>OX639993.1:104940147-105281124 GCA_951828415.1 Anomoia purmunda | reverse complement strand
GGTGCTTGAGTTGCATGCAACTTGGGGAAAACTTAAGCAAGGGGTGCGGATAAGGTGTCAATAGCTTCCCCTTAATGCCTGCTAGAAACTCACCACGATGACACTTGGTTTCTGTTAACCCACCATTGTGATATCGGAGGTCTCTGTTAACCTGCCACCCAATTTTTTGTTTAATTATAGTTGATTTCCGTACGATTGGTGTTTGGTTTGCATGCAACTCCTGGAAAAATAGCGCGAGAGATCCGGCTGAGGTGTCGTTAGCTTCCCCATTATGCCTCCTAGAAACTCACCACGATGGCACTTGGTTTCTGTTAACCCACCACTATGATATCGGAGGTCTCTGTTAACCTACCACCCAAATTTCTGTTTAATTATGGTTGATTTCCGTACGATTGGTGCTTGAGTGGCATGCAACTTCTGAAAAAATAGCGCGAGAGATCCATCACTATGATATCGGAGGTCTCTGTTAACCTACCACCCAAATTTCTGTTTAATTATGGTTGATTTCCGTACGATTGGTGCTTGATTTGCATGCAACTTGTAGAAAACTTAAGCAAGGGGTGCGGCTAAGGTGTCAATAGCTTCCCCTTAATGCCTGCTAGAAACTCACCACGATGGCACTTGGTTTCTGTTAACCCACCACTATGATATCGGTGGTCTCTGTTAACCTACCACCCAAATTTCTGTTTAATTACGGTTGATTTCCGTACGATTGGTGCTTGAGTTGCATGCAACTTCTGAAAAAATAGCGCGAGAGATCCGGCTGAGGTGTCGTTAACTTCCCCTTTATGCCTGCTAGAAACTCACCACGAAGGCACTCGGTTTCTGTTAACCCACCACTGTGATATCGGAGGTCTCTGTTAACCTACCACCTAAATTTTTGTTTAATTATGGTTGATTTCCGTACGATTGGTGCTTGATTTGCATGCAACTTGTAGGAAACTTAAGCAAGGGTTGCGGCTAAGGTGTCAATAGCTTCCCCTTAATGCCTGCTAGAAACTCACCACGATGGCACTTGGTTTCTGTTAACCCACCACTATGATATCGGTGGTCTCTGTTAACCTACCACCCAAATTTCTATTTAATTATGGTTGATTTCCGTACGATTGCTGCTTGATTTGCATGCAACTTTTGAAAAAATAGCGTGAGAGATCCGCCTAAGGTGTCGTTACCTTCCCCTTTATGCCTGCTAGAAACTCACCACTATAGCACTTGGTTTCGGTAAACCCACCACTGTGATATCGGAGGTCTCTGTTAACCTACCACCCATATTTTTGTTTAATTATGGTTGATTTCCGTACGATTGGTGCTTGAGTGGCATGCAACTTCTGAAAAAATAGCGCGAGAGATCCATCACTATGATATCGGAGGTCTCTGTTAACCTACCACCCAAATTTCTGTTTAATTATGGTTGATTTCCGTACGATTGGTGCTTGATTTGCATGCAACTTGTAGAAAACTTAAGCAAGGGGTGCGGCTAAGGTGTCAATAGCTTCCCCTTAATGCCTGCTAGAAACTCACCACGATGGCACTTGGTTTCTGTTAACCCACCACTATGATATCGGAGGTCTCTGTTAACCTACCACCCATATTTTTGTTTAATTATGGTTGATTTCCGTACGATTGGTGCTTGAGTTGCATGCAACTTGGGGAAAACTTAAGCAAGGGGTGCGGCTACGGTGTCAATTTGCTTCCCCTTAATGCCTGCTAGAAACTCACCACGATGACACTTGGTTTCTGTTAACCCACCACTGTGATATCGGAGGTCTCTGTTAACCTGCCACCCAATTTTTTGTTTAATTATAGTTGATTTCCGTACGATTGGTGTTTGGTTTGCATGCAACTTCTGAAAAAATAGCGCGAGAGATCCGGCTGAGGTGTCGTTAGCTTCCCCATTATGCCTCCTAGAAACTCACCACGATGGCACTTGGTTTCTGTTAACCCACCACTATGATATCGGAGGTCTCTGTTAACCTACCACCCCAAATTTTTTGTTTAATTATGGTTGATTTCCGTACGATTGGTGATTGATTTCCATGCAACTTCTGAAAAGTAGCGCGAGAGATCCGGCTAAGGTGTCGTTACCTTCCCCTTTATGCCTGTTAGAAACTCACCACTATAGCACTTGGTTTCGGTTAACCCACCACTGTGATATCGGAGGTCTCTGTTAACCTACCACCCAATTTTTTGTTTAATTATAGTTAATTTCCGTACGATTGGTGTTTGGTTTGCATGCAAATTCTGAAAAAATAGCGCGAGAGATCCGGCTGATGTGTCGTTAGCTTCCCCATTATACCTGCTAGAAACTCACCACGTGGCACTTGGTTTCTGTTAACCCACCACTATGATATCGGAGGTCTCTGTTAACCTACCACCCAAATTTCTGTTTAATTATGGTTGATTTCCGTACGGTTGGTGCTTGAGATGCATGCAACTTCTGAAAAAATAGCGCGAGAGATCCGGCTGAGTTGTCGTTAGCTTCCCCTTTATGCCTGCTAGAAACTCACCACGATGGCACTTGGTTTCTGTTAACCCACCACTATGATATCGGAGGTCACTGTTAACCTACCACCCAAATTTCTGTTTAATTATGGTTGATTTCCGTACGATTGGTGCTTGAGTTGCATGCAACTTCTGAAAAAATAGCGCGAGAGATCCGGCTAAGGTGTCGTTAGCTTCCCATTTATGCCTGCTAGAAACTCACCATAATGGCACTTGGTTTCTGTTAACCCACTACTATGATATCGGGGGGTCTCTGTTAACCTACCACCCAAATTGTTGTTTAATTATGGTTGATTTCCTTACGATTGGTGCTTGAGTTGCATGCAACTTCTGAAAAAATAGCGCGAGAGATCCGGCTAAGGTGTCGTTAGCTTCCCATTTATGCCTGCTAGAAACTCACCACGATGGCACTTGGTTTCTGTTAACCCACCACTATGATATCGGAGGTCTCTGTTAACCTACCACCCAAATTTCTGTTTAACCCTTCGGAGGTGTGGTGGGGTATGTCATACCCCAGCACATGTATTTCCTTAAATATATATGTTTTTGTTTAAGGAATACGTTATCGCTCCCAATAGCTTTCATTAACATTCAAATACAGGAGATCTGCCACGTTTTACATACCCCAGATATTTCTGTTCCATGGGACAGCCTTTCAAAGTGGGCTGGGGTATCATATTCGATCGCCATAACTTTTTATGTAATTAATGCATTACAGGGAATTTTCTTTCCTTTAAATAAATGTTATTTTTACTTTTGAAATGTAAAAACAGTTTTGAAATTGTTTAAATACAAAAAAAATTATGTTTCAGAAAACTGGAACCTCACTTTTGGAATAATTTATATTGTCTTTTTTTTATGGCTATAATATTGAATACGAAGGAAAAATTGTTATGTTTTCAAATTAACACTTTTTAAAAATTAGTTAAAGAATAATAAATCACCACAAAATATTGCTATTATTGGAATTTGGTATTTATTTGAAATTGATAGGCATGGGGTATGTCATACCCCACCACACCACTCAAGGAACTTTTAGTCACCACACCAACGAAGGTGTTAATTATGGTTGATTTCCGTACGATTGGTGCTTGAGTTGCATGCAACTTCTGAAAAAATAGCGCGAGAGATCCGGCTGAGGTGTCGTTAGCTTCCCCTTTATGCCTGCTAGAAACTCACCACGATGGCACTTGGTTTCTGTTAACCCACCACTATGATATCGGAGGTCACTGTTAACCTACCACCCAAATTTCTATTTAATTATGGTTGATTTCCGTACGATTACTGTTTGATTTGCATGCAACTTCTGAAAAAATAGCGCGAGAGATCCGGCTAAGGTGTCGTTAGCTTCCCATTTATGCCTGCTAGAAACTCACCACGATGACACTTTGTGTCTGCTAACCCACCACTGTGATATCGGAGGTCTATGTTAACCTACCACAAAAATTTCTGTTTAATTATGGTTGATTTCCGTACGATTGCTGCTTGATTTGCATGCAACTTTTGAAAATATAGCGCGAGAGATCCGCCTAAGGTGTCGTTACCTTCGCCTTTATGCCTGCTAGAAACTCACCACTATAGCACTTGGTTTCGGTTAACCCACCACTGTGATATCGGAGGTCTCTGTTAACCTACCACCCAAATTTTTGTTTAATTATGGTTGATTTCCGTACGATTGGTGCTTGATTTGCATGCAACTTGTAGAAAACTTAAGCAATGGGTGCGGCTAAGGTGTCAATAGCTTCCCCTTAATGCCTGCTAGAAACTCACCACGATGGCACTTGGTTTCTGTTCACCCACCACTATGATATCGGAGGTCTCTGTTAACCTACCACCCATAGTTTTGTTTAATTATGGTTGATTTCCGTACGATTGGTGCTTGAGTTGCATCCAACTTGGGGAAAACTTAAGCAAGGGGTGCGGCTACGGTGTCAATAGCTTCCCCTTAATGCCTGCTAGAAACTCACCACGATGACACTTGGTTTCTGTTAACCCACCACTATGATATCGGAGGTCACTGTTAACCTACCACCCAAATTTCTATTTAATTATGGTTGATTTCCGTACGATTGGTGCTTGATTTGCATGCAACTTGTAGAAAACTTAAGCAATGGGTGCGGCTAAGGTGTCAATAGCTTCCCCTTAATGCCTGCTAGAAACTCACCACAATGGCACTTGGTTTCTGTTAACCCACTACTATGATATCGGGGGTCTCTGTTAACCTACCACCCAAATTTTTGTTTAATTATGGTTGATTTCCTTACGATTGGTGCTTGAGTTGCATGCAACTTCTGAAAAAATAGCGCGAGAGATCCGGCTAAGGTGTCGTTAGCTTCCCATTTATGCCTGCTAGAAACTCACCACGATGGCACTTGGTTTCTGTTAACCCACCACTATGATATCGGAGGTCACTGTTAACCTACCACCCAAATTTCTATTTAATTATGGTTGATTTCCGTACGATTACTGCTTGATTTGCATGCAACTTCTGAAAAAATAGCGCGAGAGATCCGGCTAAGGTGTCGTTAGCTTCCCATTTATGCCTGCTAGAAACTCACCACGATGACACTTTGTGTCTGCTAACCCACCACTGTGATATCGGAGGTCTATGTTAACCTACCACCCAAATTTTTGTTTATTTATGGTTGATTTCCGTACGATTGGTGATTGATTTCCATGCAACTTCTGAAAAAGTAGCGCGAGAGATCGGGCTGAGGTGTCGTTACCTTACCCTTTATGCCTGCTAGACACTCACCACTATAGCACTTGGTTTCGGTTAACCCACCACTATGATATCGGAGGTCTCTGTTAACCTACCACCCAAATTTCTGTTTAATTATGGTTGATTTCCGTACGATTGGTGCTTGAGTTGCATGCAACTTCTGAAAAAATAGCGCGAGAGATCCGGCTGAGGTGTCGTTAGCTTCCCCTTTATGCCTGCGAGTAACTCACCACGATGGCACTTGGTTTATGTTAACTCACCACTATGATATCGGAGGTCACTATTAACCTACCACCCAGATTTCTGTTTAATTATGGTTGATTTCCGTACGATTGGTGCTTGAGTTGCATGCAACTTCTGAAAAAATAGCGCGAGAGATCCGGCTAAGGTGTCGTTAGCTTCCCATTTATGCCTGCTACAAACTCACCACGATGGCACTTGGTTTCTGTTAACCCACCACTATGATATCGGAGGTCTCTGTTAACCTACCACCCATATTTTTGTTTAATTATGGTTGATTTCCGTACGATTGGTGCTTGAGTTGCATGCAACTTGGAGAAAACTTAAGCAAGGGGTGCGGCTAAGGTGTCAATAGCTTCCCCTTAATGCCTGCTAGAAACTCACCACGATGACACTTGGTTTCTGTTAACCCACCACTGTGATATCGGAGGTCTCTGTTAACCTGCCACCCAATTTTTTTGTTTAACTATAGTTGATTTCCGTACGATTGGTGTTTGGTTTGCATGAAACTTCTGAAAAAATAGCGCGAGAGATCCGGCTGAGGTGTCGTTAGCTTCCCCATTATGCCTCCTAGAAACTCACCACGATGGCACTTGGTTTCTGTTAACCCACCACTATGATATCGGAGGTCTCTGTTAACCTACCACCCAAATTTCTGTTTAATTATGGTTGATTTCCGTACGATTGGTGCTTGAGTGGCATGCAACTTCTGAAAAAATAGCGCGAGAGATCCACCACTATGATATCGGAGGTCTCTGTTAACCTACCACCCAAATTTCTGTTTAATTATGGTTGATTTCCGTACGATTGGTGCTTGAGTTGCATGCAACTTCTGAAAAAATAGCGCGAGAGATCCGGCTAAGGTGTCGTTAGCTTCCCATTTATGCCTGCTAGAAACTCACCACGAAGGCACTTGGTTTCTGTTAACCCACCACTATGATATCGGGTACTCTGTTAACCTACCACCCAAATTTTTTTTTAATTATGGTTGATTTCCTAACGATTGGTGCTTGAGTTGCATGCACCTTCTGAAAAAATAGCGCGAGAGATCCGGCTAAGGTGTCGTTAGCTTCCCATTTATGCCTGCTAGAAACTCACCACGATGGCACTTGGTTTCAGTTAACCCACCACTATGATATCGGAGGTCACTGTTAACCTACCACCCAAATTTCTATTTAATTATGGTTGATTTCCGTACGATTGCTGCTTGATTTGCATGCAACTTCTGAAAAAATAGCGCGAGAGATCCGGCTAAGGTGTCAATAGCTTCCCCTTAATGCCTGCTAGAAACTCACCACGATGGCACTTGGTTTCTGTTAACCCACCACTATGATATCGGAGGTCTATGTTAACCTACCACCCAAATTTCTGTTTAATTACGGTTGATTTCCGTACGATTGGTGCTTGAGTTGCATGCAACTTCTGAAACAATAGCGCGAGAGATCCGGCTGAGGTGTCGTTAACTTCCCCTTTATGCCTGCTAGAAACACACCACGAAGGCACTTGGTTTCTGTTAACCCACCACTATGATATCGGAGGTCACTGTTATCCTACCACCCAAATTTCTATTTAATTATGGTTGATTTCCGTACGATTGCTGCTTGATTTGCATGCAACTTTTGAAAAAATAGCGCGAGAGATCCGGCTAAGGTGTCGTTAGCTTCCCCTTTATGCCTGCTAGAAACTCACCACTATAGCACTTGGTTTCGGTTAACCCACCACTGTGATATCGGAGGTCTCTGTTAACCTACCACCCAAATTTTTGTTTAATTATGGTTGATTTCCGTACGATTGGTGCTTGATTTGCATGCAACTTGTAGAAGACTTAAGCAAGGGGTGCGGCTAGGTGTCAATAGCTTCCACTTAATGCCTGCTAGAAACTCACCACGATGGCACTTGGTTTCTGTTAACCCACCACTATGATATCGGAGGTCTCTGTTAACCTACCACCCATATTTTTGTTTAATTATGGTTGATTTCCGTACGATTGGTGCTTGAGTTGCATGCAACTTGGGGAAAACTTAAGCAAGGGGTGCGGCTAAGGTGTCAATAGCTTCCCCTTTATGCCTGCTAGAAACTCACCACGAAGGCACTTGGTTTCTGTTAACCCACCACTATGATATCGGAGGTCACTGTTAACCTACCACCCAAATTTCTATTTAATTATGGTTGATTTCCGTACGATTGCTGCTTGATTTGCATGCAACTTCTGAAAAAATAGCGCGAGAGATCCGGCTAGGGTGTCGTTAGCTTCCTCATTATGCCTCCTAGAAACTCACCACGATGGCACTTGGTTTCTGTTAACCCACCACTATGATATCGGAGGTCTCTGTTAACTTACCACCCAAATTTCTGTTTAATTATGGTTAATTTCCGTACGATTGGTGCTTGAGTGGCATGCAACTTCTGAAAAAATAGCGCGAGAGATCCGGCTGAGGTGTCGTTAACTTCCCCTTTATGCCTGCTAGAAACACACCACGAAGGCACTTGGTTTCTGTTAACCCACCACTATGATATCGGAGGTCACTGTTAACCTACCGCCCAAATTTCTATTTAATTATGGTTGATTTCCGTACGATTGCTGCTTGATTTGCATGCAACTTTTGAAAAAATAGCGCGAGAGATCCGGCTAAGGTCGCTACCTTCCCCTTTATGCCTGCTAGAAACTCACCACTATAGCACTGGTTTCGGTTAACCCACCACTGTGATATCGGAGGTCTCTGTTAACCTACCACCCAAATTTTTGTTTAATTATGGTTGATTTCCGTACGATTGGTGCTTGATTTGCATGCAACTTGTAGAAAACTTAAGCAAGGGGTGCGGCTAAGGTGTCAATAGCTTCCACTTAATGCCTGCTAGAAACTCACCACGATGGCACTTGGTTTCTGTTAACCCACCACTATGATATCGGAGGTCTCTGTTAACCTACCACCCATATTTTTGTTTAATTATGGTTGATTTCCGTACGATTGGTGCTTGAGTTGCATGCAACTTGGGGAAAACTTAAGCAAGGGGTGCGGCTAAGGTGTCAATAGCTTCCCCTTTATGCCTGCTAGAAACTCACCACGAAGGCACTTGGTTTCTGTTAACCCACCACTATGATATCGGAGGTCACTGTTAACCTACCACCCAAATTTCTATTTAATTATGGTTGATTTCCGTACGATTGCTGCTTGATTTGCATGCAACTTCTGAAAAAATAGCGCGAGAGATCCGGCTAGGGTGTCGTTAGCTTCCCCATTATGCCTCCTAGAAACTCACCACGATGGCACTTGGTTTCTGTTAACCCACCACTATGATATCGGAGGTCTCTGTTAACTTACCACCCAAATTTCTGTTTAATTATGGTTGATTTCCGTACGATTGGTGCTTGAGTGGCATGCAACTTCAAAAATAGCGCGAGAGATCCACCACTATGATATCGGAGGTCTCTGTTAACCTACCACCCAAATTTCCGTTTAATTATGGTTGATTTCCGTACGATTGGTGCTTGAGTTGCATGCAACTTCTGAAAAAATAGCGCGAGAGATCCGGCTAAGGTGTCGTTAGCTTCCCATTTATGCCTGCTAGAAACTCCACTTGATGGCACTTGGTTTCTGTTAACCCACCACTATGATATCGGGGGTCTCTGTTAACCTACCACCCAAATTTTTTTTAATTATGGTTGATTTCCTTACGATTGGTGCTTGAGTTGCATGCAACTTCTGAAAAAATAGCGCGAGAGATCCGGCAAAGGTGTCGTTAGCTTCCCATTTATGCCTGCTAGAAACTCACCCCGATGGCACTTGGTTTCTGTTAACCCACCACTATGATATCGGAGGTCACTGTTAACCTACCACCCAAATTTCTGTTTAATTATGGTTGATTTCCGTACGATTGGTGCTTGAGTTGCATGCAACTTCTGAAAAAAAAGCGCGAGAGATCCGGCTAAGGTGTCGTTAGCTTCCCATTTATGCCTGCTAGAAACTCACCACGATGACACTTTGTGTCTGCTAACCCACCACTGTGATATCGGAGGTCTATGTTAACCTACCACCCAAATTTTTGTTTATTTATGGTTGATTTCCGTACGATTGGTGATTGATTTCCATGCAACTTCTGAAAAAGTAGCGCGAGAGATCCGGCTAAGGTGTCGTTACCTTCCCCTTTATACCTGCTAGAAACTCACCACGTGGCACTTAATTTCTGTTAACCCACCACTATGATATCGGAGGTCTCTGTTAACCTACCACCCAAATTTCTGTTTAATTATGGTTGATTTGAGGTGCTTGAGTTGCATGCAACTTCTGAAAAAATAGCGCGAGAGATCCGGCTAAGGTGTCGTTAGCTTCCCATTTATGCCTGCTAGAAACTCCCACGATGACACTTTGTGTCTGCTAACCCACCACTGTGATAGCGGAGGTCTATGTTAACCTACCACCCAAATTTTTGTTTATTTATGGTTGATTTCCGTACGATTGGTGATTGATTTCCATGCAACTTCTGAAAAAGTAGCGCGAGAGATCCGGCTAAGGTGTCGTTACCTTCCCCTTTATACCTGCTAGAAACTCACCACGTGGCACTTAATTTCTGTTAACCCACCACTATGATATCGGAGGTCTCTGTTAACCTACCACCCAAATTTCTGTTTAATTATGGTTGATTTCCGTACGATTGGTGCTTGAGTTGCATGCAACTTCTGAAAAAATAGCGCGAGAGATCCGGCTAAGGTGTCGTTAGCTTCCCATTTATGCCTGCTAGAAACTCACCACGATGGCACTTGGTTTCTGTTAACCCACCACTATGATATCGGAGGTCACTGTTAACCTACCACCCAAATTTCTGTTTAAATATGGTCGATTTCCGTACGATTGGTGCTTGAGTTGCATGCAACTTCTGAAAAAATAGCGCGAGAGATCCGGCTAAGGTGTCGTTAGCTTCCCATTTATGCCTGCTAGAAACTCACCACGATGACACTTTGTGTCTGCTAACCCACCACTATGATATCGGAGGTCTCTGTTAACCTACCACCCAAATTTCTGTTTAATTATTGTTGATTTCCGTACGATTGGTGCTTGAGTTGCATGCAACTTCTGAAAAAAAGCGCGAGAGATCCGGCTGAGGTGTCGTTAGCTTCCCCTTTATGCCTGCTAGAAACTCACCACGATGGCACTTGGTTTCTGTTAACCCACCACTATGATATCGGAGGTCTCTTTTAACCTACCACCCAAATTTCTGTTTAATTATGGTTGATTTCCGTACGATTGGTGCTTGAGTTGCATGCAACTTGGGGAAAACTTAAGCAAAGGGTGCGGATAAGGTGTCAATAGCTTCCCCTTAATGCCTGCTAGAAACTCACCACGATGACACTTGGTTTCTGTTAACCCACCATTGTGATATCGGAGGTCTCTGTTAACCTACCACCCAATTTTTTGTTTAATTATAGTTGATTTCCGTACGATTGGTGTTTGGTTTGCATGCAACTTCTGAAAAAATAGCGCGAGAGATCCGGCTGAGGTGTCGTTAGCTTCCCCATTATGCCTCCTAGAAACTCACCACGATGGCACTTGGTTTCTGTTAACCCACCACTATGATATCGGAGGTCTCTGTTAACCTACCACCCAAATTTCTGTTTAATTATGGTTGATTTCCGTACGATTGGTGCGTGAGTGGCATGCAACTTCTGAAAAAATAGCGCGAGAGATCCGGCTAAGGTGTCGTTAGCTTCCCATTTATGCCTGCTAGAAACTCACCACGATGGCACTTGGTTTCTGTTAACCCACCACTATGATATCGGGGGTCTCTGTTAACCTACCACCCAATTTTTTTTTAAATTATGGTTGATTTCCTTACGATTGGTGCTTGAGTTGCATGCAACTTCTGAAAAAATAGCGAGAGATATGGCTAAGGTGTCGTTAGCTTCCCATTTATGCCTGCTAGAAACTCACCACGATGGCACTTGGTTTCTGTTAACCCACCACTATGATATCAGAGGTCACTGTTAACCTACCACCCAAATTTCTATTTAATTATGGTTGATTTCCGTACGACTGCTGCTTGATTTGCATGCAACTTCTGAAAAAATAGCGCGAGAGATCCGGCTAAGGTGTCGTTAGCTTCCCATTTATGCCTGCTAGAAACTCACCACGATGACACTTTGTGTCTGTTAACCTACCACCCAAATTTCTGTTTAATTATGGTTGATTTCCGTACGATTGGTGCTTGAGTGGCATGCAACTTCTGAAAAAATAGCGCGAGAGATCCATCACTATGATATCGGAGGTCTCTGTTAACCTACCACCCAAATTTCTGTTTAATTATGGTTGATTTCCGTACGATTGGTGCTTGAGTTGCATGCAACTTCTGAAAAAATAGCGCGAGAGATCCGGCTAAGGTGTCGTTAGCTTCCCATTTATGCCTGCTAGAAACTTACCTTGATGGCACTTGGTTTCTGTTAACCCACCACTATGATATCGGGGGTCTCTGTTAACCTACCACCCAAATTTTTTTTTAATTATGGTTGATTTCCTTACGATTGGTGCTTGAGTTGCATGCAACTTCTGAAAAAATAGCGCGAGAGATCCGGCTAAGGTGTCGTTAGCTTCCCATTTATGCCTGCTAGAAACTCACCACGATGGCACTTGGTTTCTGTTAACCCACCACTATGATATCGGAGGTCACTGTTAACCTACCACCCAAATTTCTGTTTAATTATGGTTGATTTCCGTACGATTGGTGCTTGAGTTGCTTGCAACTTCTGAAAAAATAGCGCGAGAGATCCGGCTAAGGTGTCGTTAGCTTCCCATTTATGCCTGCTAGAAACCCACCACGATGACACTTTGTGTCTGCTAACCCACCACTGTGATATCGGAGGTCTATGTTAACCTACCACCCAAATTTTTGTTTATTTATGGTTGATTTCCGTACGATTGGTGATAGATTTCCATGCAACTTCTGAAAAAGTAGCGCGAGAGATCCGGCTAAGGTGTCGTTACCTTCCCCTTTATACCTGCTAGAAACTCACCACGTGGCACTTAATTTCTGTTAACCCACCACTATGATATCGGAGGTCTCTGTTAACCTACCACCCAAATTTCTGTTTAATTATGGTTGATTTCCGTACGATTGGTGCTTGAGTTGCATGCAACTTCTGAAAAAATAGCGCGAGAGATCCGGCTGAGGTGTCGTTAGCTTCCCCTTTATGCCTGCTAGAAACTCACCACTATAGCACTTGGTTTCGGTTAACCCACCACTATGATAGCGGAGGTCTCTGTTAACCTACCACCCAAATTTCTGTTTAATTATGGTTGATTTCCGTACGATTGGTGTTTGAGTTGTATGCAACTTCTGAAAAAATAGCGCGAGAGATCCGGCTGAGGTGTCGTTAGCTTCCCCTTTATGCCTGCTAGAAACTCACCATGATGGCACTTGGTTTCTGTTAACCCACCACTATGATATCGGAGGTCACTGTTAACCTACCACCCAAATTTCTGTTTAATTATGGTTGATATCCGTACGATTGGTGCTTGAGTTGCATGCAACTTCTGAAACAATAGTGCGAGAGATCCGGCTAAGGTGTCGTTAGCTTCCCATTTATGCCTGCTACAAACTCACCACGATGGCACTTGGTTTCTGTTAACCCACCACTATGATATCGGAGGTCTCTTTTAACCTACCACCCATATTTTTTTTTTTAATTATGGTTGATTTCCGTACGATTGGTGCTTGAGTTGCATGCAACTTGGGGAAAACTTAAGCAAGGGGTGCGGATAAGGTGTCAATAGCTTCCCCTTAATGCCTGCTAGAAACTCACCACGATGACACTTGGTTTCTGTTAACCCACCATTGTGATATCGGAGGTCTCTGTTAACCTGCCACCCAATTTTTTGTTTAATTATAGTTGATTTCCGTACGATTGGTGTTTGGTTTGCATGCAACTTCTGAAAAACTAGCGCGAGAGATCCGGCTGAGGTGTCGTTAGCTTCCCCATTATGCCTCCTAGAAACTCACCACGATGGCACTTAGTTTCTGTTAACCCACCACTATGATATCGGAGGTCTCTGTTAACCTACCACCCAAATTTCTGTTTAATTATGGTTGATTTCCGTACGATTGCTGCTTGAGTGGCATGCAACTTCTGAAAAAATAGCGCGAGAGATCCACCACTATGATAGCGGAGGTCTCTGTTAACCTACCACCCAAATTTCTGTTTAATTATGGTTGATTTCCGTACGATTGGTGCTTGAGTTGCATGCAACTTCTGAAAAAATAGCGCGAGAGATCCGGCTAAGGTGTCGATAGCTTCCCATTTATGCCTGCTAGAAACTCACCACGATGGCACTTGGTTTCTGTTAACCCACCACTATGATATCGGGGGTCTCTGTTAACCTACCACCCAAATTTTTTTTTAATTATGGTTGATTTCCTTACGATTGGTGCTTGAGTTGCATGCAACTTCTGAAAAAATAGCGCGAGAGATCCGGCTAAGGTGTCGTTAGCTTCCCATTTATGCCTGCTAGAAACTCACCACGATGGCACTTGGTTTCTGTTAACCCACCACTATGATATCGGAGGTCACTGTTAACCTACCACCCAAATTTCTATTTAATTATGGTTGATTTCCGTACGACTGCTGCTTGATTTGCATGCAACTTCTGAAAAAATAGCGCGAGAGATCCGGCTAAGGTGTCGTTAGCTTCCCATTTATGCCTGCTAGAAACTCACCACGATGACACTTTGTGTCTGCTAACCCACCACTGTGATATCGGAGGTCTATGTTAACCTACCACCCAAATTTTTGTTTATTTATGGTTGATTTCCGTACGATTGGTGATAGATTTCCATGCAACTTCTGAAAAAGTAGCGCGAGAGATCCGGCTAAGGTGTCGTTACCTTCCCCTTTATGCCTGCTAGAAACTCACCACTATAGCACTTGGTTTCGGTCAACCCACCACTGTGATATCGGAGGTCTCTGTTAACCTACCACCCAAATTTCTGTTTAATTATGGTTGATTTCCGTACGATTGGTGCTTGAGTGGCATGCAACTTCTGAAAAAATAGCGCGAGAGATCCGGCTAAGGTGTCGTTAGCTTCCCATTTATGCCTGCTAGAAACCCACCACGATGGCACTTGGTTTCTGTTAACCCACCACTATGATATCGGAGGTCACTGTTAACCTACCACCCAAATTTCTATTTAATTATGGTTGATTTCCGTACGACTGCTGCTTGATTTGCATGCAACTTCTGAAAAAATAGCGCGAGTGATCCGGCTAAGGTGTCGTTAGCTTCCCATTTATGCCTGCTAGAAACTCACCACGATGACACTTTGTGTCTGCTAACCCACCACTGTGATATCGGAGGTCTATGTTAACCTACCACCCAAATTTTTGTTTATTTATGGTTGATTTCCGTACGATTGGTGATAGATTTCCATGCAACTTCTGAAAAAGTAGCGCGAGAGATCCGGCTAAGGTGTCGTTACCTTCCCCTTTATGCCTGCTAGAAACTCACCACTATAGCACTTGGTTTCGGTTAACCCACCACTGTGATATCGGAGGTCTCTGTTTACCTACCACCCAAATTTTTGTTTAATTATGGTTGATTTCCGTACGATTGGTGCTTGATTTGCATGCAACTTGTAGAAAACTTAAGCAAGGGGTGCGGCTAAGGTGTCATCAGCTTCCCCTTAATGCCTGCTAGAAACTCACTACGATGGAACTTGGTTTCTGTTAACCCACCACTATGATATCGGTGGTCTCTGTTAACCTACCACCCAAATTTCTGTTTAATTACGGTTGATTTCCGTACGATTGGTGCTTGAGTTGCATGCAACTTCTGAAAAAATAGCGCGAGAGATCCGCCTAAGGTGTCGTTACCTTCCCCTTTATGCCTGCTAGAAACTCACCACTATAGCACTTGGTTTCGGTTAACCCACCACTGTGATATCGGAGGTCTCTGTTAACCTACCACCCAAATTTTTGTTTAATTATGGTTGATTTCCGTATGATTGGTGCTTGATTTGCATGCAACTTGTAGAAAACTTAAGCAAGGGGTGCGGCTAACGTGTCAATAGCTTCCCCTTAATGCCTGCTAGAAACTCACCACGATGGCACTTGGTTTCTGTTAACCCACCACTATGATATCGGAGGTCTCTGTTAACCTACCACCCATATTTTTGTTTAATTATGGTTGATTTCCGTACGATTGGTGCTTGATTTGCATGCAACTTGTAGAAAACTTAAGCAAGGGGTGCGGCTAAGGTGTCAATAGCTTCCCCTGAATGCCTGCTAGAAACTCACCACGATGGCACTTGGTTTCTGTTAACCCACCACTATGATATCGGAGGTCTCTGTTAACCTACCACCCAAATTTCTGTTTAATTATGGTTGATTTCCGTACGATTGCTGCTTGAGTGGCATGCAACTTCTGAAAAAATAGCGCGAGAGATCCATCACTATGATATCGGAGGTCTCTGTTAACCTACCACCCAAATTTCTGTTTAATTATGGTTGATTTCCGTACGATTGGTGCTTGAGTTGCATGCAACTTCTGAAAAAATAGCGCGAGAGATCCGGCTAAGGTGTCGTTAGCTTCCCATTCATGCCTGCTAGAAACTCACCTTGATGGCACTTGGTTTCTGTTAACCCACCACTATGATATCGGGGGTCTCTGTTAACCTACCACCCAAATTTTTTTTTAATTATGGTTGATTTCCTTACGATTGGTGCTTGAGTTGCATGCAACTTCTGAAAAAATAGCGCGAGAGATCCGGCTAAGGTGTCGTTAGCTTCCCATTTATGCCTGCTAGAAACTCACCACGATGGCACTTGGTTTCTGTTAACCCACCACTATGATATCGGAGGTCACTGTTAACCTACCACCCAAATTTCTGTTTAATTATGGTTGATTTCCGTACGATTGGTGATTGAGTTCCATGCAACTTCTGAAAAAATAGCGCGAGAGATCCGGCTAAGGTGTCGTTAGCTTCCCATTTATGCCTGCTAGAAACCCACCACGATGACACTTTGTGTCTGCTAACCCACCACTGTGATATCGGAGGTCTATGTTAACCTACCACCCAAATTTTTGTTTATTTATGGTTGATTTCCGTACGATTGGTGATAGATTTCCATGCAACTTCTGAAAAAGTAGCGCGAGAGATCCGGCTAAGGTGTCGTTAGCTTCCCATTTATGCCTGCTAGAAACTCACCACGATGGCACTTGGTTTCTGTTAACCCACCACTATGATATCGGAGGTCTCTGTTAACCTACCACCCAAATTTCTGTTTAATTATGGTTGATTTCCGTACGATTGGTGCTTGAGATGCATGCAACTTCTGAAAAAATAGCGCGAGAGATCCGGCTGAGGTCTCGTTAGCTTCCCCTTTATGCCTGCTAGAAACTCACCACGATGGCACTTGGTTTCTGTTAACCCACCACTATGATATCGGAAGTCACTGTTAACCTACCACCCAAATTTCTGTTTAATTATGGTTGATTTCCGTACGATTGGTGCTTGAGTTGCATGCAACTTCTGAAAAAATAGCGCGAGAGATCCGGCTAAGGTGTCGTTAGCTTCCCATTTATGCCTGCTAGAAACTCACCACGATGGCACTTGGTTTCTGTTAACCCACCACTATGATATCGGAGGTCTCTGTTAACCTACCACCCAAATTTCTGTTTAATTATGGTTGATTTCCGTACGATTGGTGCTTGAGTTGCATGCAACTTCTGAAAAAATAGCGCGAGAGATCCGGCTGAGGTGTCGTTAGCTTCCACTTTATGCCTGCTAGAAACTCACCACTATAGCACTTTGTTTCGGTTAACCCACCACTATGATAGCGGAGGTCTCTGTTAACCTACCACCCAAATTTCTGTTTAATTATGGTTGATTTCCGTACGATTGGTGTTTGAGTTGCATGCAACTTCTGAAAAAATAGCGCGAGAGATCCGGCTGAGGTGTCGTTAGCTTCCCCTTTATGCCTGCTACAAACTCACCACGATGGCACTTGGTTTCTGTTAACCCACCACTATGATATCGGAGGTCTCTTTTAACCTACCACCCATATTTTTTTTTTTTAATTATGGTTGATTTCCGTACGATTGGTGCTTGAGTTGCATGCAACTTGGGGAAAACTTAAGCAAGGGGTGCGGATAAGGTGTCAATAGCTTCCCCTTAATGCCTGCTAGAAACTCACCACGATGACACTTGGTTTCTGTTAACCCACCATTGTGATATCGGAGGTCTCTGTTAACCTGCCACCCAATTTTTTGTTTAATTATAGTTGATTTCCGTACGATTGGTGTTTGGTTTGCATGCAACTTCTGAAAAAATAGCGCGAGAGATCCGGCTGAGGTGTCGTTAGCTTCCCCATTATGCCTCCTAGAAACTCACCACGATGGCACTTGGTTTCTGTTAACCCACCACTATGATATCGGAGGTCTCTGTTAACCTACCACCCAAATTTCTGTTTAATTATGGTTGATTTCCGTACGATTGGTGCTTGAGTGGCATGCAACTTCTGAAAAAATAGCGCGAGAGATCCACCACTATGATAGCGGAGGTCTCTGTTAACCTACCACCCAAATTTCTGTTTAATTATGGTTGATTTCCGTACGATTGGTGCTTGAGTTGCATGCAACTTCTGAAAAAATAGCGCGAGAGATCCGGCTAAGGTGTCGTTAGCTTCCCATTTATGCCTGCTAGAAACTCACCACGATGGCACTTGGTTTCTGTTAACCCACCACTATGATATCGGGGGTCTCTGTTAACCTACCACCCAAATTTTTTTTTAATTATGGTTGATTTCCTTACGATTGGTGCTTGAGTTGCATGCAACTTCTGAAAAAATAGCGCGAGAGATCCGGCTAAGGTGTCGTTAGCTTCCCATTTATGCCTGCTAGAAACTCACCACGATGGCACTTGGTTTCTGTTAACCCACCACTATGATATCGGAGGTCACTGTTAACCTACCACCCAAATTTCTATTTAATTATAGTTGATTTCCGTACGACTGCTGCTTGATTTGCATGCAACTTCTGAAAAAATAGCGCGAGAGATCCGGCTAAGGTGTCGTTAGCTTCCCATTTATGCCTGCTAGAAACTCACCACGATGACACTTTGTGTCTGCTAACCCACCACTGTGATATCGGAGGTCTATGTTAACCTACCACCCAAATTTTTGTTTATTTATGGTTGATTTCCGTACGATTGGTGATAGATTTCCATGCAACTTCTGAAAAAGTAGCGCGAGAGATCCGGCTAAGGTGTCGTTACCTTCCCCTTTATGCCTGCTAGAAACTCACCACTATAGCACTTGGTTTCGGTCAACCCACCACTGTGATATCGGAGGTCTCTGTTAAGCTACCACCCAAATTTTTGTTTAATTATGGTTGATTTCCGTACGATTGGTGCTTGATTTGCATGCAACTTGTAGAAAACTTAAGCAAGGGGTGCGGCTAAGGTGTCAATAGCTTCCCCTTAATGCCTGCTAGAAACTCACCACGATGGCACTTGGTTTCTGTTAACCCACCACTATGATATCGGTGGTCTCTGTTAACCTACCACCCAAATTTCTGTTTAATTACGGTTGATTTCCGTACGATTGGTGCTTGAGTTGCATGCAACTTCTGAAAAAATAGCGCGAGAGATCCGGCTGAGGTGTCGTTAACTTCCCCTTTATGCCTGCTAGAAACTCACCACGAAGGCACTTGGTTTCTGTTAACCCACCACTATGATATCGGAGGTCACTGTTAACCTACCACCCAAATTTCTATTTAATTATGGTTGATTTCCGTACGATTGCTGCTTGATTTGCATGCAACTTTTGAAAAAATAGCGCGAGAGATCCGCCTAAGGTGTCGTTACCTTCCCCTTTATGCCTGCTAGAAACTCACCACTATAGCACTTGGTTTCGGTTATCCCACCACTGTGATATCGGAGGTCTCTTTTAACCTACCACCAGAATTTTTGTTTAATTATGGTTGATTTCCGTACGATTGGTGCTTGATTTGCATGCAACTTGTAGAAAACTTAAGCAAGGGGTGCGGCTAAGGTGTCAATAGCTTCCCCTTAATGCCTGCTAGAAACTCACCACGATGGCACTTGGTTTCTGTTAACCCACCACTATGATATCGGAGGTCTCTGTTAACCTACCACCCATATTTTTGTTTAATTATGGTTGATTTCCGTACGATTGGTGCTTGAGTTGCATGCAACTTGGGGAAAACTTAAGCAAGGGGTGCAGCTACGGTGTCAATTGCTTCCCCTTAATGCCTGCTAGAAACTCACCACGATGACACTTGGTTTCTGTTAACCCACCACTGTGATATCGGAGGTCTCTGTTAACCTGCCACCCAATTTTTTGTTTAATTACAGTTGATTTCCGTACGATTGGTGTTTGGTTTGCATGCAACTTCTGAAAAAATAGCGCAAGAGATCTGGCTGAGGTGTCGTTAGCTTCCCCATTATGCCTCCTAGAAACTCACCACGATGGCACTTGGTTTCTGTTAACCCACCACTATGATATCGGAGGTCTCTGTTAACCTACCACAAAAAAATTTCTGTTTAATTATGGTTGATTTCCGTACGATTGGTGCTTGAGTGGCATGCAACTTCTGAAAAAATAGCGCGAGAGATCCACCACTATGATATCGGAGGTCTCTGTTAACCTACCACCCAAATTTCTGTTTAATTATGGTTGATTTCCGTACGATTGGTGCTTGAGTTGCATGCAACTTCTGAAAAAATAGCGCGAGAGATCCGGCTAAGGTGTCGTTAGCTTCCCATTTATGCCTGCTAGAAACTCACCACGATGGCACTTGGTTTCTGTTAACCCACCACTATGATATCGGGGGTCTCTGTTAACCTACCACCCAAATTTTTTTTAAATTATGGTTGATTTCCTTACGATTGGTGCTTGAGTTGCATGCAACTTCTGAAAAAATAGCGCGAGAGATCCGGCTAAGGTGTCGTTAGCTTCCCATTTATGCCTGCTAGAAACTCACCACGATGGCACTTGGTTTCTGTTAACCCACCACTATGATATCGGAGGCCACTGTTAACCTACCACCCAAATTTCTATTTAATTATGGTTGATTTCCGTACGATTGCTGCTTGATTTGCATGCAACTTCTGAAAAAATAGCGCGAGAGATCCGGCTAAGGTGTCGTTAGCTTCCCATTTATGCCTGCTAGAAACTCACCACGATGCCACTTG
Organism: Anomoia purmunda; assembly: GCA_951828415.1. Classification (NCBI taxonomy): domain Eukaryota; kingdom Metazoa; phylum Arthropoda; class Insecta; order Diptera; family Tephritidae; genus Anomoia; species Anomoia purmunda. The sequence continues at coordinate 105,260,462 of OX639993.1, read as the reverse complement.
GTTTCTGTTAACCCGCCACTGTGATATCGGAGGTCTATGTTAACCTACCACCCAAATTTTTGTTTATTTATGGTTGATTTCCGTACGATTGGTGATTGATTTCCATGCAACTTCTGAAAAAGTAGCGCGAGAGATCCGGCTAAGGTGTCGTTACCTTCCCCTTTATACCTGCTAGACACTCACCACGTGGCACTTGGTTTCTGTTAACCCACCACTATGATATCGGAGGTCTCTGTTAACCTACCACCCAAATTTCTGTTTAATTATGGTTGATTTCCGTACGATTGGTGCTTGAGTGGCAGGCAACTTCTGAAAAAATAGCGCGAGAGATCCACCACTATGATATCGGAGGTCTCTGTTAACCTACCACCCAAATTTCTGTTTAATTATGGTTGATTTCCTTACGATTGGTGCTTGAGTTGCATGCAACTTCTGAAAAAATAGCGCGAGAGATCCGGCTAAGGTGTCGTTAGCTTCCCATTTATGCCTGCTAGAAACTCACCACGATGACACTTTGTGTCTGCTAACCCACCACTGTGATATCGGAGGTCTATGTTAACCTACCACCCAAATTTTTGTTTATTTATGGTTGATTTCCGTACGATTGGTGATTGATTTCCATGCAACTTCTGAAAAAGTATCGCGAGACATCCGGCTAAGGTGTCGTTACCTTCCCCTTTATGCCTGCTAGAAACTCACCACTATAGCACTTGGTTTCAGTTAACCCACCACTGTGATATCGGAGGTCTCTGTTAACCTACCACCCAAATTTCTGTTTAATTATGGTTGATTTCCGTACGATTGGTGCTTGAGTTGCATGCAACTTCTGAAAAAATAGCGCGAGAGATCCGGCTAAGGTGTCGTTAGCTTCCCATTTATGCCTGCTACAAACTCACCACGATGGCACTTGGTTTCTGTTAACCCACCACTATGATATCGGAGGTCTCTGTTAACCTACCACCCATATTTTTGTTTAATTATGGTTGATTTCCGTACGATTGGTGCTTGAGTTGCATGCAACTTGGGGAAAACTTAAGCAAGGGGTGCGGCTAACGTGTCAATAGCTTCCCCTTAATGCCTGCTAGAAACTCACCACGATGACACTTGGTTTCTGTTAACCCACCACTGTGATATCGGAGGTCTCTGTTAACCAGCCACCCAATTTTTTGTTTAATTATAGTTGATTTCCGTATGATTGGTGTTTGGTTTGCATGCAACTTCTGAAAAAATAGCGCGAGAGATCCGGCTAAGGTGTCGTTACCTTCCCCTTTATGCCTGCTAGAAACTCACCACTATAGCACTTGGTTTCGGTTAACCCACCACTGTGATATCGGAGGTCTCTGTTAACCTACCACCCAAATTTTTGTTTAATTATGGTTGATTTCCGTACGATTGGTGCTTGATTTGCATGCAACTTGTAGAAAACTTAAGCAAGGGGTGCGGCTAAGGTGTCAATAGCTTCCCCTTAATGCCTGCTAGAAACTCACCACGATGGCACTTGGTTTCTGTTAACCCACCACTATGATATCGGTGGTCTCTGTTAACCTACCACCCAAATTTCTGTTTAATTACGGTTGATTTCCGTACGATTGGTGTTTGGTTTGCATGCAACTTCTGAAAAAAAAGCGCGAGAGATCCGGCTGAGGTGTCGTTAACTTCCCCTTTATGCCTGCTAGAAACTCACCACGAAGGCACTTGGTTTCTGTTAACCCACCACTATGATATCGGAGGTCACTGTTAACCTACCACCCAAATTTCTATTTAATTATGGTTGATTTCCGTACGAATGCTGCTTGATTTGCATGCAACTTTTGAAAAAATAACGCGAGAGATCCGCCTAAGGTGTCGTTACCTTCCCCTTTATGCCTGCTAGAAACTCACCACTATAGCACTTGGTTTCGGTTAACCCACCACTGTGATATCGGAGGTCTCTGTTAACCTACCACCCATATTTTTGTTTAATTATGGTTGATTTCCGTACGATTGGTGCTTGAGTTGCTTGCAACTTGGGGAAAACTTAAGCAAGGGGTGCGGCTAAGGTGTCAATAGCTTTCCCTTAATGCCTGCTAGAAACTCACCATGATGGCACTTGGTTTGTGTTAACCCACCACTGTGATATCGGAGGTCTCTGTTAACCTGCCACCCAATTTTTTGTTTAATTATAGTTGATTTCCGTACGATTGGTGTTTGGTTTGCATGCAACTTCTGAAAAAATAGCGCGAGAGATCCGGCTGAGGTGTCGTTAGCTTCCCCATTATGCCTCCTAGAAACTCACCACGATGGCACTTGGTTTCTGTTAACCCACCACTATGATATCGGAGGTCTCTGTTAACCTACCACAAAAAAATTTCTGTTTAATTATGGTTGATTTCCGTACGATTGGTGCTTGAGTGGCATGCAACTTCTGAAAAAATAGCGCGAGAGATCCACCACTATGATATCGGAGGTCTCTGTTAACCTACCACCCAAATTTCTGTTTAATTATGGTTGATTTCCGTACGATTGGTGCTTGAGTTGCATGCAACTTCTGAAAAAATAGCGCGAGAGATCCGGCTAAGGTGTCGTTAGCTTCCCATTTATGCCTGCTAGAAACTCACCACGATGGCACTTGGTTTCTGTTAACCCACCACTATGATATCGGGGGTCTCTGTTAACCTACCACCCAAATTTTTTTTTAATTATGGTTGATTTCCTTACGATTGGTGCTTGAGTTGCATGCAACTTCTGAAAAAATAGCGCGAGAGATCCGGCTAAGGTGTCGTTAGCTTCCCATTTATGCCTGCTAGAAACTCACCACGATGGCACTTGGTTTCTGTTAACCCACCACTATGATATCGGAGGTCACTGTTAACCTACCACCCAAATTTCTATTTAATTATGGTTGATTTCCGTACGATTGCTGCTTGATTTGCATGCAACTTCTGAAAAAATAGCGCGAGAGATCCGACTAAGGTGTCGTTAGCTTCCCATTTATGCCTGCTAGAAACTCACCACAATGCCACTTGGTTTCTGTTAACCCACCACTGTGATATCGGAGGTCTATGTTAACCTACCACCCAAATTTTTGTTTATTTATGGTTGATTTCCGTACGATTGGTGATTGATTTCCATGCAACTTCTGAAAAAGTAGCGCGAGAGATCCGGCTAAGGTGTCGTTACCTTCCCCTTTATACCTGCTAGAAACTCACCACGTGGCACTTGGTTTCTGTTAACCCACCACTATGATATCGGAGGTCTCTGTTAACCTACCACCCAAATTTCTGTTTAATTATGGTTGATTTCCGTACGATTGGTGCTTGAGTGGCATGCAACTTCTGAAAAAATAGCGCGAGAGATCCACCACTATGATATCGGAGGTCTCTGTTAACCTACCACCCAAATTTCTGTTTAATTATGGTTGATTTCCTTACGATTGGTGCTTGAGTTGCATGCAACTTCTGAAAAAATAGCGCGAGAGATCCGGCTAAGGTGTCGTTAGCTTCCCATTTATGCCTGCTAGAAACTCACCACGATGACACTTTGTGTCTGCTAACCCACCACTGTGATATCGGAGGTCTATGTTAACCTACCACCCAAGTTTTTGTTTATTTATGGTTGATTTCCGTACGATTGGAGATTGATTTCCATGCAACTTCTGAAAAAGTAGCGCGAGAGATCCGGCTAAGGTGTCGTTACCTTCCCCTTTATGCCTGCTAGAAACTCACCACTATAGCACTTGGTTTCGGTTAACCCACCACTGTGATATCGGAGGTCTCTGTTAACCTACCACCCAAATTTTTGTTTAATTATGGTTGATTTCCGTACGATTGGTGCTTGATTTGCATGCAACTTCTGAAAAAATAGCGCGAGAGATCCGGCTAAGGTGTCGTTAGCTTCCCATTTATGCCTGCGAGAAACTCACCACGATGACACTTTGTGTCTGCTAACCCACCACTGTGATATCGGAGGTCTATGTTAACCTACCACCCAAATTTTTGTTTATTTATGGTTGATTTCCGTACGATTGGTGATTGATTTCCATGCAACTTCTGAAAAAGTAGCGCGAGAGATCCGGCTAAGGTGTCGTTACCTTCCCCTTTATGCCTGCTAGAAACTCACCACTATAGCACTTGGTTTCGGTTAACCCACCACTATGATATCGGAGGTCTCTGTTAACCTACCACCCAAATTTCTGTTTAATTATGGTTGATTTCCGTACGATTGGTGCTTGAGTTGCATGCAACTTCTGAAAAAATAGCGCGAGAGATCCGGCTGAGGTGTCGTTAGCTTCCCCTTTATGCCTGATTGAAACTCACCACGATGGCACTTGGTTTCTGTTAACCCACCACTATGATATCGGAGGTCACTTTTAACCTACCACCCAAATTTTTTTTTAATTATGGTTGATTTCCTTACGATTGGTGCTTGAGTTGCATGCAACTTCTGAAAAAATAGCGCGAGAGATCCGGCTAAGGTGTCGTTAGCTTCCCATTTATGCCTGCTAGAAACTCACCACGATGGCACTTGGTTTCTGTTAACCCACCAATATGATATCGGAGGTCACTGTTAACCTACCACCCAAATTTCTATTTAATTATGGTTGATTTCCGTACGATTGCTGCTTGATTTGCATGCAACTTCTGAAAAAATAGCGCCAGAGATCCGGCTAAGGTGTCGTTAGCTTCCCATTTATGCCTGCTAGAAACTCACCACAATGCCACTTGGTTTCTGTTAACCCACCACTGTGATATCGGAGGTCTATGTTAACCTACCACCCAAATTTTTGTTTATTTATGGTTGATTTCCGTACGATTGGTGATTGATTTCCATGCAACTTCTGAAAAAGTAGCGCGAGAGATCCGGCTAAGGTGTCGTTACCTTCCCCTTTATACCTGCTAGAAACTCACCACGTGGCACTTGGTTTCTGTTAACCCACCACTATGATATCGGAGGTCTCTGTTAACCTACCACCCAAATTTCTGTTTAATTATGGTTGATTTCCGTACGATTGGTGCTTGAGTGGCATGCAACTTCTGAAAAAATAGCGCGAGAGATCCACCACTATGATATCGGAGGTCTCTGTTAACCTACCACCCAAATTTCTGTTTAATTATGGTTGATTTCCTTACGATTGGTGCTTGAGTTGCATGCATCTTCTGAAAAAATAGCGCGAGAGATCCGGCTAAGGTGTCGTTAGCTTCCCATTTATGCCTGCTAGAAACTCACCACGATGACACTTTGTGTCTGCTAACCCACCACTGTGATATCGGAGGTCTATGTTAACCTACCACCCAAGTTTTTGTTTATTTATGGTTGATTTCCGTACGATTGGAGATTGATTTCCATGCACCTTCTGAAAAGTAGCGCGAGAGATCCGGCTAAGGTGTCGTTACCTTCCCCTTTATGCCTGCTAGAAACTCACCACTATAGCACTTGGTTTCGGTTAACCCACCACTGTGATATCGGAGGTCTCTGTTAACCTACCACCCAAATTTTTGTTTAATTATGGTTGATTTCCGTACGATTGGTGCTTGATTTGCATGCAACTTCTGAAAAAATAGCGCGAGAGATCCGGCTAAGGTGTCGTTAGCTTCCCATTTATGCCTGCGAGAAACTCACCACGATGACACTTTGTGTCTGCTGACCCACCACTGTGATATCGGAGGTCTATGTTAACCTACCACCCAAATTTTTGTTTATTTATGGTTGATTTCCGTACGATTGGTGATTGATTTCCATGCAACTTCTGAAAAAGTAGCGCGAGAGATCCGGCTAAGGTGTCGTTACCTTCCCCTTTATGCCTGCTAGAAACTCACCACTATAGCACTTGGTTTCGGTTAACCCACCACTATGATATCGGAGGTCTCTGTTAACCTACCACCCAAATTTCTGTTTAATTATGGTTGATTTCCGTACGATTGGTGCTTGAGTTGCATGCAACTTCTGAAAATATAGCGCGAGAGATCCGGCTGAGGTGTCGTTAGCTTCCCCTTTATGCCTGCTAGAAACTCACCACGATGGCACTTGGTTTCTGTTAACCCACCACTATGATATCGGAGGTCACTGTTAACCTACCACCCAAATTTCTGTTTAATTATGGTTGATTTCCGTACGATTGGTGCTTGAGTTGCATGCAACTTCTGAAAAAAAAGCGCGAGAGATCCGGCTAAGGTGTCGTTAGCTTCCCATTTATGCCTGCTACAAACTCACCACGATGGGACTTAGTTTCTGTTAACCCACCACTATGATATCGGAGGTCTCTGTTAACCTACCACCCATATTTTTGTTTAATTATGGTTGATTTCCGTACGATTGGTGCTTGAGTTGCATGCAACTTGGGGAAAACCTAAGCAAGGGGTGCGGCTAAGGTGTCAATAACTTCCCCTTAATGCCTGCTAGAAACTCACCACGATGACACTTGGTTTCTGTTAACCCACCACTATGATATCGGAGGTCTCTGTTAACCTACCACCCAAATTTTTGTTTATTTATGGTTGATTTCCGTACGATTGGTGCTTGAGTTGCATGCAACTTCTGAAAAAATAGCGCGAGAGATCCGGCTAAGGTGTCGTTAGCTTCCCATTTATGCCTGCTAGAAACTCACCACAATAGCACTTGGTTTCTGTTAACCCACTACTATGATATCGGGGGTCTCTGTTAACCTACCACCCACATTTTTGTTTAATTATGGTTGATTTCCTTACGATTGGTGCTTGAGTTGCATGCAACTTCTGAAAAAATAGCGCGAGAGATCCGGCTAAGGTGTCGTTAACTTCCCATTTATGCCTGCTAGAAACTCACCACGATGCCACTTGGTTTCTGTTAACCCACCACTATGATATCGGAGGTCTCTGTTAACCTACCACCCAAATTTCTGTTTAATTATGGTTGATTTCCGTACGATTGGTGCTTGAGTTGCATGCAACTTCTGAAAAAATAGCGCGAGAGATCCGGCTGAGGTATCGTTAGCTTCCCCTTTATGCCTGCTAGAAACTCACCACGATGCCACTTGGTTTCTGTTAACCCACCACTATGATATCGGAGGTGTCTGTTAACCTACCACCCAAATTTCTGTTTAATTATGGTTGATTTCCGTACGATTGGTGCTTGAGTTGCATGCAACTTCTGAAAAAATAGCGCGAGAGATCCGGCTAAGGTGTCGTTAGCTTCCCATTTATGCCTGCTAGAAACTCACCACGAAGACACTTTGTGTCTGCTAACCCACCACTGTGATATCGGAGGTCTGTGTTAACCTACCACCCAAATTTTTGTTTATTTATGGTTGATTTCCGTAACCCACCACTATGATATCGGAGGTCACTGTTAACCTACCACCCAAATTTCTGTTTAATTATGGTTGATTTCCGTACGATTGGTGCTTGAGTTGCATGCAACTTCTGAAAAAATAGCGCGAGAGATCCTGCTAAGGTGTCGTTAGCTTCCCATTTATGCCTGCTACAAACTCACCACGATGGCACTTGGTTTCTGTTAACCCACCACTATGATATCGGAGGTCTCTGTTAACCTACCACCCATATTTTTGTTTAATTATGGTTGATTTCCGTACGATTGGTGCTTGAGTTGCATGCAACTTGGGGAAAACTTAAGCAAGGGGTGCGGCTAAGGTGTCAATAGCTTCCCCTTAATGCCTGCTAGAAACTCACCACGATGACACTTGGTTTCTGTTAACCCACCACTGTGATATCGGAGGTCTCTGTTAACCTGCCACCCAATTTTTTGTTTAATTATAGTTGATTTCCGTACGATTGGTGTTTGGTTTGCATGCAACTTCTGAACAAATAGCGCGAGAGATCCGGCTGAGGTGTCGTTAGCTTCCCCATTATGCCTCCTAGAAACCCACCACGATGGCACTTGGTTTCTGTTAACCCACCACTATGATATCGGAGGTCTCTGTTAACCTACCACCCAAATTTCTGTTTAATTATGGTTGATTTCCGTACGATTGGTGCTTGAGAGGCATGCAACTTCTGAAAAAATAGCGCGATAGATCCACCACTATGATATCGGAGGTCTCTGTTAACCTACCACCCAAATTTCTGTTTAATTACGGTTGATTTCCGTACGATTGGTGATTGATTTCCATGCAACTTCTGAAAAAGTAGCGCGAGAGATCCGGCTAAGGTGTCGTTACCTTCCCCTTTATGCCTGCTAGAAACTCACCACTATAGCACTTGGTTTCGGTTAACCCACCACTGTGATATCGGAGGTCTCTGTTAACCTACCACCCAAATTTTTGTTTAATTAGGGTGATTTCCGTACGATTGGTGCTTGATTTGCATGCAACTTCTGAAAAAATAGCGCGAGAGATCCGGCTAAGGTGTCGTTAGCTTCCCATTTATGCCTGCTAGAAACTCACCACGATGACACTTTGTGTCTGCTAACCCACCACTGTGATATCGGAGGTCTATGTTAACCTACCACCCATATTTTTGTTTAATTATGGTTGATTTCCGTACGATTGGTGCTTGAGTTGCATGCAACTTGGGGAAAACTTAAGCAAGGGGTGCGGCTAAGGTGTCAATAACTTCCCCTTAATGCCTGCTAGAAACTCACCACGATGACACTTGGTTTCTGTTAACCCACCACTATGATATCGAAGGTCTCTGTTAACCTACCACCCAAATTTTTGTTTATTTATGGTTGATTTCCGTACGATTGGTGCTTGAGTTGCATGCAACTTCTGAAAAAATAGCGCGAGAGATCCGGCTAAGGTGTCGTTAGCTTCCCATTTATGCCTGCTAGAAACTCACCACAATAGCACTTGGTTTCTGTTAACCCACTACTATGATATCGGGGGTCTCTGTTAACCTACCACCCACATTTTTGTTTAATTATGGTTGATTTCCTTACGATTGGTGCTTGAGTTGCATGCAACTTCTGAAAAAATAGCGCGAGAGATCCGGCTAAGGTGTCGTTAGCTTCCCATTTATGCCTGCTAGAAACTCACCACGATGCCACTTGGTTTCTGTTAACCCACCACTATGATATCGGAGGTCTCTGTTAACCTACCACCCAAATTTCTGTTTAATTATGGTTGATTTCCGTACGATTGGTGCTTGAGTTGCATGCAACTTCTGAAAAAATAGCGCGAGAGATCCGGCTGAGGTATCGTTAGCTTCCCCTTTATGCCTGCTAGAAACTCACCACGATGGCACTTGGTTTCTGTTAACCCACCACTATGATATCGGAGGTCACTGTTAACCTACCACCCAAATTTCTATTTAATTATGGTTGATTTCTACGATTGCTGCTTGATTTGCATGCAACTTCTGAAAAAATAGCGCGAGAGATCCGGCTGAGGTATCGTTAGCTTCCCCTTTATGCCTGCTAGAAACTCACCACGAAGACACTTTGTGTCTGCTAACCCACCACTGTGATATCGGAGGTCTGTGTTAACCTACCACCCAAATTTTTGTTTATTTATGGTTGATTTCCGTAACCCACCACTATGATATCGGAGGTCTCTGTTAACCTACCACCCATATTTTTGTTTAATTATGGTTGATTTCCGTACGATTGGTGCTTGAGTTGCATGCAACTTGGGGAAAACTTAAGCAAGGGGTGCGGCTAAGGTGTCAATAGCTTCCCCTTAATGCCTGCTAGAAACTCACCATGATGACACTTGGTTTCTGTTAACCCACCACTGTGATATCGGAGGTCTCTGTTAACCTACCACCCAAATTTCTGTTTAATTATGGTTGATTTCCGTACGATTGGTGCTTGAGTTGCATGCAACTTCTGAAAAAATAGCGCGAGAGATCCGGCTGAGGTGTCGTTAGCTTCCCCTTTATGCCTGCTAGAAACTCACCACGATGGCACTTGGTTTCTGTTAACCCACCACTATGATATCGGAGGTCACTTTTAACCTACCACCCAAATTTTTTTTTAATTATGGTTGATTTCCTTACGATTGGTGCTTGAGTTGCATGCAACTTCTGAAAAAATAGCGCGAGAGATCCGGCTAAGGTGTCGTTAGCTTCCCATTTATGCCTGCTAGAAACTCACCACGATGGCACTTGGTTTCTGTTAACCCACCAATATGATATCGGAGGTCACTGTTAACCTACCACCCAAATTTCTATTTAATTATGGTTGATTTCCGTACGATTGCTGCTTGATTTGCATGCAACTTCTGAAAAAATAGCGCCAGAGATCCGGCTAAGGTGTCGTTAGCTTCCCATTTATGCCTGCTAGAAACTCACCACAATGCCACTTGGTTTCTGTTAACCCACCACTGTGATATCGGAGGTCTATGTTAACCTACCACCCAAATTTTTGTTTATTTATGGTTGATTTCCGTACGATTGGTGATTGATTTCCATGCAACTTCTGAAAAAGTAGCGCGAGAGATCCGGCTAAGGTGTCGTTACCTTCCCCTTTATACCTGCTAGAAACTCACCACGTGGCACTTGGTTTCTGTTAACCCACCACTATGATATCGGAGGTCTCTGTTAACCTACCACCCAAATTTCTGTTTAATTATGGTTGATTTCCGTACGATTGGTGCTTGAGTGGCATGCAACTTCTGAAAAAATAGCGCGAGAGATCCACCACTATGATATCGGAGGTCTCTGTTAACCTACCACCCAAATTTCTGTTTAATTATGGTTGATTTCCTTACGATTGGTGCTTGAGTTGCATGCAACTTCTGAAAAAATAGCGCGAGAGATCCGGCTAAGGTGTCGTTAGCTTCCCATTTATGCCTGCTAGAAACTCACCACGATGACACTTTGTGTCTGCTAACCCACCACTGTGATATCGGAGGTCTATGTTAACCTACCACCCAAGTTTTTGTTTATTTATGGTTGATTTCCGTACGATTGGAGATTGATTTCCATGCACCTTCTGAAAAGTAGCGCGAGAGATCCGGCTAAGGTGTCGTTACCTTCCCCTTTATGCCTGCTAGAAACTCACCACTATAGCACTTGGTTTCGGTTAACCCACCACTGTGATATCGGAGGTCTCTGTTAACCTACCACCCAAATTTTTGTTTAATTATGGTTGATTTCCGTACGATTGGTGCTTGATTTGCATGCAACTTCTGAAAAAATAGCGCGAGAGATCCGGCTAAGGTGTCGTTAGCTTCCCATTTATGCCTGCGAGAAACTCACCACGATGACACTTTGTGTCTGCTGACCCACCACTGTGATATCGGAGGTCTATGTTAACCTACCACCCAAATTTTTGTTTATTTATGGTTGATTTCCGTACGATTGGTGATTGATTTCCATGCAACTTCTGAAAAAGTAGCGCGAGAGATCCGGCTAAGGTGTCGTTACCTTCCCCTTTATGCCTGCTAGAAACTCACCACTATAGCACTTGGTTTCGGTTAACCCACCACTATGATATCGGAGGTCTCTGTTAACCTACCACCCAAATTTCTGTTTAATTATGGTTGATTTCCGTACGATTGGTGCTTGAGTTGCATGCAACTTCTGAAAAAATAGCGCGAGAGATCCGGCTGAGGTGTCGTTAGCTTCCCCTTTATGCCTGCTAGAAACTCACCACGATGGCACTTGGTTTCTGTTAACCCACCACTATGATATCGGAGGTCACTGTTAACCTACCACCCAAATTTCTGTTTAATTATGGTTGATTTCCGTACGATTGGTGCTTGAGTTGCATGCAACTTCTGAAAAAAAAGCGCGAGAGATCCGGCTAAGGTGTCGTTAGCTTCCCATTTATGCCTGCTACAAACTCACCACGATGGGACTTAGTTTCTGTTAACCCACCACTATGATATCGGAGGTCTCTGTTAACCTACCACCCATATTTTTGTTTAATTATGGTTGATTTCCGTACGATTGGTGCTTGAGTTGCATGCAACTTGGGGAAAACCTAAGCAAGGGGTGCGGCTAAGGTGTCAATAACTTCCCCTTAATGCCTGCTAGAAACTCACCACGATGACACTTGGTTTCTGTTAACCCACCACTATGATATCGGAGGTCTCTGTTAACCTACCACCCAAATTTTTGTTTATTTATGGTTGATTTCCGTACGATTGGTGCTTGAGTTGCATGCAACTTCTGAAAAAATAGCGCGAGAGATCCGGCTAAGGTGTCGTTAGCTTCCCATTTATGCCTGCTAGAAACTCACCACAATAGCACTTGGTTTCTGTTAACCCACTACTATGATATCGGGGGTCTCTGTTAACCTACCACCCACATTTTTGTTTAATTATGGTTGATTTCCTTACGATTGGTGCTTGAGTTGCATGCAACTTCTGAAAAAATAGCGCGAGAGATCCGGCTAAGGTGTCGTTAACTTCCCATTTATGCCTGCTAGAAACTCACCACGATGCCACTTGGTTTCTGTTAACCCACCACTATGATATCGGAGGTCTCTGTTAACCTACCACCCAAATTTCTGTTTAATTATGGTTGATTTCCGTACGATTGGTGCTTGAGTTGCATGCAACTTCTGAAAAAATAGCGCGAGAGATCCGGCTGAGGTATCGTTAGCTTCCCCTTTATGCCTGCTAGAAACTCACCACGATGCCACTTGGTTTCTGTTAACCCACCACTATGATATCGGAGGTCTCTGTTAACCTACCACCCAAATTTCTGTTTAATTATGGTTGATTTCCGTACGATTGGTGCTTGAGTTGCATGCAACTTCTGAAAAAATAGCGCGAGAGATCCGGCTAAGGTGTCGTTAGCTTCCCATTTATGCCTGCTAGAAACTCACCACGAAGACACTTTGTGTCTGCTAACCCACCACTGTGATATCGGAGGTCTGTGTTAACCTACCACCCAAATTTTTGTTTATTTATGGTTGATTTCCGTAACCCACCACTATGATATCGGAGGTCACTGTTAACCTACCACCCAAATTTCTGTTTAATTATGGTTGATTTCCGTACGATTGGTGCTTGAGTTGCATGCAACTTCTGAAAAAATAGCGCGAGAGATCCTGCTAAGGTGTCGTTAGCTTCCCATTTATGCCTGCTACAAACTCACCACGATGGCACTTGGTTTCTGTTAACCCACCACTATGATATCGGAGGTCTCTGTTAACCTACCACCCATATTTTTGTTTAATTATGGTTGATTTCCGTACGATTGGTGCTTGAGTTGCATGCAACTTGGGGAAAACTTAAGCAAGGGGTGCGGCTAAGGTGTCAATAGCTTCCCCTTAATGCCTGCTAGAAACTCACCACGATGACACTTGGTTTCTGTTAACCCACCACTGTGATATCGGAGGTCTCTGTTAACCTGCCACCCAATTTTTTGTTTAATTATAGTTGATTTCCGTACGATTGGTGTTTGGTTTGCATGCAACTTCTGAACAAATAGCGCGAGAGATCCGGCTGAGGTGTCGTTAGCTTCCCCATTATGCCTCCTAGAAACCCACCACGATGGCACTTGGTTTCTGTTAACCCACCACTATGATATCGGAGGTCTCTGTTAACCTACCACCCAAATTTCTGTTTAATTATGGTTGATTTCCGTACGATTGGTGCTTGAGAGGCATGCAACTTCTGAAAAAATAGCGCGATAGATCCACCACTATGATATCGGAGGTCTCTGTTAACCTACCACCCAAATTTCTGTTTAATTACGGTTGATTTCCGTACGATTGGTGATTGATTTCCATGCAACTTCTGAAAAAGTAGCGCGAGAGATCCGGCTAAGGTGTCGTTACCTTCCCCTTTATGCCTGCTAGAAACTCACCACTATAGCACTTGGTTTCGGTTAACCCACCACTGTGATATCGGAGGTCTCTGTTAACCTACCACCCAAATTTTTGTTTAATTAGGGTGATTTCCGTACGATTGGTGCTTGATTTGCATGCAACTTCTGAAAAAATAGCGCGAGAGATCCGGCTAAGGTGTCGTTAGCTTCCCATTTATGCCTGCTAGAAACTCACCACGATGACACTTTGTGTCTGCTAACCCACCACTGTGATATCGGAGGTCTATGTTAACCTACCACCCATATTTTTGTTTAATTATGGTTGATTTCCGTACGATTGGTGCTTGAGTTGCATGCAACTTGGGGAAAACTTAAGCAAGGGGTGCGGCTAAGGTGTCAATAACTTCCCCTTAATGCCTGCTAGAAACTCACCACGATGACACTTGGTTTCTGTTAACCCACCACTATGATATCGAAGGTCTCTGTTAACCTACCACCCAAATTTTTGTTTATTTATGGTTGATTTCCGTACGATTGGTGCTTGAGTTGCATGCAACTTCTGAAAAAATAGCGCGAGAGATCCGGCTAAGGTGTCGTTAGCTTCCCATTTATGCCTGCTAGAAACTCACCACAATAGCACTTGGTTTCTGTTAACCCACTACTATGATATCGGGGGTCTCTGTTAACCTACCACCCACATTTTTGTTTAATTATGGTTGATTTCCTTACGATTGGTGCTTGAGTTGCATGCAACTTCTGAAAAAATAGCGCGAGAGATCCGGCTAAGGTGTCGTTAGCTTCCCATTTATGCCTGCTAGAAACTCACCACGATGCCACTTGGTTTCTGTTAACCCACCACTATGATATCGGAGGTCTCTGTTAACCTACCACCCAAATTTCTGTTTAATTATGGTTGATTTCCGTACGATTGGTGCTTGAGTTGCATGCAACTTCTGAAAAAATAGCGCGAGAGATCCGGCTGAGGTATCGTTAGCTTCCTCTTTATGCCTGCTAGAAACTCACCACGATGGCACTTGGTTTCTGTTAACCCACCACTATGATATCGGAGGTCACTGTTAACCTACCACCCAAATTTCTATTTAATTATGGTTGATTTCTACGATTGCTGCTTGATTTGCATGCAACTTCTGAAAAAATAGCGCGAGAGATCCGGCTGAGGTATCGTTAGCTTCCCCTTTATGCCTGCTAGAAACTCACCACGAAGACACTTTGTGTCTGCTAACCCACCACTGTGATATCGGAGGTCTGTGTTAACCTACCACCCAAATTTTTGTTTATTTATGGTTGATTTCCGTAACCCACCACTATGATATCGGAGGTCTCTGTTAACCTACCACCCATATTTTTGTTTAATTATGGTTGATTTCCGTACGATTGGTGCTTGAGTTGCATGCAACTTGGGGAAAACTTAAGCAAGGGGTGCGGCTAAGGTGTCAATAGCTTCCCCTTAATGCCTGCTAGAAACTCACCATGATGACACTTGGTTTCTGTTAACCCACCACTGTGATATCGGAGGTCTCTGTTAACCTACCACCCAAATTTTTGTTTATTTATGGTTGATTTCCGTACGATTGGTGCTTGAGTTGCATGCAACTTCTGAAAAAATAGCGCGAGAGATCCGGCTGAGGTGTCGTTAGCTTCCCCTTTATGCCTGCTAGAAACTCACCACGATGGCACTTGGTTTCTGTTAACCCACCACTATGATATCGGAGGTCACTGTTAACCTACCACCCAAATTTCTATTTAATTATGGTTTATTTCTACGATTGCTGCTTGATTTGCATGCAACTTCTGAAAAAATAGCGCGAGAGATCCGGCTAAGGTGTCGTTAGCTTCCCCTTTATGCCTGCTAGAAACTCACCACGATGGCACTTGGTTTCTGTTAACCCACCACTATGATATCGGAGGTCACTTTTAACCTACCACCCAAATTTTTTTTTAATTATGGTTGATTTCCTTACGATTGGTGCTTGAGTTGCATGCAACTTCTGAAAAAATAGCGCGAGAGATCCGGCTAAGGTGTCGTTAGCTTCCCATTTATGCCTGCTAGAAACTCACCACGATGGCACTTGGTTTCTGTTAACCCACCAATATGATATCGGAGGTCACTGTTAACCTACCACCCAAATTTCTATTTAATTATGGTTGATTTCCGTACGATTGCTGCTTGATTTGCATGCAACTTCTGAAAAAATAGCGCCAGAGATCCGGCTAAGGTGTCGTTAGCTTCCCATTTATGCCTGCTAGAAACTCACCACAATGCCACTTGGTTTCTGTAAACCCACCACTGTGATATCGGAGGTCTATGTTAACCTACCACCCAAATTTTTGTTTATTTATGGTTGATTTCCGTACGATTGGTGATTGATTTCCATGCAACTTCTGAAAAAGTAGCGCGAGAGATCCGGCTAAGGTGTCGTTACCTTCCCCTTTATACCTGCTAGAAACTCACCACGTGGCACTTGGTTTCTGTTAACCCACCACTATGATATCGGAGGTCTCTGTTAACCTACCACCCAAATTTCTGTTTAATTATGGTTGATTTCCGTACGATTGGTGCTTGAGTGGCATGCAACTTCTGAAAAAATAGCGCGAGAGATCCACCACTATGATATCGGAGGTCTCTGTTAACCTACCACCCAAATTTCTGTTTAATTATGGTTGATTTCCTTACGATTGGTGCTTGAGTTGCATGCAACTTCTGAAAAAATAGCGCGAGAGATCCGGCTAAGGTGTCGTTAGCTTCCCATTTATGCCTGCTAGAAACTCACCACGATGACACTTTGTGTCTGCTAACCCACCACTGTGATATCGGAGGTCTATGTTAACCTACCACCCAAGTTTTTGTTTATTTATGGTTGATTTCCGTACGATTGGAGATTGATTTCCATGCACCTTCTGAAAAGTAGCGCGAGAGATCCGGCTAAGGTGTCGTTACCTTCCCCTTTATGCCTGCTAGAAACTCACCACTATAGCACTTGGTTTCGGTTAACCCACCACTGTGATATCGGAGGTCTCTGTTAACCTACCACCCAAATTTTTGTTTAATTATGGTTGATTTCCGTACGATTGGTGCTTGATTTGCATGCAACTTCTGAAAAAATAGCGCGAGAGATCCGGCTAAGGTGTCGTTAGCTTCCCATTTATGCCTGCGAGAAACTCACCACGATGACACTTTGTGTCTGCTGACCCACCACTGTGATATCGGAGGTCTATGTTAACCTACCACCCAAATTTTTGTTTATTTATGGTTGATTTCCGTACGATTGGTGATTGATTTCCATGCAACTTCTGAAAAAGTAGCGCGAGAGATCCGGCTAAGGTGTCGTTACCTTCCCCTTTATGCCTGCTAGAAACTCACCACTATAGCACTTGGTTTCGGTTAACCCACCACTATGATATCGGAGGTCTCTGTTAACCTACCACCCAAATTTCTGTTTAATTATGGTTGATTTCCGTACGATTGGTGCTTGAGTTGCATGCAACTTCTGAAAAAATAGCGCGAGAGATCCGGCTGAGGTGTCGTTAGCTTCCCCTTTATGCCTGCTAGAAACTCACCACGATGGCACTTGGTTTCTGTTAACCCACCACTATGATATCGGAGGTCACTGTTAACCTACCACCCAAATTTCTGTTTAATTATGGTTGATTTCCGTACGATTGGTGCTTGAGTTGCATGCAACTTCTGAAAAAAAAGCGCGAGAGATCCGGCTAAGGTGTCGTTAGCTTCCCATTTATGCCTGCTACAAACTCACCACGATGGGACTTAGTTTCTGTTAACCCACCACTATGATATCGGAGGTCTCTGTTAACCTACCACCCATATTTTTGTTTAATTATGGTTGATTTCCGTACGATTGGTGCTTGAGTTGCATGCAACTTGGGGAAAACCTAAGCAAGGGGTGCGGCTAAGGTGTCAATAACTTCCCCTTAATGCCTGCTAGAAACTCACCACGATGACACTTGGTTTCTGTTAACCCACCACTATGATATCGGAGGTCTCTGTTAACCTACCACCCAAATTTTTGTTTATTTATGGTTGATTTCCGTACGATTGGTGCTTGAGTTGCATGCAACTTCTGAAAAAATAGCGCGAGAGATCCGGCTAAGGTGTCGTTAGCTTCCCATTTATGCCTGCTAGAAACTCACCACAATAGCACTTGGTTTCTGTTAACCCACTACTATGATATCGGGGGTCTCTGTTAACCTACCACCCACATTTTTGTTTAATTATGGTTGATTTCCTTACGATTGGTGCTTGAGTTGCATGCAACTTCTGAAAAAATAGCGCGAGAGATCCGGCTAAGGTGTCGTTAACTTCCCATTTATGCCTGCTAGAAACTCACCACGATGCCACTTGGTTTCTGTTAACCCACCACTATGATATCGGAGGTCTCTGTTAACCTACCACCCAAATTTCTGTTTAATTATGGTTGATTTCCGTACGATTGGTGCTTGAGTTGCATGCAACTTCTGAAAAAATAGCGCGAGAGATCCGGCTGAGGTATCGTTAGCTTCCCCTTTATGCCTGCTAGAAACTCACCACGATGCCACTTGGTTTCTGTTAACCCACCACTATGATATCGGAGGTCTCTGTTAACCTACCACCCAAATTTCTGTTTAATTATGGTTGATTTCCGTACGATTGGTGCTTGAGTTGCATGCAACTTCTGAAAAAATAGCGCGAGAGATCCGGCTAAGGTGTCGTTAGCTTCCCATTTATGCCTGCTAGAAACTCACCACGAAGACACTTTGTGTCTGCTAACCCACCACTGTGATATCGGAGGTCTGTGTTAACCTACCACCCAAATTTTTGTTTATTTATGGTTGATTTCCGTAACCCACCACTATGATATCGGAGGTCACTGTTAACCTACCACCCAAATTTCTGTTTAATTATGGTTGATTTCCGTACGATTGGTGCTTGAGTTGCATGCAACTTCTGAAAAAATAGCGCGAGAGATCCTGCTAAGGTGTCGTTAGCTTCCCATTTATGCCTGCTACAAACTCACCACGATGGCACTTGGTTTCTGTTAACCCACCACTATGATATCGGAGGTCTCTGTTAACCTACCACCCATATTTTTGTTTAATTATGGTTGATTTCCGTACGATTGGTGCTTGAGTTGCATGCAACTTGGGGAAAACTTAAGCAAGGGGTGCGGCTAAGGTGTCAATAGCTTCCCCTTAATGCCTGCTAGAAACTCACCACGATGACACTTGGTTTCTGTTAACCCACCACTGTGATATCGGAGGTCTCTGTTAACCTGCCACCCAATTTTTTGTTTAATTATAGTTGATTTCCGTACGATTGGTGTTTGGTTTGCATGCAACTTCTGAACAAATAGCGCGAGAGATCCGGCTGAGGTGTCGTTAGCTTCCCCATTATGCCTCCTAGAAACCCACCACGATGGCACTTGGTTTCTGTTAACCCACCACTATGATATCGGAGGTCTCTGTTAACCTACCACCCAAATTTCTGTTTAATTATGGTTGATTTCCGTACGATTGGTGCT
This sequence comes from Anomoia purmunda, assembly GCA_951828415.1. Taxonomy (NCBI): domain Eukaryota; kingdom Metazoa; phylum Arthropoda; class Insecta; order Diptera; family Tephritidae; genus Anomoia; species Anomoia purmunda. The sequence goes on along the minus strand of OX639993.1, from coordinate 105,241,291 downwards.
TGAGAGGCATGCAACTTCTGAAAAAATAGCGCGATAGATCCACCACTATGATATCGGAGGTCTCTGTTAACCTACCACCCAAATTTCTGTTTAATTACGGTTGATTTCCGTACGATTGGTGATTGATTTCCATGCAACTTCTGAAAAAGTAGCGCGAGAGATCCGGCTAAGGTGTCGTTACCTTCCCCTTTATGCCTGCTAGAAACTCACCACTATAGCACTTGGTTTCGGTTAACCCACCACTGTGATATCGGAGGTCTCTGTTAACCTACCACCCAAATTTTTGTTTAATTAGGGTGATTTCCGTACGATTGGTGCTTGATTTGCATGCAACTTCTGAAAAAATAGCGCGAGAGATCCGGCTAAGGTGTCGTTAGCTTCCCATTTATGCCTGCTAGAAACTCACCACGATGACACTTTGTGTCTGCTAACCCACCACTGTGATATCGGAGGTCTATGTTAACCTACCACCCATATTTTTGTTTAATTATGGTTGATTTCCGTACGATTGGTGCTTGAGTTGCATGCAACTTGGGGAAAACTTAAGCAAGGGGTGCGGCTAAGGTGTCAATAACTTCCCCTTAATGCCTGCTAGAAACTCACCACGATGACACTTGGTTTCTGTTAACCCACCACTATGATATCGAAGGTCTCTGTTAACCTACCACCCAAATTTTTGTTTATTTATGGTTGATTTCCGTACGATTGGTGCTTGAGTTGCATGCAACTTCTGAAAAAATAGCGCGAGAGATCCGGCTAAGGTGTCGTTAGCTTCCCATTTATGCCTGCTAGAAACTCACCACAATAGCACTTGGTTTCTGTTAACCCACTACTATGATATCGGGGGTCTCTGTTAACCTACCACCCACATTTTTGTTTAATTATGGTTGATTTCCTTACGATTGGTGCTTGAGTTGCATGCAACTTCTGAAAAAATAGCGCGAGAGATCCGGCTAAGGTGTCGTTAGCTTCCCATTTATGCCTGCTAGAAACTCACCACGATGCCACTTGGTTTCTGTTAACCCACCACTATGATATCGGAGGTCTCTGTTAACCTACCACCCAAATTTCTGTTTAATTATGGTTGATTTCCGTACGATTGGTGCTTGAGTTGCATGCAACTTCTGAAAAAATAGCGCGAGAGATCCGGCTGAGGTATCGTTAGCTTCCTCTTTATGCCTGCTAGAAACTCACCACGATGGCACTTGGTTTCTGTTAACCCACCACTATGATATCGGAGGTCACTGTTAACCTACCACCCAAATTTCTATTTAATTATGGTTGATTTCTACGATTGCTGCTTGATTTGCATGCAACTTCTGAAAAAATAGCGCGAGAGATCCGGCTGAGGTATCGTTAGCTTCCCCTTTATGCCTGCTAGAAACTCACCACGAAGACACTTTGTGTCTGCTAACCCACCACTGTGATATCGGAGGTCTGTGTTAACCTACCACCCAAATTTTTGTTTATTTATGGTTGATTTCCGTAACCCACCACTATGATATCGGAGGTCTCTGTTAACCTACCACCCATATTTTTGTTTAATTATGGTTGATTTCCGTACGATTGGTGCTTGAGTTGCATGCAACTTGGGGAAAACTTAAGCAAGGGGTGCGGCTAAGGTGTCAATAGCTTCCCCTTAATGCCTGCTAGAAACTCACCATGATGACACTTGGTTTCTGTTAACCCACCACTGTGATATCGGAGGTCTCTGTTAACCTACCACCCAAATTTTTGTTTATTTATGGTTGATTTCCGTACGATTGGTGCTTGAGTTGCATGCAACTTCTGAAAAAATAGCGCGAGAGATCCGGCTGAGGTGTCGTTAGCTTCCCCTTTATGCCTGCTAGAAACTCACCACGATGGCACTTGGTTTCTGTTAACCCACCACTATGATATCGGAGGTCACTGTTAACCTACCACCCAAATTTCTATTTAATTATGGTTTATTTCTACGATTGCTGCTTGATTTGCATGCAACTTCTGAAAAAATAGCGCGAGAGATCCGGCTAAGGTGTCGTTAGCTTCCCATTTATGCCTGCTAGAAACTCACCACGATGACACTTTCTGTCTGCTAACCCACCACTGTGATATCGGAGGTCTATTTTAACCTACCACCCAAATTTTTGTTTATTATTTATGGTTGATTTCCGTACGATTGGTGATTGATTTCCATGCAACTTCTGAAAAAGTAGCGCGAGAGATCCGGCTAAGGTGTCGTTACCTTCCCCTTTATGCCTGCTAGAAACTCACCACTATAGCACTTGGTTTCGGTTAACCCACCACTATGATATCGGAGGTCTCTGTTAACCTACCACCCAAATTTCTGTTTAATTATGGTTGATTTCCGTACGATTGGTGCTTGAGTTGCATGCAACTTCTGAAAAAATAGCACGAGAGATCCGGCTGAGGTGTCGTTAGCTTCCCCTTTATGCCTGCTAGAAACTCACCACGATGGCACTTGGTTTCTGTTAACCCACCATTATGATATCGGAGGTCACTGTTAACCTACCACCCAAATTTTTGTTTAATTAGGGTGATTTCCGTACGATTGGTGCTTGATTTGCATGCAACTTCTGAAAAAATAGCGCGATAGATCCACCACTATGATATCGGAGGTCTCTGTTAACCTACCACCCAAATTTCTGTTTAATTACGGTTGATTTCCGTACGATTGGTGATTGATTTCCATGCAACTTCTGAAAAAGTAGCGCGAGAGATCCGGCTAAGGTGTCGTTACCTTCCCCTTTATGCCTGCTAGAAACTCACCACTATAGCACTTGGTTTCGGTTAACCCACCACTGTGATATCGGAGGTCTCTGTTAACCTACCACCCAAATTTTTGTTTAATTAGGGTGATTTCCGTACGATTGGTGCTTGATTTGCATGCAACTTCTGAAAAAATAGCGCGAGAGATCCGGCTAAGGTGTCGTTAGCTTCCCATTTATGCCTGCTAGAAACTCACCACGATGACACTTTGTGTCTGCTAACCCACCACTGTGATATCGGAGGTCTATGTTAACCTACCACCCATATTTTTGTTTAATTATGGTTGATTTCCGTACGATTGGTGCTTGAGTTGCATGCAACTTGGGGAAAACTTAAGCAAGGGGTGCGGCTAAGGTGTCAATAACTTCCCCTTAATGCCTGCTAGAAACTCACCACGATGACACTTGGTTTCTGTTAACCCACCACTATGATATCGGAGGTCTCTGTTAACCTACCACCCAAATTTTTGTTTATTTATGGTTGATTTCCGTACGATTGGTGCTTGAGTTGCATGCAACTTCTGAAAAAATAGCGCGAGAGATCCGGCTAAGGTGTCGTTAGCTTCCCATTTATGCCTGCTAGAAACTCACCACAATAGCACTTGGTTTCTGTTAACCCACTACTATGATATCGGGGGTCTCTGTTAACCTACCACCCACATTTTTGTTTAATTATGGTTGATTTCCTTACGATTGGTGCTTGAGTTGCATGCAACTTCTGAAAAAATAGCGCGAGAGATCCGGCTAAGGTGTCGTTAGCTTCCCATTTATGCCTGCTAGAAACTCACCACGATGCCACTTGGTTTCTGTTAACCCACCACTATGATATCGGAGGTCTCTGTTAACCTACCACCCAAATTTCTGTTTAATTATGGTTGATTTCCGTACGATTGGTGCTTGAGTTGCATGCAACTTCTGAAAAAATAGCGCGAGAGATCCGGCTGAGGTATCGTTAGCTTCCCCTTTATGCCTGCTAGAAACTCACCACGATGGCACTTGGTTTCTGTTAACCCACCACTATGATATCGGAGGTCACTGTTAACCTACCACCCAAATTTCTATTTAATTATGGTTGATTTCTACGATTGCTGCTCGATTTGCATGCAACTTCTGAAAAAATAGCGCGAGAGATCCGGCTGAGGTATCGTTAGCTTCCCCTTTATGCCTGCTAGAAACTCACCACGAAGACACTTTGTGTCTGCTAACCCACCACTGTGATATCGGAGGTCTGTGTTAACCTACCACCCAAATTTTTGTTTATTTATGGTTGATTTCCGTAACTCACCACTATGATATCGGAGGTCTCTGTTAACCTACCACCCATATTTTTGTTTAATTATGGTTGATTTCTACGATTGCTGCTTGATTTGCATGCAACTTCTGAAAAAATAGCGCGAGAGATCCGGCTAAGGTGTCGTTAGCTTCCCATTTATGCCTGCTAGAAACTCACCATGATGACACTTGGTTTCTGTTAACCCACCACTGTGATATCGGAGGTCTCTGTTAACCTACCACCCAAATTTTTGTTTATTTATGGTTGATTTCCGTACGATTGGTGCTTGAGTTGCATGCAACTTGGGGAAAACTTAAGCAAGGGGTGCGGCTAAGGTGTCAATAGCTTCCCCTTAATGCCTGCTAGAAACTCACCATGATGACACTTGGTTTCTGTTAACCCACCACTGTGATATCGGAGGTCTCTGTTAACCTACCACCCAAATTTTTGTTTATTTATGGTTGATTTCCGTACGATTGGTGCTTGAGTTGCATGCAACTTCTGAAAAAATAGCGCGAGAGATCCGGCTGAGGTGTCGTTAGCTTCCCCTTTATGCCTGCTAGAAACTCACCACGATGGCACTTGGTTTCTGTTAACCCACCACTATGATATCGGAGGTCACTGTTCACCTACCACCCAAATTTCTATTTAATTATGGTTGATTTCTACGATTGCTGCTTGATTTGCATGCAACTTCTGAAAAAATAGCGCGAGAGATCCGGCTAAGGTGTCGTTAGCTTCCCATTTATGCCTGCTAGAAACTCACCACGATGACACTTTCTGTCTGCTAACCCACCACTGTGATATCGGAGGTCTATTATAACCTACCACCCAAATTTTTGTTTATTTATGGTTGATTTCCGTACGATTGGTGATTGATTTCCATGCAACTTCTGAAAAAGTAGCGCGAGAGATCCGGCTAAGGTGTCGTTACCTTCCCCTTTATGCCTGCTAGAAACTCACCACTATAGCACTTGGTTTCGGTTAACCCACCACTATGATATCGGAGGTCTCTGTTAACCTACCACCCAAATTTCTGTTTAATTATGGTTGATTTCCGTACGATTGGTGCTTGAGTTGCATGCAACTTCTGAAAAAATAGCGCGAGAGATCCGGCTGAGGTGTCGTTAGCTTCCCCTTTATGCCTGCTAGAAACTCACCACGATGGCACTTGGTTTCTGTTAACCCACCACTATGATATCGGAGGTCACTGTTAACCTACCACCCAAATTTCTGTTTAATTATGGTTGATTTCCGTACGATTGGTGCTTGAGTTGCATGCAACTTCTGAAAAAATAGCGCGAGAGATCCGGCTAAGGTGTCGTTAGCTTCCCATTTATGCCTGCTACAAACTCACCACGATGGCACTTGGGTTCTGTTAACCCACCACTATGATATCGGAGGTCTCTGTTAACCTACCACCCATATTTTTGTTTAATTATGGTTGATTTCCGTACGATTGGTGCTTGAGTTGCATGCAACTTGGGGAAAACTTAAGCAAGGGGTGCGGCTAAGGTGTCAATAGCTTCCCCTTAATGCCTGCTAGAAACTCACCACGATGACACTTGGTTTCTGGTAACCCACCACTGTGATATCGGAGGTCTCTGTTAACCTGCCACCCAATTTTTTGTTTAATTATAGTTGATTTCCGTACGATTGGTGTTTGGTTTGCATGCAACTTCTGAAAAAATAGCGCGAGAGATCCGGCTGAGGTGTCGTTAGCTTCCCCATTATGCCTCCTAGAAACTCACCACGATGGCACTTGGTTTCTGTTAACCCACCACTATGATATCGGAGGTCTCTGTTAACCTACCACCCAAATTTCTGTTTAATTATAGTTGATTTCCGTACGATTGGTGCTTGAGTGGCATGCAACTTCTGAAAAAATAGCGCGAGAGCTCTACCACTATGATATCGGAGGTCTCTGTTAACCTACCACCCAAATTTCTGTTTAATTACGGTTGATTTCCGTACGATTGGTGATTGATTTCCATGCAACTTCTGAAAAAGTAGCGCGAGAGATCCGGCTAAGGTGTCGTTACCTTCCCCTTTATGCCTGCTAGAAACTCACCACTATAGCACTTGGTTTCGGTTAACCCACCACTGTGATATCGGAGGTCTCTGCTAACCTACCACCCAAATTTTTGTTTAATTATGGTTGATTTCCGTACGATTGGTGCTTGATTTGCATGCAACTTGTAGAAAACTTATGCAAGGGGTGCGGCTAAGGTGTCAATAGCTTCCCCTTAATGCCTGCTAGAAACTCACCACGATGGCATTTGGTTTCTGTTAACCCACCACTATGATATCGGTGGTCTCTGTTAACCTACCACCCAAATTTCTGTTTAATTACGGTTGATTTCCGTACGATTGGTGCTTGAGTTGCATGCAACTTCTGAAAAAATAGCGCGAGAGATCCGGCTGAGGTGTCGTTAACTTCCCCTTTATGCCTGCTAGAAACTCACCACGAAGGCACTTGGTTTCTGTTAACCCACCACTATGATATCGGAGGTCACTGTTAACCTACCACCCAAATTTTAATTTAATTATGGTTGATTTCCGTACGATTGCTGCTTGATTTGCATGCAACTTTTGAAAAAATAGCGCGAGAGATCCGGCTAAGGTGTCGTTAGCTTCCCATTTATGCCTGCTAGAAACTCACCACAATGGCACTTGGTTTCTGTTAACCCACCACTGTGATATCGGAGGTCTCTGTTAACCTACCACCCAATTTTTTGTTTAATTATAGTTGACTTCCGTACGATTGGTATTTGGTTTGCATGCAAATTCTGAAAAAATAGCGCGAGAGATCCGGCTGATGTGTCGTTAGCTTCCCCATTATACCTGCTAGAAACTCACCACGTGGCACTTGGTTTCTGTTAACCCACCACTATGATATCGGAGGTCTCTGTTAACCTACCACCCAAATTTCTGTTTAATTCCCATTTATGCCTGCTACAAACTCACCACGATGGCACTTGGTTTCTGTTAACCCACCACTATGATATCGGAGGTCTCTGTTAACCTACCACCCATATTTTTGTTTAATTATGGTTGATTTCCGTACGATTGGTGCTTGAGTTGCATGCAACTTGGGGAAAACTTAAGCAAGGGGTGCGGCTAAGGTGTCAATAGCTTCCCCTTAATGCCTGCTAGAAACTCACCACGATGACACTTGGTTTCTGTTAACCCACCACTATGATATCGGAGGTCTCTGTTAACCTACCACCCAAATTTTTGTTTATTTATGGTTGATTTCCGTACGATTGGTGCTTGAGTTGGATGCAACTTCTGAAAAAATAGCGCGAGAGATCCGGCTAAGGTGTCGTTAGCTTCCCATTTATGCCTGCTAGAAACTCACCACGAAGACACTTTGTGTCTGCTAACCCACCACTGTGATATCGGAGGTCTGTGTTAAGCTACCACCCAAATTTTTGTTTATTTATGGTTGATTTCCGTAACCCACCACTATGATATCGGAATTCACTGTTAACCTACCACCCAAATTTCTGTTTAATTATGGTTGATTTCCGAACGATTGGTGCTTGAGTGGCATGCAACTTCTGAAAAAATAGCGCGATAGATCCACCACTATGATATCGGAGGTCTCTGTTAACCTACCACCCAAATTTCTGTTTAATTACGGTTGATTTCCGTACGATTGGTGATTGATTTCCATGCAACTTCTGAAAAAGTAGCGCGAGAGATCCGGCTAAGCTGTCGTTACGTTCCCCTTTATGCCTGCTAGAAACTCACCACTATAGCACTTGGTTTCGGTTAACCCACCACTGTGATATCGGAGGTCTCTGTTAACCTACCACCCAAATTTTTGTTTAATTAGGGTGATTCCCGTACGATTTGGTGCTTGATTTGCATGCAACTTGTAGAAAACTTAAACAAGGGGTGCGGCTAAGGTGTCAATAGCTTCCCCTTAATGCCTGCTAGAAACTCACCACGATGGCACTTGGCTTCTGTTAACCCACCACTATGATATCGGGGGTCTCTGTTAACCTACCACCCACATTTTTGTTTAATTATGGTTGATTTCCTTACGATTGGTGCTTGAGTTGCATGCAACTTCTGAAAAAATAGCGCGAGAGATCCGGCTAAGGTGTCATTAGTTCCCCATTATACCTGCTAGAAACTCACCACGTGGCACTTGGTTTCTGTTAACCCACCACTATGATATCGGAGGTCTCTGTTAACCTACCACCCATATTTTTGTTTAATTATGGTTGATTTCCGTACGATTGGTGCTTGATTTGCATGCAACTTGTAGAAAACTTAAACAAGGGGTGCGGCTAAGGTGTCGTTAGCTTCCCATTTATGCCTGCTAGAAACTCACCACAATGGCACTTGGTTTCTGTTAACCCACTACTATGATATCGGGGGTCTCTGTTAACCTACCGCCCACATTTTTGTTTAATTATGGTTGATTTCCGTACGATTGGTGCTTGAGTTGCATGCAACTTCTGAAAAAATAGCGCGAGAGATCCGGCTAAGGTGTCGTTAGCTTCCCATTTATGCCTGCTAGAAACTCACCACAATGGCACTTGGTTTCTGTTAACCCACTACTATGATATCGGGGGTCTCTGTTAACCTACCACCCACATTTTTGTTTAATTATGGTTGATTTCCTTACGATTGGTGCTTGAGTTGCATGCAACTTCTGAAAAAATAGCGCGAGAGATCCGGCTAAGGTGTCGTTAGCTTCCCATTTATGCCTGCTAGAAACTCACCACGATGGCACTTGGTTTCTGTTAACCCACCACTATGATATCGGAGGTCTCTGTTAACCTACCACCCAAATTTCTGTTTAATTATGGTTGATTTCCGTACGATTGGTGCTTGAGTTGCATGCAACTTCTGAAAAAATAGCGCGAGAGATCCGGCTGAGGTGTCGTTAGCTTCCCCTTTATGCCTGCTAGAAACTCACCACGATGGCACTTGGTTTCTGTTAACCCACCACTATGATATCGGAGGTCACTGTTAACCTACCACCCAAATTTCTATTTAATTATGGTTGATTTCTACGATTGCTGCTTGATTTGCATGCAACTTCTGAAAAAATAGCGCGAGAGATCCGGCTAAGGTGTCGTTAGCGTCCCATTTCTGTTTAATTATGGTTGATTTCCGAACGATTGGTGCTTGAGTTGCATGCAACTTCTGAAAAAATAGCGCGAGAGATCCGGCTGAGGTGTCGTTAGCTTCCCCTTTATGCCTGCTAGAAACTCACCACGATGGCACTTAGTTTCTGTTAACCCACCACTATGATATCGGAGGTCACTGTTAACCTACCACCCAAATTTCTATTTAATTATGGTTGATTTCTACGATTGCTGCTTGATTTGCATGCAACTTCTGAAAAAATAGCGCGAGAGATCCGGCTAAATTGTCGTTAGCGTCCCATTTATGCCTGCTAGAAACTCACCACGATGACACTTTCTGTCTGCTAACCCACCACTGTGATATCGGAGGTCTATTTTAACCTACCACCCAAATTTTTGTTTATTTATGGTTGATTTCCGTACGATTGGTGATTGATTTCCATGCAACTTCTGAAAAAGTAGCGCGAGAGATCCGGCTAAGGTGTCGTTACCTTCCCCTTTATGCCTGCTAGAAACTCACCACTATAGCACTTGGTTTCGGTTAACCCACCACTATGATATCGGAGGTCTCTGTTAACCTACCACCCAAATTTCTGTTTAATTATGGTTGATTTCCGTACGATTGGTGCTTGAGTTGCATGCAACTTCTGAAAAAATAGCGCGAGAGATCCGGCTGAGGTGTCGTTAGCTTCCCCTTTATGCCTGCTAGAAACTCACCACGATGGCACTTGGTTTCTGGTAACCCACCACTATGATATCGGAGGTCACTGTTAACCTACCACCCAAATTTCTGTTTAATTATGGTGGATTTCCGTACGATTGGTGCTTGAGTTGCATGCAACTTCTGAAAAAATAGCGCGAGAGATCCGGCTAAGGTGTCGTTAGCTTCCCATTTATGCCTGCTACAAACTCACCACGATGGCACTTGGTTTCTGTTAACCCACCACTATGATATCGGAGGTCTCTGTTAACCTACCACCCATATTTTTGTTTAATTATGGTTGATTTTCGTACGATTGGTGCTTGAGTTGCATGCAACTTGGGGAAAACTTAAGCAAGGGGTGCGGCTAAGGTGTCAATAGCTTTCCCTTAATGCCTGCTAGAAACTCACCACGATGACACTTGGTTTCTGTTAACCCACCACTGTGATATCGGAGGTCTCTGTTAACCTGCCACCCAATTTTTTGTTTAATTATAGTTGATTTCCGTACGATTGGTGTTTGGTTTGCATGCAACTTCTGAAAAAATAGCGCGAGAGATCCGGCTGAGGTGTCGTTAGCTTCCCCATTATGCCTCCTAGAAACTCACTACGATGGCACTTGGTTTCTGTTAACCCACCACTATGATATCGGAGGTCTCTGTTAACCTACCACCCAAATTTCTGTTTAATTATGGTTGATTTCCGTACGATTGGTGCTTGAGTGGCATGCAACTTCTGAAAAAATAGCGCGAGAGATCCACCACTATGATATCGGAGGTCTCTGTTAACCTACCACCCAAATTTCTGTTTAATTACGGTTGATTTCCGTACGATTGGTGATTGATTTCCAAGCAACTTCTGAAAAAGTAGCGCGAGAGATCCGGCTAAGGTGTCGTTACCTTCCCCTTTATGCCTGCTAGAAACTCACCACTATAGCACTTGGTTTCGGTTAACCCACCACTGTGATATCGGAGGTCTCTGTTAACCTACCACCCAAATTTCTGTTTAATTATGGTTGATTTCCGTACGATTGGTGCTTAAGTTGCATGCAACTTCTGAAAAAATAGCGCGAGAGATCCGGCTAAGGTGTCGTTAGCTTCCCATTTATGCCTGCTACAAACTCACCACGATAGCACTTGGTTTCTGTTAACCCACCACTATGATATCGGAGGTCTCTGTTAACCTACCACCCATATTTTTGTTTAATTATGGTTGATTTCCGTACGATTGGTGCTTGAGTTGCATGCAACTTGGGGAAAACTTAAGCAAGGGGTGCGGCTAAGGTGTCAATAGCTTTCCCTTAATGCCTGCTAGAAACTCACCACGATGACACTTGGTTTCTGTTAACCCACCACTGTGATATCGGAGGTCTCTGTTAACCTGCCACCCAATTTTTTGTTTAATTATAGTTGATTTCCGTACGATTGGTGTTTGGTTTGCATGCAACTTCTGAAAAAATAGCGCGAGAGATCCGGCTGAGGTGTCGTTAGCTTCCCCATTATGCCTCCTAGAAACTCACCACGATGGCACTTGGTTTCTGTTAACCCACCACTATGATATCGGAGGTCTCTGTTAACCTACCACCCAAATTTCTGTTTAATTATGGTTGATTTCCGTACGATTGGTGCTTGAGTGGCATGCAACTTCTGAAAAAATAGCGCGAGAGATCCACCACTATGATATCGGAGGTCTCTGTTAACCTACCGCCCAAATTTCTGTTTAATTACGGTTGATTTCCGTACGATTGGTGATTGACTTCCATGCAACTTCTGAAAAAGTAGCGCGAGAGATCCGGCTAAGGTGTCGTTACCTTCCCCTTTATGCCTGCTAGAAACTCACCACTATAGCACTTGGTTTCGGTTAACCCACCACTGTGATATCGGAGGTCTCTGTTAACCTACCACCCAAATTTCTGTTTAATTATGGTTGATTTCCGTACGATTGGTGCTTGATTTGCATGCAACTTGTAGAAAACTTATGCAAGGGGTGCGGCTAAGGTGTCAATAGCTTCCCCTTAATGCCTGCTAGAAACTCACCACGATGGCACTTGGTTTCTGTTAACCCACCACTATGATATCGGAGGTCACTGTTAACCTACCACCCAAATTTCTGTTTAATTATGGTTGATTTCCGTACGATTGTTGCTTGAGTTGCATGCAACTTCTGAAAAAATAGCGCGAGAGATCCGGCTAAGGTGTCGTTAGCTTCCCACTTATGCCTGCTAGAAACTCACCTTGATGGCACTTGGTTTCTGTTAACCCACTACTATGATATCGGGAGTCTCTGTTAACCTACCACCCAAATTTTTGTTTAATTATGGTTGATTTCCTTACGATTGGTGCTTGAGTTGCATGCAACTTCTGAAAAAATAGCGCGAGAGATCCGGCTAAGGTGTCGTTAGCTTCCCATTTATGCCTGCTAGAAACTCACCACGATGGCACTTGGTTTCTGTTAACCCACCACTATGATATCGGAGGTCTCTGTTAACCTACCACCCAAATTTCTGTTTAATTATGGTTGATTTCCGTACGATTGGTGCTTGAGTTGCATGCAACTTTTGAAAAAATAGCGCGAGAGATCCGGCTAAGGTGTCGTTAGTTTCCCCTTTATGCCTGCTAGAAACTCACCACGATGGCACTTGGTTTCTGTTAACCCACCACTGTGATATCGGAGGTCTCTGTTAACCTACCACCCAAATTTTTGTTTAATTATGGTTGATTTCCTTACGATTGGTGCTTGAGTTGCATGCAACTTCTGAAAAAATAGCGCGAGAGATCCGGCTAAGGTGTCGTTAGCTTCGCATTTATGCCTGCTAGAAACTCACCACGATGGCACTTGGTTTCTGTTAACCCACCACTATGATATCGGAGGTCTCTGTTAACCTACCACCCAAATTTCTGTTTAATCATGGTTGATTTCCGTACGATTGGTGCTTGAGTTGCATGCAACTTTTGAAAAAATAGCGCGAGAGATCCGGCTAAGGTGTCGTTAGTTTCCCCTTTATGCCTGCTAGAAACTCACCACGATGGCACTTGGTTTCTGTTAACCCACCACTATGATATCGGAGGTCTCTGTTAACCTACCACCCAAATTTCTGTTTAATTATGGTTGATTTCCGTACGATTGGTGCTTGAGTGGCATGCAACTTCTGAAAAAATAGCGCGAGAGATCCACCACTATGATATCGGAGGTCTCTGTTAACCTACCGTCCAAATTTCTGTTTAATTACGGTTGATTTCCGTACGATTGGTGATTGACTTCCATGCAACTTCTGAAAAAGTAGCGCGAGAGATCCGGCTAAGGTGTCGTTACCTTCCCCTTTATGCCTGCTAGAAACTCACCACTATAGCACTTGGTTTCGGTTAACCCACCACTGTGATATCGGAGGTCTCTGTTAACCTACCACCCAAATTTTTGTTTAATTATGGTTGAATTCCGTACGATTGGTGCTTGATTTGCATGCAACTTGTAGAAAACTTATGCAAGGGGTGCGGCTAAGGTGTCAATAGCTTCCCCTTAATGCCTGCTAGAAACTCACCACGATGGCACTTGGTTTCTGTTAACCCACCACTATGATATCGGTGGTCTCTGTTAACCTACCACCCAAATTTCTGTTTAATTACGGTTGATTTCCGTACGATTGGTGCTTGAGTTGCATGCAACTTCTGACAAAATAGCGCGAGAGATCCGGCTGAGGTGTCGTTAACTTCCCCTTTATGCCTGCTAGAAACTCACCACGAAGGCACTTGGTTTCTGTTAACCCACCACTATGATATCGGAGGTCACTGTTAACCTACCACCCAAATTTTAATTTAATTATGGTTGATTTCCGTACGATTGCTGCTTGATTTGCATGCAACTTTTGAAAAAATAGCGCGAGAGATCCGGCTAAGGTGTCGTTAGTTTCCCCTTTATGCCTGCTAGAAACTCACCACGATGGCACTTGGTTGCTGTTAACCCACCACTGTGATATCGGAGGTCTCTGTTAACCTACCACCCTATTTTTTGTTTAATTATAGTTGATTTCCGTACGATTGGTGTTTGGTTTGCATGCAAATTCTGAAAAAATAGCGCGAGAGATCCGGCTGATGTGTCGTTAGCTTCCCCATTATACCTGCTAGAAACTCACCACGTGGCACTTGGTTTCTGTTAACCCACCACTATGATATCGGAGGTCTCTGTTAACCTACCACCCAAATTTCTGTTTAATTATGGTTGATTTCCGTACGATTGGTGCTTGAGCTGCATGCAACTTCTGAAAAAATAGCGCGAGAGATCCGGCTGAGGTGTCGTTAGCTTCCCCTTTATGCCTGCTAGAAACTCACCACGATGGCACTTGGTTTCTGTTAACCCACCACTATGATATCGGAGGTCACTGTTAACCTACCACCCAAATTTCTGTTTAATTATGGTTGATTTCCGTACGATTGGTGCTTGAGTTGCATGCAACTTCTGAAAAAATAGCGCGAGAGATCCGGCTAAGGTGTCGTTAGCTTCCCACTTATGCCTGCTAGAAACTCACCTTGATGGCACTTGGTTTCTGTTAACCCACTACTATGATATCGGGGGTCTCTGTTAACCTACCACCCAAATTTTTGTTTAATTATGGTTGATTTCCTTACGATTGGTGCTTGAGTTGCATGCAACTTCTGAAAAAATAGCGCGAGAGATCCGGCTAAGGTGTCGTTAGCTTCCCATTTATGCCTGCTAGAAACTCACCACGATGGCACTTGGTTTCTGTTAACCCACCACTATGATATCGGAGGTCTCTGTTAACCAACCACCCAAATTTCTGTTTAATTATGGTTGATTTCCGTACGATTGGTGCTTGAGTTGCATGCAACTTTTGAAAAAATAGCGCGAGAGATCCGGCTAAGGTGTCGTTAGTTTCCCCTTTATGCCTGCTAGAAACTCACCATGATGGCACTTGGTTTCTCTTAACCCACCACTGTGATATCGGAGGTTTCTGTTAACCTACCACCCAATTTTTTGTTTAATTATAGTTGATTTCCGTACGATTGGTGTTTGGTTTGCATGCAAATTCTGAAAAAATAGCGCGAGAGATCCGGCTTGTGTGTCGTTAGCTTCCTCATTATACCTGCTAGAAACTCACCACGTGGCACTTGGTTTCTGTTAACCCACCACTATGATATCGGAGGTCTCTGTTAACCTACCACCCAAATTTCTGTTTAATTATGGTTGATTTCCGTACGATTGGTGCTTGAGATGCATGCAACTTCTGAAAAAATAGCGCGAGAGATCCGGCTGAGGTGTCGTTAGCTTCCCCTTTATGCCTGCTAGAAACTCACTACGATGGCACTTGGTTTCTGTTAACCCACCAATATGATATCGGAGGTCACTGTTAACCTACCACCCAAATTTCTGTTTAATTATGGTTGATTTCCGTACGATTGGTGTTTGAGTTGCATGCAACTTCTGAAAAAATAGCGCGAGAGATCCGGCTAAGGTGTCGTTAGCTTCCCATTTATGCCTGCTAGAAACTCACCACGATGACACTTTGTGTCTGCTAACCCACCACTGTGATATCGGAGGTCTATGTTAACCTACCACCCAAATTTCTGTTTAATTACGGTTGATTTCCGTACGATTGGTGCTTGAGTTGCATGCAACTTTTGAAAAAATAGCGCGAGAGATCCGGCTAAGGTGTCGTTAGTTTCCCCTTTATGCCTGCTAGAAACTCACCACGATGGCACTTGGTTTCTGTTAACCCACCATTGTGATATCGGAGGTCTCTGTTAACCGACCACCCAAATTTTTGTTTAATTATGGTTGATTTCCTTACGATTGGTGCTTGAGTTGCATGCAACTTCTGAAAAAATAGCGCGAGAGATCCGGCTAAGGTGTCGTTAGCTTCCCATTTATGCCTGCTAGAAACTCACCACGATGGCACTTGGTTTCTGTTAACCCACCACTATGATATCGGAGGTCACTGTTAACCTACCACCCAAATTTCTATTTAATTATGGTTGATTTCCGTACGATTGCTGCTTGATTTGCATGCAACTTCTGAAAAAATAGCGCGAGAGATCCGGCTAAGGTGTCGTTAGCTTCCCATTTATGCCTGCTAGAAACTCACCACGATGGCACTTGGTTTCTGTTAACCCACCACTATGATATCGGAGGTCTCTGTTAACCTACCACCCAAATTTCTGTTTAATTATAGTTGATTTCCGTACGATTGGTGCTTGAGTTGCATGCAACTTTTGAAAAAATAGCGCGAGAGATCCGGCTGAGGTGTCGTTAGCTTCCACTTTATGCCTGCTAGAAACTCACCACGATAGCACTTGGTTTCGGTTAACCCACCACTGTGATATCGGAGGTCTCTGTTAACCTACCACCCAATTTTTTGTTTAATTATGGTTGATTTCCGTACGATTGGTGCTTGAGTTGCATGCAACTTGGGGAAAACTTAAGCAAGGGGTGCGGCTAAGGTGTCGTTAGCTTCCCATTTATGCCTGCTAGAAACTCACCACGATGGCACTTGGTTTCTGTTAACCCACCACTATGATATCGGAGGTCTCTGTTAACCTACCACCCAAATTTCTGTTTAATTATGGTTGATTTCCGTACGATTGGTGCTTGAGTTGCATGCAACTTTTGAAAAAATAGCGCGAGAGATCCGGCTAAGGTGTCGTTAGTTTCCCCTTTATGCCTGCTAGAAACTCACCACGATGGCACTTGGTTTCTGTTAACCCACCACTATGATATCGGAGGTCTCTGTTAACCTACCACCCAAATTTCTGTTTAATTATGGTTGATTTCCGTACGATTGGTGCTTGAGTGGCATGCAACTTCTGAAAAAATAGCGCGAGAGATCCACCACTATGATATCGGAGGTCTCTGTTAACCTACCACCCAAATTTCTATTTAATTACGGTTGATTTCCGTACGATTGGTGATTGATTTCCATGCAACTTCTGAAAAAGTAGCGCGAGAGATCCGGCTAAGGTGTCGTTACCTTCCCCTTTATGCCTGCTAGAAACTCACCACTATAGCACTTGGTTTCGGTTAACCCACCACTGTGATATCGGAGGTCTCTGTTAACCTACCACCCAAATTTTTGTTTAATTATGGTTGGTTTCCGTACGATTGGTGCTTGATTTGCATGCAACTTGTAGAAAACTTATGCAAGGGGTGCGGCTAAGGAGTCAATAGCTTCCCCTTAATGCCTGCTAGAAACTCACCACGATGGCACTTGGTTTCTGTTAACCCACCACTATGATATCGGTGGTCTCTGTAAACCTACCACCCAAATTTCTGTTTAATTACGGTTGATTTCCGTACGATTGGTGCTTGAGTTGCATGCAACTTCTGACAAAATAGCGCGAGAGATCCGGCTGAGGTGTCGTTAACTTCCCCTTTATGCCTGCTAGAAACTCACCACGAAGGCACTTGGTTTCTGTTAACCCACCACTATGATATCGGAGGTCACTGTTAACCTACCACCCAAATTTTAATTTAATTATGGTTGATTTCCGTACGATTGCTGCTTGATTTGCATGCAACTTTTGAAAAAATAGCGCGAGAGATCCGGCTAAGGTGTCGTTAGTTTCCCCTTTATGCCTGCTAGAAACTCACCACGATGGCACTTGGTTTCTGTTAACCCACCACTGTGATATCGGAGGTCTCTGTTAACCTACCACCCTATTTTTTGTTTAATTATAGTTGATTTCCGTACGATTGGTGTTTGGTTTGCATGCAAATTCTGAAAAAATAGCGCGAGAGATCCGGCTGATGTGTCGTTAGCTTCCCCATTATACCTGCTAGAAACTCACCACGTGGCACTTGGTTTCTGTTAACCCACCACTATGATATCGGAGGTCTCTGTTAACCTACCACCCAAATTTCTGTTTAATTATGGTTGATTTCCGTACGATTGGTGCATGAGCTGCATGCAACTTCTGAAAAAATAGCGCGAGAGATCCGGCTGAGGTGTCGTTAGCTTCCCCTTTATGCCTGCTAGAAACTCACCACGATGGCACTTGGTTTCTGTTAACCCACCACTATGATATCGGAGGTCACTGTTAACCTACCACCCAAATTTCTGTTTAATTATGGTTGATTTCCGTACGATTGGTGCTTGAGTTGCATGCAACTTCTGAAAAAATAGCGCGAGAGATCCGGCTAAGGTGTCGTTAGCTTCCCACTTATGCCTGCTAGAAACTCACCTTGATGGCACTTGGTTTCTGTTAACCCACTACTATGATATCGGGGGTCTCTGTTAACCTACCACCCAAATTTTTGTTTAATTATGGTTGATTTCCTTACGATTGGTGCTTGAGTTGCATGCAACTTCTGAAAAAATAGCGCGAGAGATCCGGCTAAGGTGTCGTTAGCTTCCCATTTATGCCTGCTAGAAACTCACCACGATGGCACTTGGTTTCTGTTAACCCACCACTATGATATCGGAGGTCTCTGTTAACCAACCACCCAAATTTCTGTTTAATTATGGTTGATTTCCGTACGATTGGTGCTTGAGTTGCATGCAACTTTTGAAAAAATAGCGCGAGAGATCCGGCTAAGGTGTCGTTAGTTTCCCCTTTATGCCTGCTAGAAACTCACCATGATGGCACTTGGTTTCTGTTAACCCACCACTGTGATATCGGAGGTTTCTGTTAACCTACCACCCAATTTTTTGTTTAATTATAGTTGATTTCCGTACGATTGGTGTTTGGTTTGCATGCAAATTCTGAAAAAATAGCGCGAGAGATCCGGCTTGTGTGTCGTTAGCTTCCTCATTATACCTGCTAGAAACTCACCACGTGGCACTTGGTTTCTGTTAACCCACCACTATGATATCGGAGGTCTCTGTTAACCTACCACCCAAATTTCTGTTTAATTATGGTTGATTTCCGTACGATTGGTGCTTGAGATGCATGCAACTTCTGAAAAAATAGCGCGAGAGATCCGGCTGAGGTGTCGTTAGCTTCCCCTTTATGCCTGCTAGAAACTCACTACGATGGCACTTGGTTTCTGTTAACCCACCACTATGATATCGGAGGTCACTGTTAACCTACCACCCAAATTTCTGTTTAATTATGGTTGATTTCCGTACGATTGGTGCTTGAGTTGCATGCAACTTCTGAAAAAATAGCGCGAGAGATCCGGCTAAGGTGTCGTTACCTTCCCCTTTATGCCTGCTAGAAACTCACCACGATGACACTTTGTGTCTGCTAACCCACCACTGTGATATCGGAGGTCTATGTTTACCTACCACCCAAATTTTTGTTTATTTATGGTTGATTTCCGTACGATTGGTGATTGATTTACATGCAACTTCTGAAAAAGTAGCGCGAGAGATCCGGCTAAGGTGTCGTTACCTTCCCCTTTATGCCTGCTAGAAACTCACCACTATAGCACTTGGTTTCGGTTAACCCACCACTATGATATCGGAGGTCTCTGTTAACCTACACCCCAAATTAGTTATGGTTGATTTCCGTACGATTGGTGATTGAGTTGCATGCAACTTCTGAACAAATAGCGCGAGAGATCCGGCTAAGGTGTCGTTAGCTTCCCATTTATGCCTGCTAGAAACTCACCACGATGGCACTTGGTTTCTGTTAACCCACCACTATTATATCGGAGGTCTCTGTTAACCTACCATCCATATTTTTGTTTAATTATGGTTGATTTCCGTACGATTGGTGCTTGAGTTGCATGCAACTTGGGGAAAACTTAGGCAAGGGGTGCGGCTAAGGTGTCAATAGCTTCCCCTTAATGCCTGCTAGAAACTCACCACGATGACACTTGGTTTCTGTTAACCCACCACTGTGATATCGGAGGTCTCTGTTAACCTGCCACTCAATTTTTTGTTTAATTATAGTTGATTTCCGTACGATTGGTGTTTGGTTTGCATGCAACTTCTGAAAAAATAGCGCGAGAGATCCGGCTGAGGTGTCGTTAGCTTCCCCATTATGCCTCCTAGAAACTCACCACGATGGCACTTGGTTTCTGTTAACCCACCACTATGATATCGGAGGTCTCTGTTAACCTACCACCCAAATTTCTGTTTAATTATGGTTGATTTCCGTACGATTGGTGCTTGAGTGGCATGCAACTTCTGAAAAAATAGCGCGAGAGATCCACCACTATGATATCGGAGGTCTCTGTTAACCTACCACCCAAATTTCTGTTTAATTACGGTTGATTTCCGTACGATTGGTGATTGATTTCCATGCAACTTCTGAAAAAGTAGCGCGAGAGATCCGGCTAAGGTGTCGTTACCTTCCCCTTTATGCCTGCTAGAAACTCACCACTATAGCACTGGGTTTCGGTTAACCCACCACTGTGATATCGGAGGTCTCTGTTAACCTACCACCCAAATTTTTGTTTAATTATGGTTGATTTCCGTACGATTGGTGCTTGATGTGCATGCAACTTGTAGAAAACTTAAGCAAGGGGTGCGGCTAAGGTGTCAATAGCTTCCCCTTAATGCCTGCTAGAAACTCACCACGATGACACTTGGTTTCTGTTAACCCACCACTGTGATATCGGAGGTCTCTGTTAACCTGCCACCCAATTTTTTGTTTAATTATAGTTGATTTCCGTACGATTGGTGTTTGGTTTGCATGCAACTTCTGAAAAAATAGTGCGAGAGATCCGGCTGAGGTGTCGTTAGCTTCCCCATTATGCCTCCTAGAAACTCACCACGATGGCACTTGGTTTCTGTTAACCCACCACTATGATATCGGAGGTCTCTGTTAACCTACCACCCAAATTTCTGTTTAATTATGGTTGATTTCCGTACGATTGGTGCTTGAGTGGCATGCAACTTCTGAAAAAATAGCGCGAGAGATCCACCACTATGATATCGGAGGTCTCTGTTAACCTACCACCCAAATTTCTGTTTAATTATGGTTGATTTCCGTACGATTGGTGATTGATTTCCATGCAACTTCTGAAAAAGTAGCGCGAGAGATCCGGCTAAGGTGTCGTTACCTTCCCCTTTATGCCTGCTAGAAACTCACCACGTGGCACTTGGTTTCTGTTAACCCACCACTGTGATATCGGAGGTCTCTGTTAACCTACCACCCAATTTTTTGTTTAATTATAGTTGATTTCCGTACGATTGGTGTTTGGTTTGCATGCAAATTCTGAAAAAATAGCGCGAGAGATCCGGCTGATGTGTCGTTAGCTTCCCCATTATACCTGCTAGAAACTCACCACGTGGCACTTGGTTTCTGTTAACCCACCACTATGATATCGGAGGTCTCTGTTAACCTACCACCCAAATTTCTGTTTAATTATGGTTGATTTCCGTACGATTGGTGCTTGAGATGCATGCAACTTCTGAAAAAATAGCGCGAGAGATCCGGCTGAGGTGTCGTTAGCTTCCCCTTTATGCCTGCTAGAAACTCACCACTATAGCACTTGGTTTCGGTTAACCCACCACTATGATATCGGAGGTCTCTGTTAACCTACCACCCAAATTTCTGTTTAATTATGGTTGATTTCCGTACGATTGGTGCTTGAGTTGCATGCAACTTCTGAAAAAATAGCGCGAGAGATCCGGCTGAGGTGTCGTTAGCTTCCCCTTTATGCCTGCTAGAAACTCACCACGATGGCACTTGGTTTCTGTTAACCCACCACTATGATATCGGAGGTCACTGTTAACCTACCACCCAAATTTCTGTTTAATTATGGTTGATTTCCGTACGATTGGTGCTTGAGTTGCATGCAACTTCTGAAAAAATAGAGCGAGAGATCCGGCTAAGGTGTCGTTAGCTTCCCATTTATGCCTGCTACAAACTCACCATGATGGCACTTGGTTTCTGTTAACCCACCACTATGATATCGGAGGTCTCTGTTAACCTACCACCCATATTTTTGTTTAATTATGGTTGATTTCCGTACGATTGGTGCTTGAGTTGCATGCAACTTGGGGAAAACTTAAGAAAGGGGTGCGGCTAAGGTGTCAATAGCTTCCCTTTAATGCCTGCTAGAAACTCACCACGATGACACTTGGTTTCTGTTAACCCACCACTGTGATGTCGGAGGTCTCTGTTAACCTACCACCCAATTTTTTGTTTAATTATAGTTGATTTCCGTACGATTGGTGTTTGGTTTGCATGCAAATTCTGAAAAAATAGCGCGAGAGATCCGGCTGATGTGTCGTTAGCTTCCCCATTATACCTGCTAGAAACTCATCACGTGGCACTTGGTTTCTGTTAACCCACCACTATGATATCGGAGGTCTCTGTTAACCTACCACCGAAATTTCTGTTTAATTATGGTTGATTTCCGTACGATTGGTGCTTGAGATGCATGCAACTTCTGAAAAAATAGCGCGAGAGATCCGGCTGAGGTGTCGTTAGCTTCCCCTTTATGCCTTCTAGAAACTCACCACGATGGCACTTGGTTTCTGTTAACCCACCACTATGATATCGGAAGTCACTGTTAACCTACCACCCAAATTTCTGTTTAATTATGGTTGATTTCCGTACGATTGGTGCTTGAGTTGCATGCAACTTCTGAAAAAATAGCGCGAGAGATCCGGCTAAGGTGTCGTTAGCTTCCCATTTATGCCTGCTAGAAACTCACCACAATGGCACTTGGTTTCTGTTAAACCACTACTATGATATCGGGGGTCTCTGTTAACCTACCACCCAAATTTTTATTTAATTATGGTTGATTTCCTTACGATTGGTGCTTGAGTTGCATGCAACTTCTGAAAAAATAGCGCGAGAGATCCGGCTAAGGTGTCGTTAGCTTCCCATTTATTCCTGCTAGAAACTCACCATGATGACACTTTGTGTCTGCTAACCCACCACTGTGATATCGGAGGTCTATGTTAACCTACCACCCAAATTTTTGTTTATTTATGGTTGATTTCCGTACGATTGGTGATTGATTTCCATGCAACTTCTGAAAAAGTAGCGCGAGAGATCCGGCTAAGGTGTCGTTACCTTCCCCTTTATGCCTGCTAGAAACTCACCACTATAGCACTTGGTTTCGGTTAACCCACCACTGTTATATCGGAGGTCTCTGTTAACCTACCACCCAAATTTCTATTTAATTATGGTTGATTTCCGTACGATTGCTGCTTGATTTGCATGCAACTTCTGAAAAAATAGCGCGAGAGATCCGGCTAAGGTGTCGTTAGCTTCCCATTTATGCCTGCTAGAAACTCACCATGATGACACTTTGTGTCTGCTAACCCACCACTGTGATATCGGAGGTCTATGTTAACCTACCACCCAAATTTTTGTTTATTTATGGTTGATTTCCGTACGATTGGTGATTGATTTCCATGCAACTTCTGAAAAAGTAGCGCGAGAGATCCGGCTAAGGTGTCGTTACCTTCCCCTTTATGCCTGCTAGAAACTCACCACTATAGCACTTGGTTTCGGTTAACCCACCACTATGATATCGGAGGTCTCTGTTAACCTACCACCCAAATTTCTGTTTAATTATGGTTGATTTCCGTACGATTGGTGCTTGAGTTGCATGCAACTTCTGAAAAAATAGCGCGAGAGATCCGGCTGAGGTGTCGTTAGCTTCCCCTTTATGTCTGCTAGAAACTCACCACGATGGCACTTGGTTTGTGTTAACCCACCACTATGATATCGGAGGTCACTGTTAACCTACTACCCAAATTTCTGTTTAGTTATGGTTGATTTCCGTACGATTGGTGCTTGAGTTGCATGCAACTTCTGAAAAAATAGCGCGAGAGATCCGGCTAAGGTGTCGTTAGCTTCCCATTTATGCCTGCTAGAAACTCACCACAATGGCACTTGGTTTCTGTTAACCCACTACTATGATATCGGGGGTCTCTGTTAACCTACCACCCAAATTTTTGTTTAATTATGGTTGATTTCCTTACGATTGGTGCTTGAGTTGCATGCAACTTGGGAAAACTTAAGCAAGGGGTGCGGCTAAGGTGTCAATAGCTTCCCCTTAATGCCTGCTAGAAACTCACCACGATGACACTTGGTTTCTGTTAACCCACCACTGTGATATCGGAAGTCTCTGTTAACCTACCACCCAAATTTTTGTTTATTTATGGTTGATTTCCGTACGATTGGTGCTTGAGTTGCATGCAACTTCTGAAAAAATAGAGCGAGAGATCCGGCTAAGGTGTCGTTAGCTTCCCATTTATGCCTGCTAGAAACTCACCACAATGGCACTTGGTTTCTGTTAACCCACTACTATGATATCGGAGGTCTCTGTTAACCTACCACCCAAATTTCTGTTTAATTATGGTTGATTTCCGTACGATTGGTGCTTGAGTTGCATGCAACTTCTGAAAAAATAGCGCGAGAGATTCGGCTGAGGTGTCGTTAGCTTCCCCTTTATGCCTGCTAGAAACTCACCACGATGGCACTTGGTTTCTGTTAACCCACTACTATGATATCGGAGGTCTCTGTTAACCTACCACCCAAATTTTTGTTTAATTATGGTTGATTTCCGTACGATTGGTGCTTGATTTGTATGCAACTTGTAGAAAACTTAAGCAAGGGGTGCGGCTAAGGTGTCAATAGCTTCCCCTTAATGCCTGCTAGAAACTCACCACGATGGCACTTGGTTTCTGTTAACCCACCACTATGATATCGGTGGTCTCTGTTAACCTACCACCCAAATTTCTGTTTAATTACGGTTGATTTCCGTACGATTGGTGCTTGAGTTGCATGCAACTTCTGAAAAAATAGCGCGAGAGATCCGGCTGAGGTGTCGTTAACTTCCCCTTTATGCCTGCTAGAAACTCACCACGAAGGCACTTGGTTTCTGTTAACCCACCACTATGATATCGGAGGTCACTGTTAACCTACCACCCAAATTTCTATTTAATTATGGTTGATTTCCGTACGATTGCTGCTTGATTTGCATGCAACTTTTGAAAAAATACCGCGAGCGATCCGGCTAAGGTGTCGTTAGCTTCTCATTTATGCCTGCTAGAAACTCACCACGATGGCACTTGGTTTCTGTTAACCCACCACTGTGATATCGGAGGTCTCTGTTAACCTACCACCCAATTTTTTGTTTAATTATAGTTGATTTCCGTACGATTGGTGTTTGGTTTGCATGCAAATTCTGAAAAAATAGCGCGAGAGATCCACCACTATGATATCGGAGGTCTCTGTTAACCTACCACCCAAATTTCTGTTTAATTATGGTTGATTTCCGTACGATTGGTGATTGATTTCCATGCAACTTCTGAAAAAGTAGCGCGAGAGATCCGGCTAAGGTGTCGTTACCTTCCCCTTTATGCCTGCTAGAAACTCACCACGTGGCACTTGGTTTCTGTTAACCCACCACTGTGATATCGGAGGTCTCTGTTAACCTACCACCCAATTTTTTGTTTAATTATAGTTGATTTCCGTACGATTGGTGTTTGGTTTGCATGCAAATTCTGAAAAAATAGCGCGAGAGATCCGGCTGATGTGTCGTTAGCTTCCCCATTATACCTGCTAGAAACTCACCACGTGGCACTTGGTTTCTGTTAACCCACCACTATGATATCGGAGGTCTCTGTTAACCTACCACCCAAATTTCTGTTTAATTATGGTTGATTTCCGTACGATTGGTGCTTGAGATGCATGCAACTTCTGAAAAAATAGCGCGAGAGATCCGGCTGAGGTGTCGTTAGCTTCCCCTTTATGCCTGCTAGAAACTCACCACTATAGCACTTGGTTTCTGTTAACCCACCACTATGATATCGGAGGTCTCTGTTAACCTACCACCCATATTTTTTTTAAATTATGGTTGATTTCCGTACGATTGGTGCTTGAGTTGCATGCAACTTGGGGAAAACTTAAGAAAGGGGTGCGGCTAAGGTGTCAATAGCTTCCCTTTAATGCCTGCTAGAAACTCACCACGATGACACTTGGTTTCTGTTAACCCACCACTGTGATGTCGGAGGTCTCTGTTAACCTACCACCCAATTTTTTGTTTAATTATAGTTGATTTCCGTACGATTGGTGTTTGGTTTGCATGCAAATTCTGAAAAAATAGCGCGAGAGATCCGGCTGATGTGTCGTTAGCTTCCCCATTATACCTGCTAGAAACTCACCACGTGGCACTTGGTTTCTGTTAACCCACCACTATGATATCGGAGGTCTCTGTTAACCTACCACCGAAATTTCTGTTTAATTATGGTTGATTTCCGTACGATTGGTGCTTGAGATGCATGCAACTTCTGAAAAAATAGCGCGAGAGATCCGGCTGAGGTGTCGTTAGCTTCCCCTTTATGCCTGCTAGAAACTCACCACGATGGCACTTGGTTTCTGTTAACCCACCACTATGATATCGGAAGTCACTGTTAACCTACCACCCAAATTTCTGTTTAATTATGGTTGATTTCCGTACGATTGGTGCTTGAGTTGCATGCAACTTCTGAAAAAATAGCGCGAGAGATCCGGCTAAGGTGTCGTTAGCTTCCCATTTATGCCTGCTAGAAACTCACCACAATGGCACTTGGTTTCTGTTAAACCACTACTATGATATCGGGGGTCTCTGTTAACCTACCACCCAAATTTTTATTTAATTATGGTTGATTTCCTTACGATTGGTGCTTGAGTTGCATGCAACTTCTGAAAAAATAGCGCGAGAGATCCGGCTAAGGTGTCGTTAGCTTCCCATTTATGCCTGCTAGAAACTCACCATGATGACACTTTGTGTCTGCTAACCCACCACTGTGATATCGGAGGTCTATGTTAACCTACCACCCAAATTTTTGTTTATTTATGGTTGATTTCCGTACGATTGGTGATTGATTTCCATGCAACTTCTGAAAAAGTAGCGCGAGAGATCCGGCTAAGGTGTCGTTACCTTCCCCTTTATGCCTGCTAGAAACTCACCACTATAGCACTTGGTTTCGGTTAACCCACCACTGTTATATCGGAGGTCTCTGTTAACCTACCACCCAAATTTCTATTTAATTATGGTTGATTTCCGTACGATTGCTGCTTGATTTGCATGCAACTTCTGAAAAAATAGCGCGAGAGATCCGGCTAAGGTGTCGTTAGCTTCCCATTTATGCCTGCTAGAAACTCACCACGATGGCACTTGGTTTCTGTTAACCCACTACTATGATATCGGAGGTCTCTGTTAACCTACCACCCAAATTTTTGTTTAATTATGGTTGATTTCCGTACGATTGGTGCTTGATTTGTATGCAACTTGTAGAAAACTTAAGCAAGGGGTGCGGCTAAGGTGTCAATAGCTTCCCCTTAATGCCTGCTAGAAACTCACCACGATGGCACTTGGTTTCTGTTAACCCACCACTATGATATCGGTGGTCTCTGTTAACCTACCACCCAAATTTCTGTTTAATTACGGTTGATTTCCGTACGATTGGTGCTTGAGTTGCATGCAACTTCTGAAAAAATAGCGCGAGAGATCCGGCTGAGGTGTCGTTAACTTCCCCTTTATGCCTGCTAGAAACTCACCACGAAGGCACTTGGTTTCTGTTAACCCACCACTATGATATCGGAGGTCACTGTTAACCTACCACCCAAATTTCTATTTAATTATGGTTGATTTCCGTACGATTGCTGCTTGATTTGCATGCAACTTTTGAAAAAATACCGCGAGCGATCCGGCTAAGGTGTCGTTAGCTTCTCATTTATGCCTGCTAGAAACTCACCACGATGGCACTTGGTTTCTGTTAACCCACCACTGTGATATCGGAGGTCTCTGTTAACCTACCACCCAATTTTTTGTTTAATTATAGTTGATTTCCGTACGATTGGTGTTTGGTTTGCATGCAAATTCTGAAAAAATAGCGCGAGAGATCCGGCTGATGTGTCGTTAGCTTCCCCATTGTACCTGCTAGAAACTCACCACGTGGGACTTGGTTTCTGTTAACCCACCACTATGATATCGGAGGTCTCTGTTAACCTACCACCCAAATTTCTGTTTAATTATGGTTGATTTCCGTACGATTGGTGCTTGAGATGCATGCAACTTCTGAAAAAATAGCGCGAGAGATCCGGCTTAGGTGTCGTTAGCTTCCCCTTTATGCCTGCTAGAAACTCACCACGATGGCACTTGGTTTCTGTTAACCCACCACTATGATATCGGAGGTCACTGTTAACCTACCACCCAAATTTCTGTTTAATTATGGTTGATTTCCGTACGATTGGTGCTTGAGTTGCATGCAACTTCTGGAAAAATAGCGCGAGAGATCCGGCTAAGGTGTCGTTAGCTTCCCATTTATGCCTGCTAGAAACTCACCACGATGGCACTTGGTTTCTGTTAACCCACCACTATGATATCGGAGGTCACTGTTAACCTACCACCCAAATTTCTATTTAATTATGGTTGATTTCCGTACGATTGCTGCTTGATTTGCATGCAACTTCTGAAAAAATTGCGCGAGAGATCCGGCTAAGGTGTCGTTAGCTTCCCATTTATGCCTGCTAGAAACTCACCACAATGGCACTTGGTTTCTGTTAACCCACTACTATGATATCGGGGGTCTCTGTTAACCTACCACCCAAATGTTTGTTTAATTATGGTTGATTTCCTTACGATTGGTGCTTGAGTTGCATGCAACTTTTGAAAAAATAGCGCGAGAGATCCGGCTAAGGTGTCGTTAGCTTCCCATTTATGCCTGCTAGAAACTCACCACGATGGCACTTGGTTTCTGTTAACCCACCACTATGATATCGGAGGTCTCTGTTAACCTACCACCCAAATTTCTGTTTAATTATGGTTGATTTCCGTACGATTGGTGCTTGAGATGCATGCAACTTCTGAAAAAATTGCGCGAGAGATCCGGCTGAGGTGTCGTTAGCTTCCCCTTTATGCCTGCTAGAAACTCACTACGACGGCACTTGGTTTCTGTTAACCCACCACTATGATATCGGAGGTCACTGTTAACCTACCACCCAAATTTCTATTTAATTATGGTTGATTTCCGTACGATTGCTGCTTGATTTGCATGCAACTTCTGAAAAAATAGCGCGAGAGATCCGGCTAAGGTGTCGTTAGCTTCCCATTTATGCCTGCTAGAAACTCACCACGATGGCACTTGGTTTCTGTTAACCCACCACTATGATATCGGAGGTCTCTGTTAACCTACCACCCAAATTTCTGTTTAATTATGGTTGATTTCCGTACGATTGGTGATTGATTTCCATGCAACTTCTGAAAAAGTAGCGCGAGAGATCCGGCTAAGGTGTCGTTACCTTCCCATTTATGCCTGCTAGAAACTCACCACTATAGCACTTGGTTTCGGTTAACCCACCACTATGATATCGGAGGTCTCTGTTAACCTACCACCCAAATTTCTGTTTAATTATGGTTGATTTCCGTACGATTGGTGCTTGAGTTGCATGCAACTTCTGAAAAAATAGCGCGAGAGATCCGGCTGAGGTGTCGTTAGCTTCCCCTTTATGCCTGCTAGAAACTCACCACGATGGCACTTGGTTTCTGTTAACCCACCACTATGATATCGGACGTCATTGTTAACCTACCACCCAAATTTCTGTTTAATTATGGTTGATTTCCGTACGATTGGTGCTTGAGTTGCATGCAACTTCTGAAAAAATAGCGCGAGAGATCCGGCTAAGGTGTCGTTAGCTTCCCATTTATGCCTGCTAGAAACTCACCACGATGACACTTTGTGTCTGCTAACCCACCACTGTGATATCGGAGGTCTATGTTAACCTACCACCCAAATTTTTGTTTATTTATGGTTGATTTCCGTACGATTGGTGATTGATTTCCATGCAACTTCTGAAAAAGTAGCGCGAGAGATCCGGCTAAGGTGTCGTTACCTTCCCCTTTATGCCTGCTAGAAACTCACCACTATAGCACTTGGTTTCGGTTAACCCACCACTATGATATCGGAGGTCTCTGTTAACCTACCACCCAAATTTCTGTTTAATTATGGTTGATTTCCGTACGATTGGTGCTTGAGTTGCATGCAACTTCTGAAAAAATAGCGCGAGAGATCCGGCTGAGGTGTCGTTAGCTTCCCCTTTATGCCTGCTAGAAACTCACCACGATGGCACTTGGTTTCTGTTAACCCACCACTATGATATCGGAGGTCACTGTTAACCTACCACCCAAATTTCTGTTTAATTATGGTTGATTTCCGTACGATTGGTGCTTGAATTGCATGCAACTTCTGAAAAAATAGCGCGAGAGATCCGGCTAAGGTATCGTTAGCTTCCCATTTATGCCTGCTAGAAACTCACCACAATGGCACTTGGTTTCTGTTAACCCACTACTATGATATCGGGGGTCTCTGTTAACCTACCACCCAAATTTTTGTTTAATTATGGTTGATTTCCTTACGATTGGTGCTTGAGTTGCATGCAACTTGGGGAAAACTTAAGCAAGGGGTGCGGCTAAGGTGTCAATAGCTTCCCCTTAATGCCTGCTAGAAACTCACCACGATGACACTTGGTTTCTGTTAACCCACCACTGTGATATCGGATGTCTCTGTTAACCTACCACCCAAATTTTTGTTTATTTATGGTTGATTTCCGTACGATTGGTGCTTGAGTTGCATGCAACTTCTGAAAAAATAGCGCGAGAGATCCGGCTAAGGTGTCGTTAGCTTCCCATTTATGCCTGCTAGAAACTCACCACAATGGCACTTGGTTTCTGTTAACCCACTACTATGATATCGGAGGTCTCTGTTAACCTACCACCCAAATTTCTGTTTAATTATGGTTGATTTCCGTACGATTGGTGCTTGAGTTGCATGCAACTTCTGAAAAAATAGCGCGAGAGATCCGGCTGAGGTGTCGTTAGCTTCCCCGTTATGCCTGCTAGAAACTCACCACGATGGCACTTGGTTTCTGTTAACCCACCACTATGATATCGGAGGTCACTGTTAACCTACCACCCAAATTTCTGTTTAATTATGGTTGATTTCCGTACGATTGGTGCTTGAGTTGCATGCAACTTCTGAAAAAATAGCGCGAGAGAACCGGCTAAGGTGTCGCTAGCTTCCCATTTATGCCTGCTACAAACTCACCACGATGGCACTTGGTTTCTGTTAACCCACCACTATGATATCGGAGGTCTCTGTTAACCTACCACCCAAATTTTTGTTTAATTATGGTTGATTTCCTTACGATTGGTGCTTGAGTTGCATGCAACTTCTGAAAAAATAGCGCGAGAGATCCGGCTGAGGTGTCGTTAGCTTCCCCTTTATGCCTGCTAGAAACTCACCACGATGGCACTTGGTTTCTGTTAACCCACCACTATGATATCGGAGGTCACTGTTAACCTACCACCCAAATTTTTGTTTAATTATGGTTGATTTCCGTACGATTGGTGCTTGATTTGCATGCAACTTGTAGAAAACTTAAGCAAGGGGTGCGGCTAAGGTGTCAATAGCTTCCCCTTAATGCCTGCTAGAAACTCACCACGATGGCACTTGGTTTCTGTTAACCCACCACTATGATATCGGAGGTCTCTGTTAACCTACCACCCAAATTTCTGTTTAATTATGGTTGATTTCCGTACCATTGATGCTTGAGTTGCATGCAACTTCTGAAAAAATAGCGCGAGAGATCCGGCTGAGGTGTCGTTAGCTTCCCCTTTATGCCTGCTAGAAACTCACCACGATGGCACTTGGTTTCTGTTAACCCACCACTATGATATCGGAGGTCACTGTTAACCTACCACCCAAATTTCTGTTTAATTATGGTTGATTTCCGTACGATTGGTGTTTGAGTTGCATGCAACTTCTGAAAAAATAGCTCGAGAGATCCGGCTAAGGTGTCGTTAGCTTCCCATTTATGCCTGCTACAAACTCACCACGATGGCACTTGGTTTCTGTTAACCCACCACTATGATATCGGAGGTCTCTGTTAACCTACCACCCAAATTTTTGTTTAATTATGGTTGATTTCCTTACGATTGGTGCTTGAGTTGCATGCAACTTCTGAAAAAATAGCGCGAGAGATCCGGCTAAGGTGTCGTTAGCTTCCCATTTATGCCTGCTACAAACTCACCACGATGGCACTTGGTTTCTGTTAACCCACCACTATGATATCGGAGGTCTCTGTTAACCTACCACCCAAATTTTTGTTTAATTATGGTTGATTTCCGTACGATTGGTGCTTGATTTGCATGCAACTTGTAGAAAACTTAAGCAAGGGGTGCGGCTAAGGTGTCAATAGCTTCCCCTTAATGCCTGCTAGAAACTCACCACGATGGCACTTGGTTTCTGTTAACCCACCACTATGATATCGGAGGTCTCTGTTAACCTACCACCCAAATTTCTGTTTAATTATGGTTGATTTCCGTACCATTGGTGCTTGAGTTGCATGCAACTTCTGAAAAAATTGCGCGAGAGATCCGGCTGAGGTGTCGTTAGCTTCCCCTTTATGCCTGCTAGAAACTCACCACGATGGCACTTGGTTTCTGTATACCTACCTCTATGATATCGGAGGTCTCTGTTAACCTACCACCCAATTTTTTGTTTAATTATAGTTGATTTCCGTACGATTGGTGTTTGGTTTGCATGCAAATTCTGAAAAAATAGCGCGAGAGATCCGGCTGAAGTGTCGTTAGCTTCCCCATTGTACCTGCTAGAAACTCACCACGTGGGACTTGGTTTCTGTTAACCCACCACTATGATATCGGAGGTCTCTGTTAACCTACCACCCAAATTTCTGTTTAATTATGGTTGATTTCCGTACGATTGGTGCTTGAGATGCATGCAACTTCTGAAAAAATAGCGCGAGAGATCCGGCTGAGGAGTCGTTAGCTTCCCCTTTATGCCTGCTAGAAACTCACCACGATGGCACTTGGTTTCTGTTAACCCACCACTATGATATCGGAGGTCACTGTTAACCTACCACCCAAATTTCTGTTTAATTATGGTTGATTTCCGTACGATTGGTGCTCGAGTTGCATGCAACTTCTGAAAAAATAGCGCGAGAGATCCGGCTAAGGTGTCGTTAGCTTCCAATTTATGCCTGCTAGAAACTCACTACAATGGCACTTGGTTTCTGTTAACCCACTACTATGATATCGGGGGTCTCTGTTAACCTACCACCCAAATTTCTGTTTAATTATGGTTGATTTCCTTACGATTGGTGCTTGAGTTGCATGCAACTTTTGAAAAAATAGCGCGAGAGATCCGGCTAAGGTGTCGTTAGCTTCCCATTTATGCCTGCTAGAAACTCACCACGATGGCACTTGGTTTCGGTTAACCCACCACTATGATATCGGAGGTCTCTGTTAACCTACCACCCAAATTTCTGTTTAATTATGGTTGATTTCCGTACGATTGGTGCTTGAGTTGCATGCAACTTCTGAAAAAATTGCGCGAGAGATCCGGCTGAGGTGTCGTTAACTTCCCCTTTATGCCTGCTAGAAACTCACCACGAAGGCACTTGGGTTCTGTTAACCCACCACTATGATATCGGAGGTCACTGTTAACCTACCACCCAAATTTCTATTTAATTATGGTTGATTTCCGTACGATTGCTGCTTGATTTGCATGCAACTTTTGAAAAAATAGCGCGACAGATCCGGCTAAGGTGTCGTTAGTTTCCCCTTTATGCCTGCTAGAAACTCACCACGATGGCACTTGGTTTCTGTTAACCCACCACTATGATATCGGAGGTCACTGTTAACCTACCACCCAAATTTCTATTTAATTATGGTTGATTTCCGTACGATTGCTGCTTGATTTGCATGCAACTTCTGAAAAAATAGCGCGAGAGATCCGGCTGAGGTGTCGTTAGCTTCCCCTTTATGCCTGCTAGAAACTCACCACGATGGCACTTGGTTTCTGTTAACCCACCACTATGATATCGGAGGTCACTGTTAACCTACCACCCAAATTTCTGTTTAATTATGGTTGATTTCCGTACGATTGGTGCTTGAGTTGCATGCAACTTCTGAAAAAATAGCGCGAGAGATCCGGCTAAGGTGTCGTTAGCTTCCCATTTATGCCTGCTACAAACTCACCACAATGGCACTTGGTTTCTGTTAACCCACTACTATGATATCGGGGGTCTCTTTTAACCTACCACCCAAATTTCTGTTTAATTATGGTTGATTTCCGTACCATTGGTGCTTGAGTTGCATGCAACTTCTGAAAAAATTGCGCGAGAGATCCGGCTGAGTTGTCGTTAGCTTCCCCTTTATGCCTGCTAGAAACTCACCACGATGGCACTTGGTTTCTGTTAACCTACCACTATGATATCGGAGGTCACTGTTAACCTACCACCCAAATTTCTGTTCAATTATGTTTGATTTCCGTATGATTGGTGCTTGAGTTGCATGCAACTTCTGAAAAAATAGCGCGAGAGATCCGGATAAGGTGTCGTTAGCTTCCCCTTTATGCCTGCTAGAAACTCACCACAATGGCACTTGGTTTCTGTTAACCCACTACTATGATATCGGGGGTCTCTTTTAACCTACCACCCAAATTTTTGTTTAATTATGGCTGATTTCCTTACGATTGGTGCTTGAGTTGCATGCAACTTTTGAAAAAATAGCGCGAGAGATCCGGCTAAGGTGTCGTTAGCTTCCCATTTATGCCTGCTAGAAACTCACCACGATGGCACTTGGTTTCTGTTAACTGAACACTATGATATCGGAGGTCTCTGTTAACTTACCACCCAAATTTTTGTTTAATTATGGTTGATTTCCGTACGATTGTTGCTTGATTTGCATGCAACTTGTAGAAAACTTAAGCAAGGGGTGCGGCTAAGGTGTCAATAGCTTCCCCTTAATGCCTGCTAGAAACTCACCACGATGGCACTTGGTTTCTGTTAACCCACCACTATGATATCGGAGGTCTCTGTTAACCTACCACCCAAATTTCTGTTTAATTATGGTTGATTTCCGTACCATTGGTGCTTGAGTTGCATGCAACTTCTGAAAAAATTGCGCGAGAGATCCGGCTGAGGTGTCGTTAGCTTCCCCTTTATGCCTGCTAGAAACTCACCACGATGGCACTTGGTTTCTATTAACCTACCACTATGATATCGGAGGTCTCTGTTAACCTACCACCCAATTTTTTGTTTAATTATAGTTGATTTCCGTACGATTGGTGTTTGGTTTGCATGCAAATTCTGAAAAAATAGCGCGAGAGATCCGGCTGATGTGTCGTTAGCTTCCCCATTGTACCTGCTAGAAACTCACCACGTGGGACTTGGTTTCTGTTAACCCACCACTATGATATCGGAGGTCTCTGTTAACCTACCACCCAAATTTCTGTTTAATTATGGTTGATTTCCGTACGATTGGTGCTTGAGATGCATGCAACTTCTGAACAAATAGCGCGAGAGATCCGGCTGAGGAGTCGTTAGCTTCCCCTTTATGCCTGCTAGAAACTCACCACGATGGCACTTGGTTTCTGTTAACCCACCACTATGATATCGGAGGTCACTGTTAACCTACCACCCA
This sequence comes from Anomoia purmunda, assembly GCA_951828415.1. Lineage (NCBI taxonomy): Eukaryota > Metazoa > Arthropoda > Insecta > Diptera > Tephritidae > Anomoia > Anomoia purmunda. The sequence goes on along the minus strand of OX639993.1, from coordinate 105,206,089 downwards.
AATTTCTGTTTAATTATGGTTGATTTCCGTACGATTGGTGCTCGAGTTGCATGCAACTTCTGAAAAAATAGCGCAGAGATCCGGCTAAGGTGTCGTTAGCTTCCCATTTATGCCTGCTAGAAACTCACTACAATGGCACTTGGTTTCTGTTAACTCACTACTATGATATCGGGGGTCTCTGTCAACCTACCACCCAAATTTTTGTTTAATTATGGTTGATTTCCTTACGATTGGTGCTTGAGTTGCATGCAACTTTTGAAAAAATAGCGCGAGAGATCCGGCTAAGGTGTCGTTAGCTTCCCATTTATGCCCGCTAGAAACTCACCACGATGGCACTTGGTTTCGGTTAACCCACCACTGTGATATCGGAGGTCTCTGTTAACCTACCACCCAAATTTCTGTTTAATTATGGTTGATTTCCGTACGATTGGTGCTTGAGTTGCATGCAACTTCTGAAAAAATTGCGCGAGAGATCCGGCTGAGGTGTCGTTAACTTCCCCTTTATGCCTGCTAGAAACTCACCACGAAGGCACTTGGGTTCTGTTAACCCACCACTATGATATCGGAGGTCACTGTTAACCTACCATCCAAATTTCTATTTAATTATGGTTGATTTCCGTACGATTGCTGCTTGATTTGCATGCAACTTTTGAAAAAATAGCGCGAGAGATCCGGCTAAGGTGTCGTTAGTTTCCCCTTTATGCCTGCTAGAAACTCACCACGATGGCACTTGGTTTCTGGTAACCCACCACTGTGATATCGGAGGTCTCTGTTAACCTACCACCCAAATTTCTGTTTAATTATGGTTGATTTCCGTACGATTGGTGCTTGAGATGCATGCAACTTCTGAAAAAATAGCGCGAGAGATCCGGCTGAGGTGTCGTTAGCTTCCCCTTTATGCCTGCTAGAAACTCACCACGATGCCACTTGGTTTCTGTTAACCCACCACTATGATATCGGAGGTCACTGTTAACCTACCACCCAAATTTCTGTTTAATTATGGTTGAATTCCATACGATTGGTGCTTGAGTTGCATGCAACTTCTGAAAAAATAGCGCGAGAGATCCGGCTAAGGTGTCGTTAGCTTCCCATTTATGCCTGCTAGAAACTCACCACAATGGCACTTGGTTTCTGTTAACCCACTACTATGATATCGGGGGTCTCTTTTAACCTACCACCCAAATTTTTGTTTAATTATGGCTGATTTCCTTACGATTGGTGCTTGATTTCCATGCAACTTCTGAAAAAGTAGCCCGAGAGATCCGGCTAAGGTGTCGTTACCTTCCCATTTATGCATGCTAGAAACTCACCACTATAGCACTTGGTTTCGGTTAACCCACCACTATGATATCGGAGGTCTCTGTTAACCTACCACCCAAATTTCTGTTTAATTATGGTTGATTTCCGTACGATTGGTGCTTGAGTTGCATGCAACTTCTGAAAAAATAGCGCGAGAGATCCGGCTGAGGTGTCGTTAGCTTCCCCTTTATGCCTGCTAGAAACTCACCACGATGGCACTTGGTTTCTGTTAACCCACCACTATGATATCGGAGGTCACTGTTAACCTACCACCCAAATTTCTGTTTAATTATGGTTGATTTCCGTACGATTGGTGCTTGAGTTGCATGCAACTTCTGAAAAAATAGCGCGAGAGATCCGGCTAAGGTATCGTTAGCTTCCCATTTATGCCTGCTAGAAACTCACCACAATGGCACTTGGTTTCTGTTAACCCACTACTATGATATCGGGGGTCTCTGTTAACCTACCACCCAAATTTTTGTTTAATTATGGTTGATTTCCTTACGATTGGTGCTTGAGTTGCATGCAACTTGGGGAAAACTTAAGCAAGGGGTGCGGCTAAGGTGTCAATAGCTTCCCCTTAAGCCTGCTAGAAACTCACCACGATGACACTTGGTTTCTGTTAACCCACCACTGTGATATCGGAGGTCTCTGTTAACCTACCACCCAAATTTCTGTTTAATTATGGTTGATTTCCGTACGATTGGTGCTTGAGTTGCATGCAACTTCTGAAAAAATAGCGCGAGAGATCCGGCTGAGGTGTCGTTAGCTTCCCCTTTATGCCTGCTAGAAACTCACCACGATGGCACTTGGTTTCTGTTAACCCACCACTATGATATCGGAGGTCACTGTTAACCTACCACCCAAATTTCTGTTTAATTATGGTTGATTTCCGTACGATTGGTGCTTGAGTTGCATGCAACTTCTGAAAAAATAGCGCGAGAGATCCGGCTAAGATGTCGTTAGCTTCCCCTTTATGCCTGCTAGAAACTCACCACGATGGCACTTGGTTTCTGTTAACCTACCACTATGATATCGGAGGTCTCTGTTAACCTACCACCCAATTTTTTGTTTAATTATAGTTGATTTCCGTACGATTGGTGTTTGGTTTGCATGCAAATTCTGAAAAAATAGCGCGAGAGATCCGGCTGATGTGTCGTTAGCTTCCCCATTGTACCTGCTAGAAACTCACCACGTGGGACTTGGTTTCTGTTAACCCACCACTATGATATCGGAGGTCTCTGTTAACCTACCACCCAAATTTCTGTTTAATTATGGTTGATTTCCGTACGATTGGTGCTTGAGATGCATGCAACTTCTGAAAAAATAGCGCGAGAGATCCGGCTGAGGAGTCGTTAGCTTCCCCTTTATGCCTGCTAGAAACCCACCACGATGGCACTTGGTTTCTGTTAACCCACCACTATGATATCGGAGGTCACTGTTAACCTACCACCCAAATTTCTGTTTAATTATGGTTGATTTCCGTACGATTGCTGCTTGATTTGCATGCAACTTCTGAAAAAATAGCGCGAGAGATCCGGCAAAGGTGTCGTTAGCTTCCCTTTATGCCTGCTAGAAACTCACCACAATGGCACTTGGTTTCTGTTAACCTACCACTATGATATCGGAGGTCTCTGTTAACCTACCACCCAATTTTTTGTTTAATTATAGTTGATTTCCGTACGATTGGTGTTTGGTTTGCATGCAAATTCTGAAAAAATAGCGCGAGAGATCCGGCTGATGTGTCGTTAGCTTCCCCATTGTACCTGCTAGAAACTCACCACGTGGGACTTGGTTTCTGTTAACCCACTACTATGATATCGGAGGTCTCTGTTAACCTACCACCCAAATTTCTGTTTAATTATGGTTGATTTCCGTACGATTGGTGCTTGAGTTGCATGCAACTTCTGAAAAAATAGCGCGAGAGATCCGGCTAAGGTGTCGTTAGCTTCCCATTTATGCCTGCTAGAAACTCACCACAATGGCACTTGGTTTCTGTTAACCCACTACTATGATATCGGGGGTCTCTGTTAACCTACCACCCAAATTTTTGTTTAATTATGGTTGATTTCCTTACGATTGGTGCTTGAGTTGCATGCAACTTGGGGAAAACTTAAGCAAGGGGTGCGGCTAAGGTGTCAATAGCTTCCCCTTAATGCCTGCTAGAAACTCACCTCGATGACACTTGGTTTCTGTTAACCCACCACTGTGATATCGGAGGTCTCTGTTAACCTACCACCCAAATTTTTGTTTATTTATGGTTGATTTCCGTACGATTGGTGCTTGAGTTGCATGCAACTTCTGAAAAAATAGCGCGAGAGATCCGGCTAAGGTGTCGTTAGCTTCCCATTTATGCCTGCTAGAAACTCACCACAATGGCACTTGGTTTCTGTTAACCCACTACTATGATATCGGAGGTCTCTGTTAACCTACCACCCAAATTTCTGTTTAATTATGGTTGATTTCCGTACGATTGGTGCTTGAGTTGCGTGCAACTTCTGAAAAAATAGCGCGAGAGATCCGGCTGAGGTGTCGTTAGCTTCCCCTTTATGCCTGCTAGAAACTCACCACGATGGCACTTGGTTTCTGTTAACCCACCACTATGATATCGGAGGTCACTGTTAACCTACCACCCAAATTTCTGTTTAATTATGGTTGATTTCCGTACGATTGGTGCTTGAGTTGCATGCAACTTCTGAAAAAATAGCGCGAGAGATCCGGCTAAGGTGTCGTTAGCTTCCCATTTATGCCTGCTACAAACTCACCACGATGGCACTTGGTTTCTGTTAACCCACCACTATGATATCGGAGGTCTCTGTTAACCTACCACCCAAATTTTTGTTTAATTATGGTTGATTTCCTTACGATTGGTGCTTGAGTTGCATGCAACTTCTGAAAAAATAGCTCGAGAGATCCGGCTAAGGTGTCGTTAGCTTCCCATTTATGCCTGCTACAAACTCACCACGATGGCACTTGGTTTCTGTTAACCCACCACTATGATATCGGAGGTCTCTGTTAACCTACCACCCAAATTTTTGTTTAATTATGGTTGATTTCCGTACGATTAGTGCTTGATTTGCATGCAACTTGTAGAAAACTTAAGCAAGGGGTGCGGCTAAGGTGTCAATAGCTTCCCCTTAATGCCTGCTAGAAACTCACCACGATGGCACTTGGTTTCTGTTAACCCACCACTATGATATCGGTGGTCTCTGTTAACCTACCACCCAAATTTCTGTTTAATTATGGTTGATTTCCGTACGATTGGTGTTTGGTTTGCATGCAAATTCTGAAAAAATAGCGCGAGAGATCCGGCTGATGTGTCGTTAGCTTCCCCATTGTACCTGCTAGAAACTCACCACGTGGGACTTGGTTTCTGTTAACCCACCACTATGATATCGGAGGTCTCTGTTAACCTACCACCCAAATTTTTGTTTAATTATGGTTGATTTCCTTACGATTGGTGCTTGAGTTGCATGCAACTTCTGAAAAAATAGCGCGAGAGATCCGGCTAAGGTGTCGTTAGCTTCCCCTTTATGCCTGCTAGAAACTCACCATGATAGCACTTGGTTTCGGTTATCCCACCACTGTGATATCGGAGGTCTCTGTTAACCTACCACCCAAATTTCTATTTAATTATGGTTGATTTCCGTACGATTGCTGCTTGATTTGCATGCAACTTCTGAAAAAATAGCGCGAGAGATCCGGCAAAGGTGTCGTTAGCTTCCCCTTTATGCCTGCTAGAAACTCACCACGATAGCACTTGGTTTCAGTTATCCCACCACTGTGATATCGGAGGTCTCTGTTAACCTACCACCCAAATTTTTGTTTAATTATGGTTGATTTCCGTACGATTGGTGCTTGATTTGCATGCAACTTGTAGAAAACTTAAGCAAGGGGTGCGGCTAAGGTGTCAATAGCTTCCCCTTAATGCCTGCTAGAAACTCACCACGATGACACTTGGTTTCTGTTAACCCACCACTGTGATATCGGAGGTCTCTGTTAACCTACCACCCAAATTTTTGTTTATTTATGGTTGATTTCCGTACGATTGGTGCTTGAGTTGCATGCAACTTCTGAAAAAATAGCGCGAGAGGTCCGGCTAAGGTGTCGTTAGCTTCCCATTTATGCCTGCTAGAAACTCACCACAATGGCACTTGGTTTCTGTTAACCCACTACTATGATATCGGAGGTCTCTGTTAACCTACCACCCAAATTTCTGTTTAATTATGGTTGATTTCCGTACGATTGGTGCTTGAGTTGCATGCAACTTCTGAAAAAATAGCGCGAGAGATCCGGCTAAGGTGTCGTTAGCTTCCCATTTATGCCTGCTAGAAACTCACCACAATGGCACTTGGTTTCTGTTAACCCACTACTATGATATCGGGGGTCTCTGTTAACCTACCACCCAAATTTTTGTTTAATTATGGTTGATTTCCTTACGATTGGTGCTTGAGTTGCATGCAACTTGGGGAAAACTTAAGCAAGGGGTGCGGCTAAGGTGTCAATAGCTTCCCCTTAATGCCTGCTAGAAACTCACCTCGATGACACTTGGTTTCTGTTAACCCACCACTGTGATATCGGAGGTCTCTGTTAACCTACCACCCAAATTTTTGTTTATTTATGGTTGATTTCCGTACGATTGGTGCTTGAGTTGCATGCAACTTCTGAAAAAATAGCGCGAGAGATCCGGCTAAGGTGTCGTTAGCTTCCCATTTATGCCTGCTAGAAACTCACCACAATGGCACTTGGTTTCTGTTAACCCACTACTATGATATCGGAGGTCTCTGTTAACCTACCACCCAAATTTCTGTTTAATTATGGTTGATTTCCGTACGATTGGTGCTTGAGTTGCGTGCAACTTCTGAAAAAATAGCGCGAGAGATCCGGCTGAGGTGTCGTTAGCTTCCCCTTTATGCCTGCTAGAAACTCACCACGATGGCACTTGGTTTCTGTTAACCCACCACTATGATATCGGAGGTCACTGTTAACCTACCACCCAAATTTCTGTTTAATTATGGTTGATTTCCGTACGATTGGTGCTTGAGTTGCATGCAACTTCTGAAAAAATAGCGCGAGAGATCCGGCTAAGGTGTCGTTAGCTTCCCATTTATGCCTGCTACAAACTCACCACGATGGCACTTGGTTTCTGTTAACCCACCACTATGATATCGGAGGTCTCTGTTAACCTACCACCCAAATTTTTGTTTATTTATGGTTGATTTCCGTACGATTGGTGCTTGAGTTGCATGCAACTTCTGAAAAAATAGCGCGAGAGGTCCGGCTAAGGTGTCGTTAGCTTCCCATTTATGCCTGCTAGAAACTCACCACAATGGCACTTGGTTTCTGTTAACCCACTACTATGATATCGGAGGTCTCTGTTAACCTACCACCCAAATTTCTGTTTAATTATGGTTGATTTCCGTACGATTGGTGCTTGAGTTGCATGCAACTTCTGAAAAAATAGCGCGAGAGATCCGGCTAAGGTGTCGTTAGCTTCCCATTTATGCCTGCTAGAAACTCACCACAATGGCACTTGGTTTCTGTTAACCCACTACTATGATATCGGGGGTCTCTGTTAACCTACCACCCAAATTTTTGTTTAATTATGGTTGATTTCCTTACGATTGGTGCTTGAGTTGCATGCAACTTGGGGAAAACTTAAGCAAGGGGTGCGGCTAAGGTGTCGTTAGCTTCCCCTTTATGCCTGCTAGAAACTCACCACGAAGGCACTTGGTTTCTGTTAACCCACCACTATGATATCGGAGGTGACTGTTAACCTACCACCCAAATTTCTATTTAATTATGGTTGATTTCCGTACGATTGCTGCTTGATTTGCATGCAACTTTTGAAAAAATAGCGCGAGAGATCCGGCTAAGGTGTCGTTAGTTTCGCCTTTATGCCTGCTAGAAACTCACCACGATGGCACTTGGTTTCTGTTAACCCACCACTGTGATATCGGAGGTCTATGTTAACCTACCACCCAAATTTTTGTTTATTTATGGTTGATTTCCGTACGATTGGTGCTTGAGTTGCATGCAACTTCTGAAACAATAGCGCGAGAGGTCCGGCTAAGGTGTCGGTAGCTTCCCATTTATGCCTGCTAGAAACTCACCACAATGGCACTTGGTTTCTGTTAACCCACTACTATGATATCGGAGGTCTCTGTTAACCTACCACCCAAATTTCTGTTTAATTATGGTTGATTTCCGTACGATTGGTGCTTGAGTTGCATGCAACTTCTGAAAAAATAGCGCGAGAGATCCGGCTAAGGTGTCGTTAGCTTCCCATTTATGCCTGCTAGAAACTCACCACAATGGCACTTGGTTTCTGTTAACCCACTACTATGATATCGGGGGTCTCTGTTAACCTACCACCCAAATTTTTGTTTATTTATGGTGGATTTCCGTACGATTGGTGCTTGAGTTGCATGCAACTTCGGAAAAAATAGCGCGAGAGATCCGGCTAAGGTGTCGTTAGCTTCCCATTTATGCCTGCTAGAAACTCACCACAATGGCACTTGGTTTCTGTTAACCCACTACTATGTTTTCGGAGGTCTCTGTTAACCTACCACCCAAATTTCTGTTTAATTATGGTTGATTTCCGTACGATTGGTGCTTGAGTTGCGTGCAACTTCTGAAAAAATAGCGCGAGAGATCCGGCTGAGGTGTCGTTAGCTTCCCCTTTATGCCTGCTAGAAACTCACCACGATGGCACTTGGTTTCTGTTAACCCACCACTATGATATCGGAGGTCACTGTTAACCTACCACCCAAATTTCTGTTTAATTATGGTTGATTTCCGTACGATTGGTGCTTGAGTTGCATGCAACTTCTGAAAAAATAGCGCGAGAGATCCGGCTAAGGTGTCGTTAGCTTCCCATTTATGCCTGCTACAAACTCACTACGATGGCACTTGGTTTCTGTTAACCCACCACTATGATATCGGAGGTCTCTGTTAACCTACCACCCAAATTTTTGTTTAATTACGGTTGATTTCCTTACGATTGGTGCTTGAGTTGCATGCAACTTCTGAAAAAATAGCTCGAGAGATCCGGCTAAGGCGTCGTTAGCTTCCCATTTATGCCTGCTACAAACTCACCACGATGGCACTTGGTTTCTGTTAACCCACCACTATGATATCGGAGGTCTCTGTTAACCTACCACCCAAATTTTTGTTTAATTATGGTTGATTTCCGTACGATTGGTGCTTGATTTGCATGCAACTTGTAGAAAACTTAAGCAAGGGGTGCGGCTAAGGTGTCAATAGCTTCCCCTTAATGCCTGCTAGAAACTCACCACGATGGCACTTGGTTTCTGTTAACCCACCACTATGATATCGGTGGTCTCTGTTAACCCACCACCCAAATTTCTGTTTAATTACGGTTGATTTCCGTACGGTTGGTGCTTGAGTTGCATGCAACTTCTGAAAAAATAGCGCGAGAGATCCGGCTGAGGTGTCGTTAACTTCCCCTTTATGCCTGCTAGAAACTCACCACGAAGGCACTTGGTTTCTGTTAACCCACCACTATGATATCGGAGGTCACTGTTAACCTACCACCCAAATTTCTATTTAATTATGGTTGATTTCCGTACGATTGCTGCTTGATTTGCATGCAACTTTTGAAAAAATAGCGCGAGAGATCCGGCTAAGGTGTCGTTAGTTTCGCCTTTATGCCTGCTAGAAACTCACCACGATGGCACTTGGTTTCTGTTAACCCACCACTGTGATATCGGAGGTCTCTGTTAACCTACCACCCAATTTTTTGTTTAACCCTTCGTTGGTGTGGTGACTAAAAGTTCCTTGAGTGGTGTGGTGGGGTATGACATACCCCATGCCTATCAATTTCAAATAAATACCAAATTTCAATAATAGCAATATTTTGTGGTGATTTATTATTCTTTAACTAATTTTTAAAAAGTGTTAATTTGAAAACATAACAATTTTTCCTTCGTATTCAATATTATAGCCATAAAAAAGACAATATAAATTATTCCAAAAAGTGAGGTTCCAGTTTTCTGAAACATAATTTTTTTTGTATTTAAACAATTTCAAAACTGTTTTTACATTTCAAAAGTAAAAATAACATTTATTTAAAGGAAAGAAAATTCACTGTAATGCATTAATTACATAAAAAGTTATGGCGATCGAATATGATACCCCAGCCCACTTTGAAAGGCTGTCCCATGGAACAGAAATATCTGGGGTATGTAAAACGTGGCAGATCTCCTGTATTTGAATGTTAATGAAAGCTATTGGGAGCGATAACGTATTCCTTAAACAAAAACATATATATATTTAAGGAAATACATGTGCTGGGGTATGACATACCCCACCACACCTCCGAAGGGTTAATTATAGTTGATTTCCGTACGATTGGTGTTTGGTTTGCATGCAAATTCTGAAAAAATAGCGCGAGAGATCCGGCTGATGTGTCGTTAGCTTCCCCATTGTACCTTCTAGAAACTCACCACGTGGGACTTGGTTTCTGTTAACCCACCACTATGATATCGGAGGTCTCTGTTAACCTACCACCCAAATGTCTGTTTAATTATGGTTGATTTCCGTACGATTGGTGCTTGAGATGCATGCAACTTCTGAAAAAATAGCGCGAGAGATCCGGCTGAGGAGTCGTTAGCTTCCCCTTTATGCCTGCTAGAAACTCACCACGATGGCACTTGGTTTCTGTTAACCCACCACTATGATATCGGAGGTCACTGTTAACCTACCACCCAAATTTCTGTTTAATTATGGTTGATTTCCGTACGATTGGTGCTTGAGTTGCATGCAACTTCTGAAAAAATAGCGCGAGAGATCCGGCTAAGGTGTCGTTAGCTTCCCATTTATGCCTGCTAGAAACTCACCACAATGGCACTTGGTTTCTGTTAACCCACTACTATGATATCGGGGGTCTCTGTTAACCTACCACCCAAATTTTTGTTTAATTATGGTTGATTTCCTTACGATTGGTGCTTGAGTTGCATGCAACTTTTGAAAAAATAGCGCGAGAGATCCGGCTAAGGTGTCGTTAGCTTCCCATTTATGCCTGCTAGAAACTCACCACGATGGCACTTGGTTTCTGTTAACCCACCACTATGATATCGGAGGTCTCTGTTAACCTACCACCCAAATTTCTGTTTAATTATGGTTGATTTCCGTACGATTGGTGCTTGAGTTGCATGCAACTTCTGAAAAAACAGCGCGAGAGATCCGGCTGAGGTGTCGTTAACTTCCCCTTTATGCCTGCTAGAAACTCACCACGAAGGCACTTGGTTTCTGTTAACCCACCACTATGATATCGGAGGTCACTGTTAACCTACCACCCAAATTTCTATCTAATTATGGTTGATTTCCGTACGATTGCTGCTTGATTTGCATGCAACTTTTGAAAAAATAGCGCGAGAGATCCGGCTAAGGTGTCGTTAGTTTCCCCCTTATGCCTGCTAGAAACTCACCACGATGGCACTTGGTTTCTGTTAACCCACCACTGTGATATTGGAGGTCTCTGTTAACCTACCACCCAAATTTCTGTTTAATTATGGTTGATTTCCGTACGATTGGTGCTTGACATGCATGCAACTTCTGAAAAAACAGCGCGAGAGATCCGGCTGAGGTGTCGTTAGCTTCCCCATTATGCCTGCTAGAAACTCACCACGATGGCACTTGGTTTCTGTTAACCCACCACTATGATATCGGAGGTCTCTGTTATCCTACCACCCAAATTTCTGTTTAATTGTGGTTGATTTCCGTACGATTGGTGCTTGAGTTGCATGCAACTTCTGAATAAATAGCGCCAGAGATCCGGCTGAGGTGTCGTTAGCTTCCCCTTTATGCCTGCTAGAAACTCACCACGATGGCACTTGGTTTCTGTTAACCTACCACTATGATATCGGAGGTCACTGTTAACCTACCACCCAAATTTCTGTTTAATTATGGTTGATTTCCGTACGATTGGTGCTTGAGTTGCATGCAACTTCTGAATAAATAGCGCCAGAGATCCGGCTGAGGTGTCGTTAGCTTCCCCTTTATGCCTGCTAGAAACTCACCACGATGGCACTTGGTTTCTGTTAACCTACCACTATGATATCGGAGGTCACTGTTAACCTACCACCCAAATTTCTGTTTAATTATGGTTGATTTCCGTACGATTGGTGCTTGAGTTGCATGCAACTTCTGAAAAAATAGCGCGAGAGATCCGGATAAGGTGTCGTTAGCTTCCCATTTATGCCAGCTAGAAACTCACCACGATGACACTTTGTGTCTGCTAACCCACCACTGTGATATCGGAGGTCTATGTTAACCTACCACCCAAATTTTTGTTTATTTATGGTTGATTTCCGTACGATTGGTGATTGATTTCCATGCAACTTCTGAAAAAGTAGCGCGAGAGATCCGGCTAAGGTGTCGTTACCTTGCCCTTTATGCATGCTAGAAACTCACCACTATAGCACTTGGTTTCGGTTAACCCACCACTATGATATCGGAGGTCTCTGTTAACCTACCACCCAAATTTCTGTTTAATTATGGTTGATTTCCGTACGATTGGTGCTTGAGTTGCATGCAACTTCTGAAAAAATAGCGCGAGAGATCCGGCTGAGGTGTCGTTAGCTTCCCCTTTATGCCTGCTAGAAACTCACCACGATGGCACTTGGTTTCTGTTAACCCACCACTATGATATCGGAGGTCACTGTTAACCTACCACCCAAATTTCTGTTTAATTATGGTTGATTTCCGTACGATTGGTGCTTGAGTTGCATGCAACTTCTGAAAAAATAGCGCGAGAGATCCGGCTAAGGTATCGTTAGCTTCCCATTTATGCCTGCTAGAAACTCACCATGATAGCACTTGGTTTCGGTTATCCCACCACTGTGATATCGGAGGTCTCTGTTAACCTACCACCCAAATTTCTATTTAATTATGGTTGATTTCCGTACGATTGCTGCTTGATTTGCATGCAACTTCTGAAAAAATAGCGCGAGAGATCCGGCAAAGGTGTCGTTAGCTTCCCCTTTATGCCTGCTAGAAACTCACCACGATGGCACTTGGTTTCTGTTAACCTACCACTATGATATCGGAGGTCACTGTTAACCTACCGCCCAAATTTCTGTTTAATTATGGTTGATTTCCGTACGATTGGTGCTTGATTTGCATGCAACTTGTAGAAAACTTAAGCAAGGGGTGCGGCTAAGGTGTCAATAGCTTCCCCTTAATGCCTGCTAGAAACTCACCACGATGGCACTTGGTTTCTGTTAACCCACCACTATGATATCGGAGGTCACTGTTAACCTACCACCCAAATTTCTGTTTAATTATGGTTGATTTCCGTACGATTGCTGCTTGATTTGCATGCAACTTTTGAAAAAATAGCGCGAGAGATCCGGCTAAGGTGTCGTTAGTTTCGCCTTTATGCCTGCTAGAAACTCACCACGATGGCACTTGGTTTCTGTTAACCCACCACTATGATATCGGAGGTCTCTGTTAACCTACCACCCAAATTTCTGTTTAATTATGGTTGATTTCCGTACCATTGGTGCTTGAGTTGCATGCAACTTCTGAAAAAATTACGCGAGAGATCCGGCTGAGGTGTCGTTAGCTTCCCCTTTATGCCTGCTAGAAACTCACCACGATGGCACTTGGTTTCTGTTAACCCACCACTATGATATCGGAGGTCACTGTTAACCTACCACCCAAATTTCTATTTAATTATGGTTGATTTCCGTACGATTGCTGCTTGATTTGCATGCAACTTCTGAAAAAATAGCGCGAGAGATCCGGCTAAGGTGTCGTTAGCTTCCCATTTATGCCTGCTAGAAACTCACCACGATGGCACTTGGTTTCTGTTAACCCACCACTATGATATCGGAGGTCTCTGTTAACCTACCACCCAAATTTCTGTTTAATTATGGTTGATTTCCGTACGATTGGTGATTGATTTCCATGCAACTTCTGAAAAAGTAGCGCGAGAGATCCGGCTAAGGTGTCGTTACCTTCCCATTTATGCCTGCTAGAAACTCACCACTATAGCACTTGGTTTCGGTTAACCCACCACTATGATATCGGAGGTCTCTGTTAACCTACCACCCAAATTTCTGTTTAATTGTGGTTGATTTCCGTACGATTGGTGCTTGAGTTGCATGCAACTTCTGAATAAATAGCGCCAGAGATCCGGCTGAGGTGTCGTTAGCTTCCCCTTTATGCCTGCTAGAAACTCACCACGATGGCACTTGGTTTCTGTTAACCTACCACTATGATATCGGAGGTCACTCTTAACCTACCACCCAAATTTCTGTTTAATTATGGTTGATTTCCGTACGATTGGTGCTTGAGTTGCATGCAACTTCTGAAAAAATAGCGCGAGAGATCCGGATAAGGTGTCGTTAGCTTCCCATTTATGCCAGCTAGAAACTCACCACGATGACACTTTGTGTCTGCTAACCCACCACTGTGATATCGGAGGTCTATGTTAACCTACCACCCAAATTTTTGTTTATTTATGGTTGATTTCCGTACGATTGGTGATTGATTTCCATGCAACTTCTGAAAAAGTAGCGCGAGAGATCCGGCTAAGGTGTCGTTACCTTGCCCTTTATGCATGCTAGAAACTCACCACTATAGCACTTGGTTTCGGTTAACCCACCACTATGATATCGGAGGTCTCTGTTAACCTACCACCCAAATTTCTGTTTAATTATGGTTGATTTCCGTACGATTGGTGCTTGAGTTGCATGCAACTTCTGAAAAAATAGCGCGAGAGATCCGGCTGAGGTGTCGTTAGCTTCCCCTTTATGCCTGCTAGAAACTCACAAACTCACCACGATGGCACTTGGTTTCTGTTAACCCACCACTATGATATCGGAGGTCACTGTTAACCTACCACCCAAATTTCTGTTTAATTATGGTTGATTTCCGTACGATTGGTGCTTGAGTTGCATGCAACTTCTGAAAAAATAGCGCGAGAGATCCGGCTAAGGTATCGTTAGCTTCCCATTTATGCCTGCTAGAAACTCACCACAATGGCACTTGGTTTCTGTTAACCCACTACTATGATATCGGGGGTCTCTGTTAACCTACCACCCAAATTTTTGTTTAATTATGGTTGATTTCCTTACGATTGGTGCTTGAGTTGCATGCAACTTGGGGAAAACTTAAGCAAGGGGTGCGGCTAAGGTGTCAATAGCTTCCCCTTAATGCCTGCTAGAAACTCACCACGATGGCACTTGGTTTCTGTTAACCCACCACTATGATATCGGAGGTCTCTGTTAACCTACCACCCAAATTTCTGTTTAATTATGGTTGATTTCCGTACCATTGGTGCTTGAGTTGCATGCAACTTCTGAAAAAATTGCGCGAGAGATCCGGCTGAGGTGTCGTTAGCTTCCCCGTTATGCCTGCTAGAAACTCACCACGATGGCACTTGGTTTCTGTTAACCCACCACTATGATATCGGAGGTCACTGTTAACCTACCACCCAAATTTCTATTTAATTATGGTTGATTTCCGAACGATTGCTGCTTGATTTGCATGCAACTTCTGAAAAAATAGCGCGAGAGATCCGGCTAAGGTGTCGTTAGCTTCCCATTTATGCCTGCTAGAAACTCACCACGATGGCACTTGGTTTCTTTTAACCCACCACTATGATATCGGAGGTCTCTGTTAACCTACCACCCAAATTTCTGTTTAATTATGGTTGATTTCCGTACGATTGGTGATTGATTTCCATGCAACTTCTGAAAAAGTAGCGCGAGAGATCCGGCTAAGGTGTCGTTACCTTCCCATTTATGCATGCTAGAAACTCACCACTATAGCACTTGGTTTCGGTTAACCCACCACTATGATATCGGAGGTCTCTGTTAACCTACCACCCAAATTTCTGTTTAATTATGGTTGATTTCCGTACGATTGGTGCTTGAGTTGCATGCAACTTCTGAAAAAATAGCGCGAGAGATCCGGCTGAGGTGTCGTTAGCTTCCCCTTTATGCCTGCTAGAAACTCACCACGATGGCACTTGGTTTCTGTTAACCCACCACTATGATATCGGAGGTCACTGTTAACCTACCACCCAAATTTCTGTTTAATTATGGTTGATTTCCGTACGATTGGTGCTTGAGTTGCATGCAACTTCTGAAAAAATAGCGCGAGAGATCCGGCTAAGGTATCGTTAGCTTCCCATTTATGCCTGCTAGAAACTCACCATGATAGCACTTGGTTTCGGTTATCCCACCACTGTGATATCGGAGGTCTCTGTTAACCTACCACCCAAATTTCTATTTAATTATGGTTGATTTCCGTACGATTGCTGCTTGATTTGCATGCAACTTCTGAAAAAATAGCGCGAGAGATCCGGCAAAGGTGTCGTTAGCTTCCCCTTTATGCCTGCTAGAAACTCACCACGATGACACTTTGTGTCTGCTAACCCACCACTGTGATATCGGAGGTCTATGTTAACCTACCACCCAAATTTTTGTTTATTTATGGTTGATTTCCGTACGATTGCTGCTTGATTTGCATGCAACTTCTGAAAAAATAGCGCGAGAGATCCACCACTATGATATCGGAGGTCTCTGTTAACCTACCACCCAAATTTCTGTTTAATTATGGTTGATTTCCGTACGATTGGTGCTTGAGTTGCATGCAACTTCTGAAAAAATAGCGCGAGAGATCCGGCTGAGGTGTCGTTAGCTTCCCCTTTATGCCTGCTAGAAACTCACCACGATGGCACTTGGTTTCTGTTAACCCACCACTATGATATCGGAGGTCACTGTTAACCTACCACCCAAATTTCTGTTTAATTATGGTTGATTTCCGTACGATTGGTGCTTGAATTGCATGCAACTTCTGAAAAAATAGCGCGAGAGATCCGGCTAAGGTATCGTTAGCTTCCCATTTATGCCTGCTAGAAACTCACCACAATGGCACTTGGTTTCTGTTAACCCACTACTATGATATCGGGGGTCTCTGTTAACCTACCACCCAAATTTTTGTTTAATTATGGTTGATTTCCGTACGATTGCTGCTTGATTTGCATGCAACTTCTGAAAAAATAGCGCGAGAGATCCGGCTAAGGTGTCGTTAGCTTCCCATTTATGCCAGCTAGAAACTCACCACGATAACACTTTGTGTCTGCTAACCCACTACTATGATATCGGAGGTCTCTGTTAACCTACCACCCAAATTTCTGTTTAATTATGGTTGATTTCCGTACAATTGGTGCTTGAGTTGCATGCAACTTCTGAAAAAATAGCTCGAGAGATCCGGCTGAGGTGTCGTTAGCTTCCCCTTTATGCCTGCTAGAAACTCACCACGATGGCACTTGGTTTCTGTTAACCCACCGGCTAAGGTGTCGTTAGCTTCCCCTTTATGCCTGCTAGAAACTCACCATGATAGCACTTGGTTTCGGTTATCCCACCACTATGATATCGGAGGTCTCTGTTAACCTACCACCCAAATTTCTGTTTAATTATGGTTGATTTCCGTACGATTGGTGCTTGAGTTGCATGCAACTTCTGAAAAAATAGCGCGAGAGATCCGGCTGAGGTGTCGTTAGCTTCCCCTTTATGCCTGCTAGAAACTCACCACGATGGCACTTGGTTTCTGTTAACCCACCACTATGATATCGGAGGTCACTGTTAACCTACCACCCAAATTTCTGTTTAATTATGGTTGATTTCCGTACGATTGGTGCTTGAGTTGCATGCAACTTCTGAAAAAATAGCGCGAGAGATCCGGCTAAGGTATCGTTAGCTTCCCATTTATGCCTGCTAGAAACTCACCACAATGGCACTTGGTTTCTGTTAACCCACTACTATGATATCGGGGGTCTCTGTTAACCTACCACCCAAATTTTTGTTTAATTATGGTTGATTTCCTTACGATTGGTGCTTGAGTTGCATGCAACTTGGGGAAAACTTAAGCAAGGGGTGCGGCTAAGGTGTCAATAGCTTCCCCTTAATGCCTGCTAGAAACTCACCACGATGGCACTTGGTTTCTGTTAACCCACCACCATGATATCGGAGGTCTCTGTTAACCTACCACCCAAATTTCTGTTTAATTATGGTTGATTTCCGTACCATTGGTGCTTGAGTTGCATGCAACTTCTGAAAAAATTGCGCGAGAGATCCGGCTGAGGTGTCGTTAGCTTCCCCGTTATGCCTGCTAGAAACTCACCACGATGGCACTTGGTTTCTGTTAACCCACCACTATGATATCGGAGGTCACTGTTAACCTACCACCCAAATTTCTATTTAATTATGGTTGATTTCCGTACGATTGCTGCTTGATTTGCATGCAACTTCTGAAAAAATAGCGCGAGAGATCCGGCTAAGGTGTCGTTAGCTTCCCATTTATGCCTGCTAGAAACTCACCACGATGGCACTTGGTTTCTGTTAACCCACCACTATGATATCGGAGGTCTCTGTTAACCTACCACCCAAATTTCTGTTTAATTATGGTTGATTTCCGTACGATTGGTGATTGATTTCCATGCAACTTCTGAAAAAGTAGCGCGAGAGATCCGGCTAAGGTGTCGTTACCTTCCCATTTATGCCTGCTAGAAACTCACCACTATAGCACTTGGTTTCGGTTAACCCACCACTATGATATCGGAGGTCTCTGTTAACCTACCACCCAAATTTCTGTTTAATTGTGGTTGATTTCCGTACGATTGGTGCTTGAGTTGCATGCAACTTCTGAATAAATAGCGCCAGAGATCCGGCTGAGGTGTCGTTAGCTTCCCCTTTATGCCTGCAAGAAACTCACCACGATGGCACTTGGTTTCTGTTAACCTACCACTATGATATCGGAGGTCACTGTTAACCTACCACCCAAATTTCTGTTTAATTATGGTTGATTTCCGTACGATTGGTGCTTGAGTTGCATGCAACTTCTGAAAAAATAGCGCGAGAGATCCGGATAAGGTGTCGTTAGCTTCCCATTTATGCCAGCTAGAAACTCACCACGATGACACTTTGTGTCTGCTAACCCACCACTGTGATATCGGAGGTCTATGTTAACCTACCACCCAAATTTTTGTTTATTTATGGTTGATTTCCGTACGATTGCTGCTTGATTTGCATGCAACTTCTGAAAAAATAGCGCGAGAGATCCACCACTGTGATATCGGAGGTCTCTGTTAACCTACCACCCAAATTTCTATTTAATTATGGTTGATTTCCGTACGATTGCTGCTTGATTTGCATGCAACTTCTGAAAAAATAGCGCGAGAGATCCGGCAAAGGTGTCGTTAGCTTCCCCTTTATGCCTGCTAGAAACTCACCACGATGGCACTTGGTTTCTGTTAACCTACCACTATGATATCGGAGGTCACTGTTAACCTACCGCCCAAATTTCTGTTTAATTATGGTTGATTTCCGTACGATTGGTGCTTGATTTGCATGCAACTTGTAGAAAACTTAAGCAAGGGGTGCGGCTAAGGTGTCAATAGCTTCCCCTTAATGCCTGCTAGAAACTCACCACGATGGCACTTGGTTTCTGTTAACCCACCACTATGATATCGGAGGTCACTGTTAACCTACCACCCAAATTTCTGTTTAATTATGGTTGATTTCCGTACGATTGCTGCTTGATTTGCATGCAACTTTTGAAAAAATAGCGCGAGAGATCCGGCTAAGGTGTCGTTAGTTTCGCCTTTATGCCTGCTAGAAACTCACCACGATGGCACTTGGTTTCTGTTAACCCACCACTATGATATCGGAGGTCTCTGTTAACCTACCACCCAAATTTCTGTTTAATTATGGTTGATTTCCGTACCATTGGTGCTTGAGTTGCATGCAACTTCTGAAAAAATTACGCGAGAGATCCGGCTGAGGTGTCGTTAGCTTCCCCTTTATGCCTGCTAGAAACTCACCACGATGGCACTTGGTTTCTGTTAACCCACCACTATGATATCGGAGGTCACTGTTAACCTACCACCCAAATTTCTATTTAATTATGGTTGATTTCCGTACGATTGCTGCTTGATTTGCATGCAACTTCTGAAAAAATAGCGCGAGAGATCCGGCTAAGGTGTCGTTAGCTTCCCATTTATGCCTGCTAGAAACTCACCACGATGGCACTTGGTTTCTGTTAACCCACCACTATGATATCGGAGGTCTCTGTTAACCTACCACCCAAATTTCTGTTTAATTATGGTTGATTTCCGTACGATTGGTGATTGATTTCCATGCAACTTCTGAAAAAGTAGCGCGAGAGATCCGGCTAAGGTGTCGTTACCTTCCCATTTATGCCTGCTAGAAACTCACCACTATAGCACTTGGTTTCGGTTAACCCACCACTATGATATCGGAGGTCTCTGTTAACCTACCACCCAAATTTCTGTTTAATTGTGGTTGATTTCCGTACGATTGGTGCTTGAGTTGCATGCAACTTCTGAATAAATAGCGCCAGAGATCCGGCTGAGGTGTCGTTAGCTTCCCCTTTATGCCTGCTAGAAACTCACCACGATGGCACTTGGTTTCTGTTAACCTACCACTATGATATCGGAGGTCACTCTTAACCTACCACCCAAATTTCTGTTTAATTATGGTTGATTTCCGTACGATTGGTGCTTGAGTTGCATGCAACTTCTGAAAAAATAGCGCGAGAGATCCGGATAAGGTGTCGTTAGCTTCCCATTTATGCCAGCTAGAAACTCACCACGATGACACTTTGTGTCTGCTAACCCACCACTGTGATATCGGAGGTCTATGTTAACCTACCACCCAAATTTTTGTTTATTTATGGTTGATTTCCGTACGATTGGTGATTGATTTCCATGCAACTTCTGAAAAAGTAGCGCGAGAGATCCGGCTAAGGTGTCGTTACCTTGCCCTTTATGCATGCTAGAAACTCACCACTATAGCACTTGGTTTCGGTTAACCCACCACTATGATATCGGAGGTCTCTGTTAACCTACCACCCAAATTTCTGTTTAATTATGGTTGATTTCCGTACGATTGGTGCTTGAGTTGCATGCAACTTCTGAAAAAATAGCGCGAGAGATCCGGCTGAGGTGTCGTTAGCTTCCCCTTTATGCCTGCTAGAAACTCACAAACTCACCACGATGGCACTTGGTTTCTGTTAACCCACCACTATGATATCGGAGGTCACTGTTAACCTACCACCCAAATTTCTGTTTAATTATGGTTGATTTCCGTACGATTGGTGCTTGAGTTGCATGCAACTTCTGAAAAAATAGCGCGAGAGATCCGGCTAAGGTATCGTTAGCTTCCCATTTATGCCTGCTAGAAACTCACCACAATGGCACTTGGTTTCTGTTAACCCACTACTATGATATCGGGGGTCTCTGTTAACCTACCACCCAAATTTTTGTTTAATTATGGTTGATTTCCTTACGATTGGTGCTTGAGTTGCATGCAACTTGGGGAAAACTTAAGCAAGGGGTGCGGCTAAGGTGTCAATAGCTTCCCCTTAATGCCTGCTAGAAACTCACCACGATGGCACTTGGTTTCTGTTAACCCACCACTATGATATCGGAGGTCTCTGTTAACCTACCACCCAAATTTCTGTTTAATTATGGTTGATTTCCGTACCATTGGTGCTTGAGTTGCATGCAACTTCTGAAAAAATTGCGCGAGAGATCCGGCTGAGGTGTCGTTAGCTTCCCCGTTATGCCTGCTAGAAACTCACCACGATGGCACTTGGTTTCTGTTAACCCACCACTATGATATCGGAGGTCACTGTTAACCTACCACCCAAATTTCTATTTAATTATGGTTGATTTCCGAACGATTGCTGCTTGATTTGCATGCAACTTCTGAAAAAATAGCGCGAGAGATCCGGCTAAGGTGTCGTTAGCTTCCCATTTATGCCTGCTAGAAACTCACCACGATGGCACTTGGTTTCTTTTAACCCACCACTATGATATCGGAGGTCTCTGTTAACCTACCACCCAAATTTCTGTTTAATTATGGTTGATTTCCGTACGATTGGTGATTGATTTCCATGCAACTTCTGAAAAAGTAGCGCGAGAGATCCGGCTAAGGTGTCGTTACCTTCCCATTTATGCATGCTAGAAACTCACCACTATAGCACTTGGTTTCGGTTAACCCACCACTATGATATCGGAGGTCTCTGTTAACCTACCACCCAAATTTCTGTTTAATTATGGTTGATTTCCGTACGATTGGTGCTTGAGTTGCATGCAACTTCTGAAAAAATAGCGCGAGAGATCCGGCTGAGGTGTCGTTAGCTTCCCCTTTATGCCTGCTAGAAACTCACCACGATGGCACTTGGTTTCTGTTAACCCACCACTATGATATCGGAGGTCACTGTTAACCTACCACCCAAATTTCTGTTTAATTATGGTTGATTTCCGTACGATTGGTGCTTGAGTTGCATGCAACTTCTGAAAAAATAGCGCGAGAGATCCGGCTAAGGTATCGTTAGCTTCCCATTTATGCCTGCTAGAAACTCACCATGATAGCACTTGGTTTCGGTTATCCCACCACTGTGATATCGGAGGTCTCTGTTAACCTACCACCCAAATTTCTATTTAATTATGGTTGATTTCCGTACGATTGCTGCTTGATTTGCATGCAACTTCTGAAAAAATAGCGCGAGAGATCCGGCAAAGGTGTCGTTAGCTTCCCCTTTATGCCTGCTAGAAACTCACCACGATGACACTTTGTGTCTGCTAACCCACCACTGTGATATCGGAGGTCTATGTTAACCTACCACCCAAATTTTTGTTTATTTATGGTTGATTTCCGTACGATTGCTGCTTGATTTGCATGCAACTTCTGAAAAAATAGCGCGAGAGATCCACCACTATGATATCGGAGGTCTCTGTTAACCTACCACCCAAATTTCTGTTTAATTATGGTTGATTTCCGTACGATTGGTGCTTGAGTTGCATGCAACTTCTGAAAAAATAGCGCGAGAGATCCGGCTGAGGTGTCGTTAGCTTCCCCTTTATGCCTGCTAGAAACTCACCACGATGGCACTTGGTTTCTGTTAACCCACCACTATGATATCGGAGGTCACTGTTAACCTACCACCCAAATTTCTGTTTAATTATGGTTGATTTCCGTACGATTGGTGCTTGAATTGCATGCAACTTCTGAAAAAATAGCGCGAGAGATCCGGCTAAGGTATCGTTAGCTTCCCATTTATGCCTGCTAGAAACTCACCACAATGGCACTTGGTTTCTGTTAACCCACTACTATGATATCGGGGGTCTCTGTTAACCTACCACCCAAATTTTTGTTTAATTATGGTTGATTTCCGTACGATTGCTGCTTGATTTGCATGCAACTTCTGAAAAAATAGCGCGAGAGATCCGGCTAAGGTGTCGTTAGCTTCCCATTTATGCCTGCTAGAAACTCACCACGATAACACTTTGTGTCTGCTAACCCACTACTATGATATCGGAGGTCTCTGTTAACCTACCACCCAAATTTCTGTTTAATTATGGTTGATTTCCGTACAATTGGTGCTTGAGTTGCATGCAACTTCTGAAAAAATAGCTCGAGAGATCCGGCTGAGGTGTCGTTAGCTTCCCCTTTATGCCTGCTAGAAACTCACCACGATGGCACTTGGTTTCTGTTAACCCACCGGCTAAGGTGTCGTTAGCTTCCCCTTTATGCCTGCTAGAAACTCACCATGATAGCACTTGGTTTCGGTTATCCCACCACTATGATATCGGAGGTCTCTGTTAACCTACCACCCAAATTTCTGTTTAATTATGGTTGATTTCCGTACGATTGGTGCTTGAGTTGCATGCAACTTCTGAAAAAATAGCGCGAGAGATCCGGCTGAGGTGTCGTTAGCTTCCCCTTTATGCCTGCTAGAAACTCACCACGATGGCACTTGGTTTCTGTTAACCCACCACTATGATATCGGAGGTCACTGTTAACCTACCACCCAAATTTCTGTTTAATTATGGTTGATTTCCGTACGATTGGTGCTTGAGTTGCATGCAACTTCTGAAAAAATAGCGCGAGAGATCCGGCTAAGGTATCGTTAGCTTCCCATTTATGCCTGCTAGAAACTCACCACAATGGCACTTGGTTTCTGTTAACCCACTACTATGATATCGGGGGTCTCTGTTAACCTACCACCCAAATTTTTGTTTAATTATGGTTGATTTCCTTACGATTGGTGCTTGAGTTGCATGCAACTTGGGGAAAACTTAAGCAAGGGGTGCGGCTAAGGTGTCAATAGCTTCCCCTTAATGCCTGCTAGAAACTCACCACGATGGCACTTGGTTTCTGTTAACCCACCACCATGATATCGGAGGTCTCTGTTAACCTACCACCCAAATTTCTGTTTAATTATGGTTGATTTCCGTACCATTGGTGCTTGAGTTGCATGCAACTTCTGAAAAAATTGCGCGAGAGATCCGGCTGAGGTGTCGTTAGCTTCCCCGTTATGCCTGCTAGAAACTCACCACGATGGCACTTGGTTTCTGTTAACCCACCACTATGATATCGGAGGTCACTGTTAACCTACCACCCAAATTTCTATTTAATTATGGTTGATTTCCGTACGATTGCTGCTTGATTTGCATGCAACTTCTGAAAAAATAGCGCGAGAGATCCGGCTAAGGTGTCGTTAGCTTCCCATTTATGCCTGCTAGAAACTCACCACGATGGCACTTGGTTTCTGTTAACCCACCACTATGATATCGGAGGTCTCTGTTAACCTACCACCCAAATTTCTGTTTAATTATGGTTGATTTCCGTACGATTGGTGATTGATTTCCATGCAACTTCTGAAAAAGTAGCGCGAGAGATCCGGCTAAGGTGTCGTTACCTTCCCATTTATGCCTGCTAGAAACTCACCACTATAGCACTTGGTTTCGGTTAACCCACCACTATGATATCGGAGGTCTCTGTTAACCTACCACCCAAATTTCTGTTTAATTGTGGTTGATTTCCGTACGATTGGTGCTTGAGTTGCATGCAACTTCTGAATAAATAGCGCCAGAGATCCGGCTGAGGTGTCGTTAGCTTCCCCTTTATGCCTGCAAGAAACTCACCACGATGGCACTTGGTTTCTGTTAACCTACCACTATGATATCGGAGGTCACTGTTAACCTACCACCCAAATTTCTGTTTAATTATGGTTGATTTCCGTACGATTGGTGCTTGAGTTGCATGCAACTTCTGAAAAAATAGCGCGAGAGATCCGGATAAGGTGTCGTTAGCTTCCCATTTATGCCAGCTAGAAACTCACCACGATGACACTTTGTGTCTGCTAACCCACCACTGTGATATCGGAGGTCTATGTTAACCTACCACCCAAATTTTTGTTTATTTATGGTTGATTTCCGTACGATTGGTGATTGATTTCCATGCAACTTCTGAAAAAGTAGCGCGAGAGATCCGGCTAAGGTGTCGTTGCCTTGCCCTTTATGCATGCTAGAAACTCACCACTATAGCACTTGGTTTCGGTTAACCCACCACTATGATATCGGAGGTCTCTGTTAACCTACCACCCAAATTTCTGTTTAATTATGGTTGATTTCCGTACGATTGGTGCTTGAGTTGCATGCAACTTCTGAAAAAATAGCGCGAGAGATCCGGCTGAGGTGTCGTTAGCTTCCCCTTTATGCCTGCTAGAAACTCACCACGATGGCACTTGGTTTCTGTTAACCCACCACTATGATATCGGAGGTCACTGTTAACCTACCACCCAAATTTCTGTTTAATTATGGTTGATTTCCGTACGATTGGTGCTTGAGTTGCATGCAACTTCTGAAAAAATAGCGCGAGAGATCCGGCTAAGGTATCGTTAGCTTCCCATTTATGCCTGCTAGAAACTCACCATGATAGCACTTGGTTTCGGTTATCCCACCACTGTGATATCGGAGGTCTCTGTTAACCTACCACCCAAATTTCTATTTAATTATGGTTGATTTCCGTACGATTGCTGCTTGATTTGCATGCAACTTCTGAAAAAATAGCGCGAGAGATCCGGCAAAGGTGTCGTTAGCTTCCCCTTAATGCCTGCTAGAAACTCACCATGATGACACTTTGTGTCTGCTAACCCACCACTGTGATATCGGAGGTCTATGTTAACCTACCACCCAAATTTTTGTTTATTTATGGTTGATTTCCGTACGATTGCTGCTTGATTTGCATGCAACTTCTGAAAAAATAGCGCGAGAGATCCACCACTATGATATCGGAGGTCTCTGTTAACCTACCACCCAAATTTCTGTTTAATTATGGTTGATTTCCGTACGATTGGTGCTTGAGTTGCATGCAACTTCTGAAAAAATAGCGCGAGAGATCCGGCTGAGGTGTCGTTAGCTTCCCCTTTATGCCTGCTAGAAACTCACCACGATGGCACTTGGTTTCTGTTAACCTACCACTATGATATCGGAGGTCACTGTTAACCTACCACCCAAATTTCTGTTTAATTATGGTTGATTTCCGTACGATTGGTGCTTGAATTGCATGCAACTTCTGAAAAAATAGCGCGAGAGATCCGGCTAAGGTATCGTTAGCTTCCCATTTATGCCTGCTAGAAACTCACCACAATGGCACTTGGTTTCTGTTAACCCACTACTATGATATCGGGGGTCTCTGTTAACCTACCACCCAAATTTTTGTTTAATTATGGTTGATTTCCGTACGATTGCTGCTTGATTTGCATGCAACTTCTGAAAAAATAGCGCGAGAGATCCGGCTAAGGTGTCGTTAGCTTCCCATTTATGCCTGCTAGAAACTCACCATGATAACACTTTGTGTCTGCTAACCCACTACTATGATATCGGAGGTCTCTGTTAACCTACCACCCAAATTTCTGTTTAATTATGGTTGATTTCCGTACGATAGGTGCTTGAGTTGCATGCAACTTCTGAAAAAATAGCTCGAGAGATCCGGCTGAGGTGTCGTTAGCTTCCCCTTTATGCCTGCTAGAAACTCACCACGATGGCACTTGGTTTCTGTTAACCCACCGGCTAAGGTGTCGTTAGCTTCCCCTTTATGCCTGCTAGAAACTCACCATGATAGCACTTGGTTTCGGTTATCCCACCACTGTGATATCGGAGGTCTCTGTTAACCTACCACCCAAATTTCTATTTAATTATGGTTGATTTCCGTACGATTGCTGCTTGATTTGCATGCAATTTCTGAAAAAATAGCGCGAGAGATCCGGCTGAGGTGTCGTTAGCTTCCCCTTTATGCCTGCTAGAAACTTACCACGATGGCACTTGGTTTCTGTTAACCCACCACTATGATATCGGAGGTCACTGTTAACCTACCACCCAAATTTCTGTTTAATTATGGTTAATTTCCGTACGATTGGTGCTTGAGTTGCATGCAACTTCTGAAAAAATAGCGCGAGAGATCCGGCTAAAGTGTCGTTAGCTTCCCATTTATGCCTGCTACAAACTCACCACGATGGCACTTGGTTTCTGTTAACCCACCACTATGATATCGGAGGTCTCTGTTAACCTACCACCCAAATTTTTGTTTAATTATGGTTGATTTCCTTACGATTGGTGCTTGAGTTGCATGCAACTTCTGAAAAAAGAGCGCGAGAGATCCGGCTAAGGTGTCGTTAGCTTCCCATTTATGCCTGCTAGAAACTCACCACGATGGCACTTGGTTTCTGTTAACCCACCACTATGATATCGAAGGTCACTGTTAACCTACCACCCAAATTTCTATTTAATTATGGTTGATTTCCGTACGATTGCTGCTTGATTTGCATGCAACTTCTGAAAAAATAGCGCGAGAGATCCGACTAAGGTGTCGTTAGCTTCCCCTTTATGCCTGCTAGAAACTCACCATGATAGCGCTTGGTTTCGGATATCCCACCACTGTGATATCGGAGGTCACTGTTAACCTACCACCCAAATTTCTGTTTAATTATGGTTAATTTCCGTACGATTGGTGCTTGAGTTGCATGCAACTTCTGAAAAAATAGCGCGAGAGATCCGGCTAAAGTGTCGTTAGCTTCCCATTTATGCCTGCTACAAACTCACCACGATGGCACTTGGTTTCTGTTAACCCACCACTATTATATCGGGGGTCTCTGTTAACCTACCACCCAAATTTTTGTTTAATTATGGTTGATTTCCTTAGGATTGGTGCTTGAGTTGCATACAACTTCTGAAAAAATAGCGCGAGAGATCCGGCTAAGGTGTCGTTAGCTTCCCATTTAAGCCTGCTAGAAACTCACCACGATGGCACTTGGTTTCTGTTAACCCACCACTATGATATCGGAGGTCACTGTTAACCTACCACCCAAATTTCTATTTAATTATGGTTGACTTCCGTACGATTGCTGCTTGATTTGCAGGCAACTTCTGAAAAAATAGCGCGAGAGATCCGGCTAAGGTGTCGTTAGCTTCCCATTTATGCCTGCTAGAAACTCACCGCGATGACACTTTGTGTCTGCTAACCCACCACTGTGATATCGGAGGTCTATGTTAACCTACCACCCAAATTTTTGTTTATTTATGGTTGATTTCCGTACGATTGCTGCTTGATTTGCATGCAACTTCTGAAAAAATAGCGCGAGAGATCCACCACTATGATATCGGAGGTCTCTGTTAACCTACCACCCAAATTTCTGTTTAATTATAGTTGATTTCCGTACGATTGGTGCTTGAGTTGCATGCAACTTCTGAAAAAATAGCGCGAGAGATCCGGCTAAGGTGTCGTTAGCTTCCCATTTATAGCTGCTAGAAACTCACCACGATGGCACTTGGTTTCTGTTAACCCACCACTATGATATCGGGGGTCTCTGTTAACCTACCACCCAAATTTCTATTTAATCATGGTTGATGTCCTTACGATTGGTGCTTGAGTTGCATGCAACTTCTGAAAAAATAGCGCGAGAGATCCGGCTAAGGTGTCGTTAGCTTCCTATTTATGCCTGCTAGAAACTCACCACGATGGCACCTGGTTTCTGTTAACCCACCACTATGATATCGGAGGTCACTGTTAACCTACCACCCAAATTTCTATTTAATTATGGTTGATTTCCGTACGATTGCTGCTTGATTTGCATGCAACTTCTGAAAAAATAGCGCGAGAGATCCGGCTAAGGTGTCGTTAGCTTCCCATTTATGCCTGCTAGAAACTCACCACGATAACACTTTGTGTCTGCTAACCCACCACTGTGATATCGGAGGTCTATGTTAACCTACCACCCAAATTTTTGTTTATTTATGGTTGATTTCCGTACGATTGGTGATTGATTTGCATGCAACTTCTGAAAAAATAGCGCGAGAGATCCGGCTAAGGTGTCGTTACCTTCCCCTTTATGCCTGCTAGAAACTCACCACTATAGCACTTGGTTTCGGTTAACCCACCACTGTGATATCGGAGGTCTCTGTTAACCTACCACCCAAATTTTTGTTTAATTATGGTTGATTTCCGTACGATTGGTGCTTGATTTGCATGCAACTTGTAGAAAACTTAAGCAAGGGGGTGCGGCTAAGGTGTCAATAGCTTCCCCTTAATGCCTGCTAGAAACTCACCACGATGGCACTTGGTTTCTGTTAACCTACCACTATGATATCGGAGGTCACTGTTAACCTACCACCCAAATTTCTGTTTAATTATGGTTGATTTCCGTACGATTGGTGCTTGAGTTGCATGCAACTTCTGAAAAAATAGCGCGAGAGATCCGGATAAGGTGTCGTTAGCTTCCCATTTATGCCAGCTAGAAACTCACCACGATGACACTTTGTGTCTGCTAACCCACCACTGTGATATCGGAGGTCTATGTTAACCTACCACCCAAATTTTTGTTTATTTATGGTTGATTTCCGTACGATTGGTGCTTGAGTTGCATGCAACTTCTGAAAAAATAGCGCGATAGATCCGGCTAAGGTGTCGTTACCTTCCCCTTTATGCCTGCTAGAAACTCACCACTATAGCACTTGGTTTCGGTTAACCCACCACTATGATATCGGAGGGTCTCTGTTAACCTACCACCCAAAATTTCTGTTTAATTGTGGTTGATTTCCGTACGATTGGTGCTTGAGTTGCATGCAACTTCTGAATAAATAGCGCCAGAGATCCGGCTGAGGTGTCGTTAGCTTCCCCTTTATGCCTGCAAGAAACTCACCACGATGGCACTTGGTTTCTGTTAACCTACCACTATGATATCGGAGGTCACTGTTAACCTACCACCCAAATTTCTGTTTAATTATGGTTGATTTCCGTACGATTGGTGCTTGAGTTGCATGCAACTTCTGAAAAAATAGCGCGAGAGATCCGGATAAGGTGTCGTTAGCTTCCCATTTATGCCAGCTAGAAACTCACCACGATGACACTTTGTGTCTGCTAACCCACCACTGTGATATCGGAGGTCTATGTTAACCTACCACCCAAATTTTTGTTTATTTATGGTTGATTTCCGTACGATTGGTGATTGATTTCCATGCAACTTCTGAAAAAGTAGCGCGAGAGATCCGGCTAAGGTGTCGTTACCTTGCCCTTTATGCATGCTAGAAACTCACCACTATAGCACTTGGTTTCGGTTAACCCACCACTATGATATCGGAGGTCTCTGTTAACCTACCACCCAAATTTCTGTTTAATTATGGTTGATTTCCGTACGATTGGTGCTTGAGTTGCATGCAACTTCTGAAAAAAATAGCGCGAGAGATCCGGCTGAGGTGTCGTTAGCTTCCCCTTTATGCCTGCTAGGAACTCACCACGATGGCACTTGGTTTCTGTTAACCCACCACTATGATATCGGAGGTCACTGTTAACCTACCACCCAAATTTCTGTTTAATTATGGTTGATTTCCGTACGATTGGTGCTTGAGTTGCATGCAACTTCTGAAAAAATAGCGCGAGAGATCCGGCTAAGGTATCGTTAGCTTCCCATTTATGCCTGCTAGAAACTCACCATGATAGCACTTGGTTTCGGTTATCCCACCACTGTGATATCGGAGGTCTCTGTTAACCTACCACCCAAATTTCTATTTAATTATGGTTGATTTCCGTACGATTGCTGCTTGATTTGCATGCAACTTCTGAAAAAATAGCGCGAGAGATCCGGCAAAGGTGTCGTTAGGTTCCCCTTTATGCCTGCTAGAAACTCACCATGATGACACTTTGTGTCTGCTAACCCACCACTGTGATATCGGAGGTCTATGTTAACCTACCACCCAAATTTTTGTTTATTTATGGTTGATTTCCGTACGATTGCTGCTTGATTTGCATGCAACTTCTGAAAAAATAGCGCGAGAGATCCACCACTATGATATCGGAGGTCTCTGTTAACCTACCACCCAAATTTCTGTTTAATTATGGTTGATTTCCGTACGATTGGTGCTTGAGTTGCATGCAACTTCTGAAAAAATAGCGCGAGAGATCCGGCTGAGGTGTCGTTAGCTTCCCCTTTATGCCTGCTAGAAACTCACCACGATGGCACTTGGTTTCTGTTAACCTACCACTATGATATCGGAGGTCACTGTTAACCTACCACCCAAATTTCTGTTTAATTATGGTTGATTTCCGTACGATTGGTGCTTGAATTGCATGCAACTTCTGAAAAAATAGCGCGAGAGATCCGGCTAAGGTATCGTTAGCTTCCCATTTATGCCTGCTAGAAACTCACCACAATGGCACTTGGTTTCTGTTAACCCACTACTATGATATCGGGGGTCTCTGTTAACCTACCACCCAAATTTTTGTTTAATTATGGTTGATTTCCGTACGAATGCTGCTTGATTTGCATGCAACTTCTGAAAAAATAGCGCGAGAGATCCGGCTAAGGTGTCGTTAGCTTCCCATTTATGCCTGCTAGAAACTCACCATGATAACACTTTGTGTCTGCTAACCCACTACTATGATATCGGAGGTCTCTGTTAACCTACCACCCAAATTTCTGTTTAATTATGGTTGATTTCCGTACGATAGGTGCTTGAGTTGCATGCAACTTCTGAAAAAATAGCTCGAGAGATCCGGCTGAGGTGTCGTTAGCTTCCCCTTTATGCCTGCTAGAAACTCACCACGATGGCACTTGGTTTCTGTTAACCCACCGGCTAAGGTGTCGTTAGCTTCCCCTTTATGCCTGCTAGAAACTCACCATGATAGCACTTGGTTTCGGTTATCCCACCACTGTGATATCGGAGGTCTCTGTTAACCTACCACCCAAATTTCTATTTAATTATGGTTGATTTCCGTACGATTGCTGCTTGATTTGCATGCAATTTCTGAAAAAATAGCGCGGAGATCCGGCCTGAGGTGTCGTTAGCTTCCCCTTTATGCCTGCTAGAAACTCACCACGATGGCACTTGGTTTCTGTTAACCCACCACTATGATATCGGAGGTCACTGTTAACCTACCACCCAAATTTCTGTTTAATTATGGTTAATTTCCGTACGATTGGTGCTTGAGTTGCATGCAACTTCTGAAAAAATAGCGCGAGAGATCCGGCTAAAGTGTCGTTAGCTTCCCATTTATGCCTGCTACAAACTCACCACGATGGCACTTGGTTTCTGTTAACCCACCACTATGATATCGGAGGTCTCTGTTAACCTACCACCCAAATTTTTGTTTAATTATGGTTGATTTCCTTACGATTGGTGCTTGAGTTGCATGCAACTTCTGAAAAAAGAGCGCGAGAGATCCGGCTAAGGTGTCGTTAGCTTCCCATTTATGCCTGCTAGAAACTCACCACGATGGCACTTGGTTTCTGTTAACCCACCACTATGATATCGAAGGTCACTGTTAACCTACCACCCAAATTTCTATTTAATTATGGTTGATTTCCGTACGATTGCTGCTTGATTTGCATGCAACTTCTGAAAAAAATAGCGCGAGAGATCCGACTAAGGTGTCGTTAGCTTCCCCTTTATGCCTGCTAGAAACTCACCATGATAGCGCTTGGTTTCGGTTATCCCACCACTGTGATATCGGAGGTCACTGTTAACCTACCACCCAAATTTCTGTTTAATTATAGTTGATTTCCGTACGATTGGTGCTTGAGTTGCATGCAACTTCTGAAAAAATAGCGCGAGAGATCCGGCTAAGGTGTCGTTAGCTTCCCATTTATGCCTGCTAGAAACTCACCATGATGGCACTTGGTTTCTGTTAACCCACCACTATTATATCGGGGGTCTCTGTTAACCTACCACCCAAATTTTTGTTTAATTATGGTTGATTTCCTTAGGATTGGTGCTTGAGTTGCATACAACTTCTGAAAAAATAGCGCGAGAGATCCGGCTAAGGTGTCGTTAGCCTCCCATTTATGCCTGCTAGAAACTCACCACGATGGCACTTGGTTTCTGTTAACCCACCACTATGATATCGGAGGTCACTGTTAACCTACCACTCAAATTTCTATTTAATTATGGTTGACTTCCGTACGATTGCTGCTTGATTTGCAGGCAACTTCTGAAAAAATAGCGCGAGAGATCCGGCTAAGGTGTCGTTAGCTTCCCATTTATGCCTGCTAGAAACTCACCGCGATGACACTTTGTGTCTGCTAACCCACCACTGTGATATCGGAGGTCTATGTTAACCTACCACCCAAATTTTTGTTTATTTATGGTTGATTTCCGTACGATTGCTGCTTGATTTGCATGCAACTTCTGAAAAAATAGCGCGAGAGATCCACCACTATGATATCGGAGGTCTCTGTTAACCTACCTCCCAAATTTCTGTTTTAATTATAGTTGATTTCCGTACGATTGGTGCTTGAGTTGCATGCAACTTCTGAAAAAATAGCGCGAGAGATCCGGCTAAGGTGTCGTTAGCTTCCCATTTATAGCTGCTAGAAACTCACCACGATGGCACTTGGTTTCTGTTAACCCACCACTATGATATCGGGGGTCTCTGTTAACCTACCACCCAAATTTCTATTTAATCATGGTTGATGTCCTTACGATTGGTGCTTGAGTTGCATGCAACTTCTGAAAAAATAGCGCGAGAGATCCGGCTAAGGTGTCGTTAGCTTCCTATTTATGCCTGCTAGAAACTCACCACGATGGCACCTGGTTTCTGTTAACCCACCACTATGATATCGGAGGTCACTGTTAACCTACCACCCAAATTTCTATTTAATTATGGTTGATTTCCGTACGATTGCTGCTTGATTTGCATGCAACTTCTGAAAAAAATAGCGCGAGAGATCCGGCTAAGGTGTCGTTAGCTTCCCATTTATGCTGCTAGAAACTCACCACGATAACACTTTGTGTCTGCTAACCCACCACTGTGATATCGGAGGTCTATGTTAACCTACCACCCAAATTTTTGTTTATTTATGGTTGATTTCCGTACGATTGGTGATTGATTTGCATGCAACTTCTGAAAAAATAGCGCGAGAGATCCGGCTAAGGTGTCGTTACCTTCCCTTTATGCCTGCTAGAAACTCACCACTATAGCACTTGGTTTCGGTTAACCCACCACTGTGATATCGGAGGTCTCTGTTAACCTACCACCCAAATTTTTGTTTAATTATGGTTGATTTCCGTACGATTGGTGCTTGATTTGCATGCAACTTGTAGAAAACTTAAGCAAGGGGTGCGGCTAAGGTGTCAATAGCTTCCCCTTAATGCCTGCTAGAAACTCACCACGATGGCACTTGGTTTCTGTTAACCCACCACTATGATATCGGTGGTCTCTGTTAACCTACCACCCAAATTTCTGTTTAATTATAGTTGATTTCCGTACGATTGGTGCTTGAGTTGCATGCAACTTCTGAAAAAATAGCGCGAGAGATCCGGCTGAGGTGTCGTTAGCTTCCCCTTTATGCCTGCTAGAAACTCACCACGAAGGCACTTGGTTTCTGTTAACCCACCACAATGATATCGGAGGTCACTGTTAACCTACCACCCAAATTTCTATTTAATTATGGTTGATTTCCGTACGATTGGTGCTTGAGTTGCATGCAACTTCTGAAAAAATAGCGCGAGAGATCCGGCTAAGGTGTCGTTAGCTGCCCATTTATGGCTGCTAGAAACTCACCACGATGGCACTTGGTTTCTGTTAACCCACCACTATGATATCGGGGGTCTCTTTTAACCTACCACCCAAATTTCTATTTTAATCATGGTTGATTTCCTTACGATTGGTGCTTGAGTTGCATGCAACTTCTGAAAAAATAGCGCGAGAGCTCGGCTAAGGTGTCGTTAGCTTCCTATTTATGCCTGCTAGAAACTCTCCACGATGGCACCTGGTTTCTGTTAACCCACCACTATGATATCGGGGGGTCTCTGTTAACCTACCACCCAAATTTCTATTTAATCATGGTTGATTTCCGTACGATTGGTGTTTGGTTTGCATGCAAATTCTGAAAAAATAGCGCGAGAGATCCGGCTGATGTGTCGTTAGCTTCCTGTTAACCCACCACTATGATATCGGAGGTCACTGTTAACCTACCACCCAAATTTCTATTTAATTATGGTTGATTTCCGTACGATTGCTGCTTGATTTGCAGGCAACTTCTGAAAAAATAGCGCGAGAGATCCGGCTAAGGTGTCGTTAGCTTCCCATTTATGCCTGCTAGAAACTCACCGCGATGACACTTTGTGTCTGCTAAACCCACCACTGTGATATCGGAGGTCTATGTTAACCTACCACCCAAATTTTTGTTTATTTATGGTTGATTTCCGTACGATTGCTGCTTGATTTGCATGCAACTTCTGAAAAAATAGCGCGAGAGATCCACCACTATGATATCGGAGTCCTCTGTTAACCTACCACCCAAATTTCTGTTTAATTATAGTTGATTTCCGTACGATTGGTGCTTGAGTTGCATGCAACTTCTGAAAAAATAGCGCGAAGAGATCCGGCTAAGGTGTCGTTAGCTTCCCATTTATAGCTGCTAGAAACTCACCACGATGGCACTTGGTTTCTGTTAACCCACCACTATGATATCGGGGGTCTCTGTTAACCTACCACCCAAATTTCTATTTAATCATGGTTGATGTCCTTACGATTGGTGCTTGAGTTGCATGCAACTTCTGAAAAAATAGCGCGAGAGATCCGGCTAAGGTGTCGTTAGCTTCCTATTTATGCCTGCTAGAAACTCACCACGATGGCACCTGGTTTCTGTTAACCCACCACTATGATATCGGAGGTCACTGTTAACCTACCACCCAAATTTCTATTTAATTATGGTTGATTTCCGTACGATTGCTGCTTGATTTGCATGCAACTTCTGAAAAAATAGCGCGAGAGATCCGGCTAAGGTGTCGTTAGCTTCCCATTTATGCCTGCTAGAAACTCACCACGATAACACTTTGTGTCTGCTAACCCACCACTGTGATATCGGAGGTCTATGTTAACCTACCACCCAAATTTTTGTTTATTTATGGTTGATTTCCGTACGATTGGTGATTGATTTGCATGCAACTTCTGAAAAAATAGCGCGAGAGATCGGCTAAGGTGTCGTTACCTTCCCCTTTATGCCTGCTAGAAACTCACCACTATAGCACTTGGTTTCGGTTAACCCACCACTGTGATATCGGAGGTCTCTGTTAACCTACCACCCAAATTTTTGTTTAATTATGGTTGATTTCCGTACGATTGGTGCTTGATTTGCATGCAACTTGTAGAAAACTTAAGCAAGGGGTGCGGCTAAGGTGTCAATAGCTTCCCCTTAATGCCTGCTAGAAACTCACCACGATGGCACTTGGTTTCTGTTAACCCACCACTATGATATCGGTGGTCTCTGTTAACCTACCACCCAAATTTCTGTTTAATTATAGTTGAATTCCGTACGATTGGTGCTTGAGTTGCATGCAACTTCTGAAAAAATAGCGCGAGAGATCCGGCTGAGGTGTCGTTAGCTTCCCCTTTATGCCTGCTAGAAACTCACCACGAAGGCACTTGGTTTCTGTTAACCCACCACTATGATATCGGAGGTCACTGTTAACCTACACCCAAATTTCTATTTAATTATGGTTGATTTCCGTACGATTGATGCTTGAGTTGCATGCAACTTCTGAAAAAATAGCGCGAGAGATCCGGCTAAGGTGTCGTTAGCTGCCCATTTATGGCTGCTAGAAACTCACCACGATGGCACTTGGTTTCTGTTAACCCACCACTATGATATCGGGGGTCTCTTTTAACCTACCACCCAAATTTCTATTTAATCATGGTTGATTTCCTTACGATTGGTGCTTGAGTTGCATGCAACTTCTGAAAAAATAGCGCGAGAGCTCGGCTAAGGTGTCGTTAGCTTCCTATTTATGCCTGCTAGAAACTCTCCACGATGGCACCTGTTTCTGTTAACCCACCACTATGATATCGGGGGTCTCTGTTAACCTACCACCCAAATTTCTATTTAATCATGGTTGATTTCCGTACGATTGGTGTTTGGTTTGCATGCAAATTCTGAAAAAATAGCGCGAGAGATCCGGCTGATGTGTCGTTAGCTTCCCCATTATACCTGCTAGAAACCCACCACGTGGCACTTGGTTTCTGTTAACCCACCACTATGATATCGGAGCGTCTCTGTTAACCTACCACTCAAATTTCTGTTTAATTATGGTTGATTTCCGTACGATTGGTGCTTGAGTTGCATGCAACTTCTGAAAAAATAGCGCGAGAGATCCGGCTGAGGTGTCGTTAGCTTCCCCTTTATGCCTGCTAGAAACTCACCACGATGGCACTTGGTTTCTGTTAACCCACCACTATGATATCGGAGGTCACTGTTAGCCTACCACCCAAATTTCTATTTAATTATGGTTGATTTCCGTACGATTGCTGCTTGATTTGCATGCAACTTCTGAAAAAATAGCGCGAGAGATCCGGCTAAGGTGTCGTTAGCTTCCCCTTTATGCCTGCTAGAAACTCACCACGATAGCACTTGGTTTCGGTTATCCCACCACTGTGATATCGGAGGTCTCTGTTAACCTACCACCCAAATTTTTGTTTAATTATGGTTGATTTCCGTACGATTGGTGCTTGATTTGCATGCAACTTGTAGAAAACTTAAGCAAGGGGTGCGGCTAAGGTGTCAATACCTTCCCCTTAATGCCTGCTAGAAACTCACCACGATGGCACTTGGTTTCTGTTAACCCACCACTATGATATCGGAGGTCTCTGTTAACCTACCACCCAAATTTCTGTTTAATTATAGTTGATTTCCGTACGATTGGTGCTTGAGTTGCATGCAACTTCTGAAAAAACAGCGCGAGAGATCCGGCTAAGGTGTCGTTAGCTTCCCATTTATGCCTGCTAGAAACTCACCATGATGGCACTTGGTTTCTGTTAACCCACCACTATTATATCGGGGGTCTCTGTTACCCTACCACCCAAATTTTTGTTTAATTATGGTTGATTTCCCTTACGATTGGTGCTTGAGTTGCATGCAACTTCTGAAAAAATAGCGCGAAAGATCCGGCTAAGGTGTCGTTAGCTTCCCATTTATGCCTGCTAGAAACTCACCACGATGGCACTTGGTTTCTGTTAACCCACCACTATGATATCGGACGTCACTGTTAACCTACCACCCAAATTTCTATTTAATTATGGTTGATTGCCGTACGATTGCTGCTTGATTTGCATGCAACTTCTGAAAAAATAGCGCGAGAGATCCGGCTAAGGTGTCGTTGGCTTCCCATTTATGCCTGCTAGAAACTCACCACGATGACACTTTGTGTCTGCTAACCCACCACTGTGATATCGGAGGTCTATATTAACCTACCACCCAAATTTTTGTTTATTTATGGTTGATTTCCGTACGATTGCTGCTTGATTTGCATGCAACTTCTGAAAAAATAGCGCGAGAGATCCACCACTATGATATCGGAGGTCTCTGTTAACCTACCACCCAACTTTCTGTTTAATTATGGTTGATTTCCCTACGATTGGTGCTTGAGTTGCATGCAACTTCTGAAAAAATAGCGCGAGAGATCCGGCTAAGGTGTCGTTACCTTCCCATTTATGCCTGCTAGAAACTCACCATGATGGCACTTGGTTTCTGTTAACCCACCACTATTATATCGGGGGTCTCTGTTAACCTACCACCCAAATTTCTATTTAATTATGGTTGATTTCCGTACGATTGCTGCTTGATTTGCATGCAACTTCTGAAAAAATAGCGCGAGTGATCCGGCTAAGGTGTCGTTAGCTTCCCATTTATGCCTGCTAGAAACTCACCACGATGACACTTTGTGTCTGCTAACCCACCACTGTGATATCGGAGGTCTATCTTAACCTACCACCCAAATTTTTGTTTATTTATGGTTGATTTCCGTACGATTGCTGCTTGATTTGCATGCAACTTCTGAAAAAATAGCGCGAGAGATCCACCACTATGATATCGGAGGTCTCTGTTAACCTACCACCCAAATTTCTGTTTAATTATGGTTGATTTCCGTACGATTGGTGCTTGAGTTGCATGCAACTTCTGAAAAAATAGCGCGAGAGATCCGGCTAAGGTGTCGTTAGCTTCCCATTTATGGCTGCTAGAAACTCACCACGATGGCACTTGGTTTCTGTTAACCCACCACTATGATATCGGGGGTCTCTGTTAACCTACCACCCAAATTTTTTTTTAATTATGGTTGATTTCCTTACGATTGGTGCTTGAGTTGCATGCAACTTCTGAAAAAATAGCGCGAGAGATCCGGCTAAGGAGTCGTTAGCTTCCTATTTATGCCTGCTAGAAACTCACCACGATGGCACCTGGTTTCTGTTAACCCACCACTATGATATCGGAGGTCACTGT
Organism: Anomoia purmunda; assembly: GCA_951828415.1. Classification (NCBI taxonomy): domain Eukaryota; kingdom Metazoa; phylum Arthropoda; class Insecta; order Diptera; family Tephritidae; genus Anomoia; species Anomoia purmunda. Next base: position 105,167,173 of record OX639993.1, on the reverse strand, counting down.
TAACCTACCACCCAAATTTCTATTTAATTATGGTTGATTTCCGTACGATTGCTGTTTGATTTGCATGCAACTTCTGAAAAAATAGCGCGAGAGATCCGGCTAAGGTGTCGTTAGCTTCCCATTTATGCCTGCTAGAAACTCACCACGATGACACTTTGTGTCTGCTAACCCACCACTGTGATATCGGAGGTCTATGTTAACCTACCACCCAAATTTTTGTTTATTTATGGTTGATTTCCGTACGATTGGTGATTGATTTGCATGCAACTTCTGAAAAAATAGCGCGAGAGATCCGGCTAAGGTGTCGTTACCTTCCCCTTTATGCCTGCTAGAAACTCACCACTATAGCACTTGGTTTCGGTTAACCCACCACTGTGATATCGGAGGTCTCTGTTAACCTACCACCCAAATTTTTGTTTAATTATGGTTGATTTCCGTACGATTGGTGCTTGATTTGCATGCAACTTGTTTAAAACTTAAGCAAGGGGTGCGGCTAAGGTGTCAATAGCCTCCCATTTATGCCTGCTAGAAACTCACCATGATGGCACTTTGTTTCTGTTAACCCACCACTATTATATCGGGGGTCTCTGATAACCTACCACCCAAATTTTTGTTTAATTATGGTTGATTTCCTTACGATTGGTGTTTGAGTTGCATGCAACTTCTGAAAAAATAGCGCGAGAGATCCGGCTAAGGTGTCGTTAGCTTCCCATTTATGCCTGCTAGAAACTCACCACGATGGCACTTGGTTTCTGTTAACCCACCACTATGATATGGGAGGTCACTCTTAACCTACCACCCAAATTTCTATTTAATTATGGTTGATTTCCGTACGATTGCTGCTTGATTTGCATGCAACTTCTGAAAAAATAGCGCGAGAGATCCGGCTAAGGTGTCGTTAGCTTCCCATTTATGCCTGCTAGAAACTCACCATGATGACACTTTGTGTCTGCTAACCCACCACTGTGATATCGGAGGTCTATGTTAACCTACCACCCAAATTTTTGTTTATTTATGGTTGATTTCCGTGCGATTGTTGCTTGATTTGCATACAACTTCTGAAAAAATAGCGCGAGAGATCCACCACTATGATGTCGGAGGTCTCTGTTAACCTACCACCCAAATTTCTGTTTAATTATGGTTGATTTCCGTACGATTGGTGCTTGAGTTGCATGCAACTTCGGTTATCCCACCACTGTGATATCGGAGGTCTCTGTTAACCTACCACCCAAATTTTTGTTTAATTATGGTTGATTTCCGTACGATTGGTGCTTGATTTGCATGCAACTTGTAGAAAACTTAAGCAAGGGGTGCGGCTAAGGTGTCAATACCTTCCCCTTAATGCCTGCTAGAAACTCACCACGATGGCACTTGGTTTCTGTTAACCCACCACTATGATATCGGAGGTCTCTGTTAACCTACCACCCAAATTTCTGTTTAATTATAGTTGATTTCCGTACGATTGGTGCTTGAGTTGCATGCAACTTCTGAAAAAACAGCGCGAGAGATCCGGCTAAGGTGTCGTTAGCTTCCCATTTATGCCTGCTAGAAACTCACCATGATGGCACTTGGTTTCTGTTAACCCACCACTATTATATCGGGGGTCTCTGTTACCCTACCACCCAAATTTTTGTTTAATTATGGTTGATTTCCTTACGATTGGTGCTTGAGTTGCATGCAACTTCTGAAAAAATAGCGCGAAAGATCCGGCTAAGGTGTCGTTAGCTTCCCATTTATGCCTGCTAGAAACTCACCACGATGGCACTTGGTTTCTGTTAACCCACCACTATGATATCGGACGTCACTGTTAACCTACCACCCAAATTTCTATTTAATTATGGTTGATTTCCGTACGATTGCTGCTTGATTTGCATGCAACTTCTGAAAAAATAGCGCGAGAGATCCGGCTAAGGTGTCGTTGGCTTCCCATTTATGCCTGCTAGAAACTCACCACGATGACACTTTGTGTCTGCTAACCCACCACTGTGATATCGGAGGTCTATATTAACCTACCACCCAAATTTTTGTTTATTTATGGTTGATTTCCGTACGATTGCTGCTTGATTTGCATGCAACTTCTGAAAAAATAGCGCGAGAGATCCACCATTATGATATCGGAGGTCTCTGTTAACCTACCACCCAACTTTCTGTTTAATTATGGTTGATTTCCCTACGATTGGTGCTTGAGTTGCATGCAACTTCTGAAAAAATAGCGCGAGAGATCCGGCTAAGGTGTCGTTACCTTCCCATTTATGCCTGCTAGAAACTCACCATGATGGCACTTGGTTTCTGTTAACCCACCACTATTATATCGGGGGTCTCTGTTAACCTACCACCCAAATTTCTATTTAATTATGGTTGATTTCCGTACGATTGCTGATTGATTTGCATGCAACTTCTGAAAAAATAGCGCGAGTGATCCGGCTAAGGTGTCGTTAGCTTCCCATTTATGCCTGCTAGAAACTCACCACGATGACACTTTGTGTCTGCTAACCCACCACTGTGATATCGGAGGTCTATCTTAACCTACCACCCAAATTTTTGTTTATTTATGGTTGATTTCCGTACGATTGCTGCTTGATTTGCATGCAACTTCTGAAAAAAATAGCGCGAGAGATCCACCACTATGATATCGGAGGTCTCTGTTAACCTACCACCCAAATTTCTGTTTAATTATGGTTGATTTCCGTACGATTGGTGCTTGAGTTGCATGCAACTTCTGAAAAAATAGCGCGAGAGATCCGGCTAAGGTGTCGTTAGCTTCCCATTTATGGCTGCTAGAAACTCACCACGATGGCACTTGGTTTCTGTTAACCCACCACTATGATATCGGGGGTCTCTGTTAACCTACCACCCAAATTTTTTTTTAATTATGGTTGATTTCCTTACGATTGGTGCTTGAGTTGCATGCAACTTCTGAAAAAATAGCGCGAGAGATCCGGCTAAGGAGTCGTTAGCTTCCTATTTATGCCTGCTAGAAACTCACCACGATGGCACCTGGTTTCTGTTAACCCACCACTATGATATCGGAGGTCACTGTTAACCTACCACCCAAATTTCTATTTAATTATGGTTGATTTCCGTACGATTGCTGTTTGATTTGCATGCAACTTCTGAAAAAATAGCGCGAGAGATCCGGCTAAGGTGTCGTTAGCTTCCCATTTATGCCTGCTAGAAACTCACCACGATGACACTTTGTGTCTGCTAACCCACCACTGTGATATCGGAGGTCTATGTTAACCTACCACCCAAATTTTTGTTTATTTATGGTTGATTTCCGTACGATTGGTGATTGATTTGCATGCAACTTCTGAAAAAATAGCGCGAGAGATCCGGCTAAGGTGTCGTTACCTTCCCCTTTATGCCTGCTAGAAACTCACCACTATAGCACTTGGTTTCGGTTAACCCACCACTGTGATATCGGAGGTCTCTGTTAACCTACCACCCAACTTTTTGTTTAATTATGGTTGATTTCCGTACGATTGGTGCTTGATTTGCATGCAACTTGTTTAAAACTTAAGCAAGGGGTGCGGCTAAGGTGTCAATAGCCTCCCATTTATGCCTGCTAGAAACTCACCATGATGGCACTTTGTTTCTGTTAACCCACCACTATTATATCGGGGGTCTCTGATAACCTACCACCCAAATTTTTGTTTAATTATGGTTGATTTCCTTACGATTGGTGCTTGAGTTGCATGCAACTTCTGAAAAAATAGCGCGAGAGATCCGGCTAAGGTGTCGTTAGCTTCCCATTTATGCCTGCTAGAAACTCACCACGATGGCACTTGGTTTCTGTTAACCCACCACTATGATATGGGAGGTCACTCTTAACCTACCACCCAAATTTCTATTTAATTATGGTTGATTTCCGTACGATTGCTGCTTGATTTGCATGCAACTTCTGAAAAAATAGCGCGAGAGATCCGGCTAAGGTGTCGTTAGCTTCCCATTTATGCCTGCTAGAAACTCACCATGATGACACTTTGTGTCTGCTAACCCACCACTGTGATATCGGAGGTCTATGTTAACCTACCACCCAAATTTTTGTTTATTTATGGTTGATTTCCGTGCGATTGTTGCTTGATTTGCATACAACTTCTGAAAAAATAGCGCGAGAGATCCACCACTATGATGTCGGAGGTCTCTGTTAACCTACCACCCAAATTTCTGTTTAATTATGGTTGATTTCCGTACGATTGGTGCTTGAGTTGCATGCAACTTCTGAAAAAATAGCGCGAGAGATCCGGCTAAGGTGTCGCTAGCTTCCTATTTATGGCTGCTAGAAACTCACCACGATGGCACTTGGTTTCTGTTAACCCACCACTATGATATCGGGGGTCTCTGTTAACCTACCACCCAAATTTTTTTTTAATTATGGTTGATTTCCTTACGATTGGTGATTGAGTTGCATGCAACTTCTGAAAAAATAGCGCGAGAGATCCGGCTAAGGTGTCGTTAGATTCCCATTTATGCCTGCTAGAAACTCACCACGATGACACTTTGTGTCTGCTAACCCACCACTGTGATATCGGAGGTCTATGTTTACCTACCACCCAAATTTTTGTTTATTTATGGTTGATTTCCGTACGATTGGTGATTGATTTGCATGCAACTTCTGAAAAAATAGCGCGAGAGATCCGGCTAAGGTGTCGTTACCTTCCCCTTTATGCCTGCTAGAAACTCACCACTATAGCACTTGGTTTCGGTTAACCCACCACTGTGATATCGGAGGTCTCTGTTAACCTACCACCCAAATTTTTGTTTAATTATGGTTGATTTCCGTACGATTGGTGCTTGATTTGCATGCAACTTCTGAAAAAATAGCGCGAGAGATCCGGCAGAGGTGTCGTTAGCTTCCCCTTTATGCCTGCTAGAAACTCACCACGATGGCACTTGGTTTCTGTTAACCCACCACTATGATATCGGAGGTCACTGTTAACCTACCACCCAAATTTCTATTTAATTATGGTTGATTTCCGAACGATTGCTGCTTGATTTGCATGCAACTTCTGAAAAAATAGCGCGAGAGATCCGGCTAAGGTGTCGTTAGCTTCCCCTTTATGCCTGCTAGAAACTCACCACGATAGCACTTGGTTTCGGTTATCCCACCACTGTGATATCGGAGGTCTCTATTAACCTACCACCCAAATTTTTGTTTAATTATGGTTGATTACCGTACGACTGGTGCTTGATTTGCATGCAACTTATAGAAAACTTAAGCAAGGGGTGCGGCTAAGGTGTCGTTAGCTTCCCATTTATGCCTGCTAGAAACTCACCACGATGGCACTTGGTTTCTGTTAACCCACCACTATGATATCGGAGGTCACTGTTAACCTACCACCCAAATTTCTATTTAATTATGGTTGATTTCCGTACGATTGCTGCTTGATTTGCATGCAACTTCTGAAAAAATAGCGCGAGAGATCCGGCTAAGGTGTCGTTAGCTTCCCATTTATGCCTGCTAGAAACTCACCACGATGACACTTTGTGTCTGCTAACCCACCACTGTGATATCGGAGGTCTATGTTAACCTACCACCCAAATTTTTGTTTAATTATGGTTGATTTCCTTACGATTGGTGCTTGAGTTGCATGCAACTTCTGAAAAAATAGCGCGAGAGATCCACCACTATGATATCGGAGGTCACTGTTAACCTACCACCTAAATTTCTGTTTAATTATGGTTGATTTCCGTACGATTGGTGCTTGAGTTGCATGCAACTTCTGAAAAAATAGCGCGAGAGATCCGGCTAGGGTGTCGTTAGCTTCCCATTTATGGCTGCTAGAAACTCACCACGATGGCACTTGGTTTCTGTTAACCCACCACTATGATATCGGGGGTCTCTGTTAACCTACCACCCAAATTTTTTTTTAATTATGGTTGATTTCCTTACGATTGGTGCTTGATTTGCATGCAACTTCTGAAAAAATAGCGCGAGAGATCCGGCTAAGGTGTCGTTAGCTTCCCATTTATGCCTGCTAGAAACTCACCACGATGACACTTTGTGTCTGCTAACCCACCACTGTGATATCGGAGGTCTATGTTAACCTACCACCCAAATTTTTGTTTATTTATGGTTGATTTCCGTACGATTGCTGCTTGATTTGCATGCAACTTCTGAAAAAATAGCGCGAGAGATCCACTACTATGATATCGGAGGTCTCTGTTAACCTACCACCCAAATTTCTGTTTAATTATAGTTGATTTCCGTACGATTGGTGCTTGAGTTGCATGCAACTTCTGAAAAAAACAGCGCGAGAGATCCAGCTAAGGTGTCGTTAGCTTCCCATTTATGCCTGCTAGAAACTCACCATGATGGCACTTGGTTTCTGTTAACCCACCACTATTATATCGGGGGTCTCTGTTACCCTACCACCCAAATTTTTGTTTAATTATGGTTGATTTCCTTACGATTGGTGCTTGAGTTGCATGCAACTTCTGAAAAAATAGCGCGAAAGATCCGGCTAAGGTGTCGTTAGCTTCCCATTTATGCCTGCTAGAAACTCACCACGATGGCACTTGGTTTCTGTTAACCCACCACTATGATATCGGAGGTCACTGTTAACCTACCACCCAAATTTCTATTTAATTATGGTTGATTTCCGTACGATTGCTGCTTGATTTGCATGCAACTTCTGAAAAATAGCGCGAGAGATCCGGCTAAGGTGTCGTTGGCTTCCCATTTATGCCTGCTAGAAACTCACCATGATGACACTTTGTGTCTGCTAACCCACCACTGTGATATCGGAGGTCTATGTTAACCTACCACCCAAATTTTTGTTTATTTATGGTTGATTTCCGTACGATTGCTGCTTGATTTGCATGCAACTTCTTAAAAAATAGCGCGAGAGATCCACCACTATGATATCGGAGGTCTCTGTTAACCTACCACCCAACTTTCTGTTTAATTATGGTTGATTTCCCTACGATTGGTGCTTGAGTTGCATGCAACTTCTGAAAAAATAGCGCGAGAGATCCGGCTAAGGTGTCGTTAGCTTCCCATTTATGCCTGCTAGAAACTCACCATGATGGCACTTGGTTTCTGTTAACCCACCACTATTATATCGGGGGTCTCTGTTAACCTACCACCCAAATTTTTGTTTAATTATGGTTGATTTCCTTACGATTGGTGCTTGAGTTGCATGCAACTTCTGAAAAAATAGCGCGAGAGATCCGGCTAAGGTGTCGTTAGCTTCCCATTTATGCCTGCTAGAAACTCACCACGATGGCACTTGGTTTCTGTTAACCCACCACTATGATATCGGAGGTCACTGTTAACCTACCACCCAAATTTCTATTTAATTATGGTTGATTTCCGTACGATTGCTGCTTGATTTGCATGCAACTTCTGAAAAAATAGCGCGAGTGATCCGGCTAAGGTGTCGTTAGCTTCCCATTTATGCCTGCTAGAAACTCACCACGATTACACTTTGTGTCTGCTAACCCACCACTGTGATATCGGAGGTCTATGTTAACCTACCACCCAAATTTTTGTTTATTTATGGTTGATTTCCGTACGATTGCTGCTTGATTTGCATGCAACTTCTGAAAAAATAGCGCGAGAGATCCACCACTATGATATCGGAGGTCTCTGTTAACCTACCACCCAAATTTCTGTTTAATTATGGTTGATTTCCGTACGATTGGTGCTTGAGTTGCATGCAACTTCTGAAAAAATAGCGCGAGAGATCCGGCTAAGGTGTCGTTAGCTTCCCATTTATGGCTGCTAGAAACTCACCACGATGGCACTTGGTTTCTGTTAACCCACCACTATGATATCGGGGGTCTCTGTTAACCTACCACCCAAATTTTTTTTTAATTATGGTTGATTTCCTTACGATTGGTGCTTGAGTTGCATGCAACTTCTGAAAAAATAGCGCGAGAGATCCGGCTAAGGAGTCGTTAGCTTCCTATTTATGCCTGCTAGAAACTCACCACGATGGCACCTGGTTTCTGTTAACCCACCACTATGATATCGGAGGTCACTGTTAACCTACCACCCAAATTTCTATTTAATTATGGTTGATTTCCGTACGATTGCTGCTTGATTTGCATGCAACTTCTGAAAAAATAGCGCGAGAGATCCGGCTAAGGTGTCGTTACCTTCCCCTTTATGCCTGCTAGAAACTCACCACTATAGCACTTGGTTTCGGTTAACCCACCACTGTGATATCGGAGGTCTCTGTTAACCTACCACCCAAATTTTTGTTTAATTATGGTTGATTTCCGTACGATTGGTGCTTGATTTGCATGCAACTTGTTTAAAACTTAAGCAAGGGGTGCGGCTAAGGTGTCAATAGCCTCCCATTTATGCCTGCTAGAAACTCACCATGATGGCACTTTGTTTCTGTTAACCCACCACTATTATATCGGGGGTCTCTGTTAACCTACCACCCAAATTTTTGTTTAATTATGGTTGATTTCCTTACGATTGGTGCTTGAGTTGCATGCAACTTCTGAAAAAATAGCGCGAGAGATCCGGCTAAGGTGTCGTTAGCTTCCCATTTATGCCTGCTAGAAACTCACCACGATGGCACTTGGTTTCTGTTAACCCACCACTATGATATGGGAGGTCACTCTTAACCTACCACCCAAATTTCTATTTAATTATGGTTGATTTCCGTACGATTGCTGCTTGATTTGCATGCAACTTCTGAAAAAATAGCGCGAGAGATCCGGCTAAGGTGTCGTTAGCTTCCCATTTATGCCTGCTAGAAACTCACCATGATGACACTTTGTGTCTGCTAACCCACCACTGTGATATCGGAGGTCTATGTTAACCTACCACCCAAATTTTTGTTTATTTATGGTTGATTTCCGTACGATTGCTGCTTGATTTGCATACAACTTCTGAAAAAATAGCGCGAGAGATCCACCACTATGATGTCGGAGGTCTCTGTTAACCTACCACCCAAATTTCTGTTTAATTATGGTTGATTTCCGTACGACTGGTGCTTGAGTTGCATGCAACTTCTGAAAAAATAGCGCGAGAGATCCGGCTAAGGTGTCGTTAGCTTCCCATTTATGGCTGCTAGAAACTCACCACGATGGCACTTGTTTCTGTTAACCCACCACTATGATATCGGGGGTCTCTGTTAACCTACCACCCAAATTTTTTTTTAATTATGGTTGATTTCCTTACGATTGGTGTTTGAGTTGCATGCAACTTCTGAAAAAATAGCGCGAGAGATCCGGCTAAGGTGTCGTTAGATTCCCATTTATGCCTGCTAGAAACTCACCACGATGACACTTTGTGTCTGCTAACCCACCACTGTGATATCGGAGGTCTATGTTTACCTACCACCCAAATTTTTGTTTATTTATGGTTGATTTCCGTACGATTGGTGATTGATTTGCATGCAACTTCTGAAAAAATAGCGCGAGAGATCCGGCTAAGGTGTCGTTACCTTCCCCTTTATGCCTGCTAGAAACTCACCACTATAGCACTTGGTTTCTGTTAACCCACCACTATGATATGGGAGGTCACTCTTAACCTACCACCCAAATTTCTATTTAATTATGGTTGATTTCCGTACGATTGCTGCTTGATTTGCATGCAACTTCTGAAAAAATAGCGCGAGAGATCCGGCTAAGGTGTCGTTAGCTTCCCATTTATGCCTGCTAGAAACTCACCATGATGACACTTTGTGTCTGCTAACCCACCACTGTGATATCGGAGGTCTATGTTAACCTACCACCCAAATTTTTGTTTATTTATGGTTGATTTCCGTACGATTGCTGCTTGATTTGCATGCAACTTCTGAAAAAATAGCGCGAGAGATCCGGCTAAGGTGTCGTTACCTTCCCCTTTATGCCTGCTAGAAACTCACCACTATAGCACTTGGTTTCGGTTAACCCACCACTGTGATATCGGAGGTCTCTGTTAACCTACCACCCAAATTTTTGTTTAATTATGGTTGATTTCCGTACGATTGGTGCTTGATTTGCATGCAACTTGTTTAAAACTTAAGCAAGGGGTGCGGCTAAGGTGTCAATAGCCTCCCATTTATGCCTGCTAGAAACTCACCATGATGGCACTTTGTTTCTGTTAACCCACCACTATTATATCGGGGGTCTCTGTTAACCTACCACCCAAATTTTTGTTTAATTATGGTTGATTTCCTTACGATTGGTGCTTGAGTTGCATGCAACTTCTGAAAAAATAGCGCGAGAGATCCGGCTAAGGTGTCGTTAGCTTCCCATTTATGCCTGCTAGAAACTCACCACGATGGCACTTGGTTTCTGTTAACCCACCACTATGATATGGGAGGTCACTCTTAACCTACCACCCAAATTTCTATTTAATTATGGTTGATTTCCGTACGATTGCTGCTTGATTTGCATGCAACTTCTGAAAAAATAGCGCGAGAGATCCGGCTAAGGTGTCGTTAGCTTCCCATTTATGCCTGCTAGAAACTCACCATGATGACACTTTGTGTCTGCTAACCCACCACTGTGATATCGGAGGTCTATGTTAACCTACCACCCAAATTTTTGTTTATTTATGGTTGATTTCCGTACGATTGCTGCTTGATTTGCATACAACTTCTGAAAAAATAGCGCGAGAGATCCACCACTATGATGTCGGAGGTCTCTGTTAACCTACCACCCAAATTTCTGTTTAATTATGGTTGATTTCCGTACGATTGGTGCTTGAGTTGCATGCAACTTCTGAAAAAATAGCGCGAGAGATCCGGCTAAGGTGTCGTTAGCTTCCCATTTATGGCTGCTAGAAACTCACCACGATGGCACTTGTTTCTGTTAACCCACCACTATGATATCGGGGGTCTCTGTTAACCTACCACCCAAATTTTTTTTTAATTATGGTTGATTTCCTTACGATTGGTGTTTGAGTTGCATGCAACTTCTGAAAAAATAGCGCGAGAGATCCGGCTAAGGTGTCGTTAGATTCCCATTTATGCCTGCTAGAAACTCACCACGATGACACTTTGTGTCTGCTAACCCACCACTGTGATATCGGAGGTCTATGTTTACCTACCACCCAAATTTTTGTTTATTTATGGTTGATTTCCGTACGATTGCTGCTTGATTTGCATGCAACTTCTGAAAAAATAGCGCGAGAGATCCGGCTAAGGTGTCGTTACCTTCCCCTTTATGCCTGCTAGAAACTCACCACTATAGCACTTGGTTTCGGTTAACCCACCACTGTGATATCGGAGGTCTCTGTTAACCTACCACCCAAATTTTTGTTTAATTATGGTTGATTTCCGTACGATTGGTGCTTGATTTGCATGCAACTTCTGAAAAAATAGCGCGAGAGATCCGGCAGAGGTGTCGTTAGCTTCCCCTTTATGCCTGCTAGAAACTCACCACGAAGGCACTTGGTTTCTGTTAACCCACCACTATGATATCGGAGGTCACTGTTAACCTACCACCCAAATTTCTATTTAATTATGGTTGATTTCCGTACGATTGCAGCTTGATTTGCATGGAACTTTTGAAAAAATAGCGCGAGAGATCCGGCTAAGGTGTCGTTAGTTTCCCCTTTATGCCTGCTAGAAACTCACCACGATGGCACTTGATTTCTGTTAACCCACCACTGTGATATCGGAGGTCTCTGTTAACCTACCACCCAATTTTTTGTTTAATTATAGTTGATTTCCGTACGATTGGTGTTTGGTTTGCATGCAAATTCTGAAAAAATAGCGCGAGAGATCCGGCTGATGTGTCGTTAGCTTCCCCATTATACCTGCTAGAAACTCACCACGTGGCACTTGGTTTCTGTTAACCCACCACTATGATATCGGAGGTCTCTGTTAACCTACCACCCAAATTTCTGTTTAATTATGGTTGATTTCCGTACGATTGGTGCTTGAGTTGCATGCAACTTCTGAAAAAATAGCGCGAGAGATCCGGCTGAGGTGTCGTTAGCTTCCCCTTTATGCCTGCTAGAAACTCACCACGAAGGCACTTGGTTTCTGTTAACCCACCACTATGATATCGGAGGTCACTGTTAACCTACCACCCAAATTTCTATTTAATTATGGTTGATTTCCGTACGATTGCAGCTTGATTTGCATGGAACTTTTGAAAAAATAGCGCGAGAGATCCGGCTAAGGTGTCGTTAGTTTCCCCTTTATGCCTGCTAGAAACTCACCACGATGGCACTTGATTTCTGTTAACCCACCACTGTGATATCGGAGGTCTCTGTTAACCTACCACCCAATTTTTTGTTTAATTATAGTTGATTTCCGTACGATTGGTGTTTGGTTTGCATGCAAATTCTGAAAAAATAGCGCGAGAGATCCGGCTGATGTGTCGTTAGCTTCCCCATTATACCTGCTAGAAACTCACCACGTGGCACTTGGTTTCTGTTAACCCACCACTATGATATCGGAGGTCTCTGTTAACCTACCACCCAAATTTCTGTTTAATTATGGTTGATTTCCGTACGATTGGTGCTTGAGTTGCATGCAACTTCTGAAAAAATAGCGCGAGAGATCCGGCAGAGGTGTCGTTAGCTTCCCCTTTATGCCTGCTAGAAACTCACCACGATGGCACTTGGTTTCTGTTAACCCACCACTATGATATCGGAGGTCGCTGTTAACCTACCACCCAAATTTCTATTTAATTATGGTTGATTTCCGTACGATTGCTGCTTGATTTGCATGCAACTTCTGAAAAAATAGCGCGAGAGATCCGGCTAAGGTGTCGTTAGCTTCCCCTTTATGCCTGCTAGAAACTCACCACGATAGCACTTGGTTTCGGTTATCCCACCACTGTGATATCGGAGGTCTCTATTAACCTACCACCCAAATTTTTGTTTAATTATGGTTGATTACCGTACGATTGGTGCTTGATTTGCATGCAACTTGTAGAAAACTTAAGCAAGGGGTGCGGCTAAGGTGTCAATAGCTTCCCCTTAATGCCTGCTAGAAACTCACCACGATGGCACTTGGTTTCTGTTAACCCAACACTATGATATCGGAGGTCTCTGTTAACCTACCACCCAAATTTCTGTTTAATTATAGTTGATTTCCGTACGATTGGTGCTTGAGTTGCATGCAACTTCTGAAAAAATAGCGCGAGAGATCCGGCTAAGGTGTCGTTAGCTTCCCATTTATGCCTGCTAGAAACTCACCATGATGGCACTTGGTTTCTGTTAACCCACCACTATTATATCGGGGGTCTCTGTTAACCTACCACCCAAATTTTTGTTTAATTATGGTTGATTTCCTTACGATTGGTTCTTGAGTTGCATGCAACTTCTGAAAAAATAGCGCGAGAGATCCGGCTAAGGTGTCGTTAGCTTCCCATTTATGCCTGCTAGAAGCTCACCACGATGGCACTTGGTTTCTGTTAACCCACCACTATGATATCGGAGCTCACTGTTAACCTACCACCCAAATTTCTATTTAATTATGGTTGATTTCCGTACGATTGCTGCTTGATTTGCATGCAACTTCTGCAAAAATAGCGCGAGAGATCCGGCTAAGGTGTCGTTAGCTTCCCATTTATGCCTGCTAGAAACTCACCACGATGACACTTTGTGTCTGCTAACCCACCACTGTGATATCGGAGGTCTATGTTAACCTACCACCCAAATTTTTGTTTAATTATGGTTGATTTCCGTACGATTGCTGCTTGATTTGCATGCAACTTCTGGAAAAATAGCGCGAGAGATCCACCACTATGATATCGGAGGTCTCTGTTAACCTACCACCCAAATTTCTGTTTAATTATGGTTGATTTCCGTACGATTGGTGCTTGAGTTGCATGCAACTTCTGAAAAAATAGCGCGAGAGATCCGGCTAAGGTGTCGTTAGCTTCCCATTTATGGCTGCTAGAAACTCACCACGATGGCACTTGGTTTCTGTTAACCCACCACTATGATATCGGGGGTCTCTGTTAACCTACCACCCAAATTTTTTTTTAATTATGGTTGATTTCCTTACGATTGGTGCTTGATTTGCATGCAACTTCTGAAAAAATAGCGCGAGAGATCCGGCTAAGGTGTCGTTAGCTTCGCATTTATGCCTGCTAGAAACTCACCACGAAGGCACTTGGTTTCTGTTAACCCACCACTATGATATCGGAGGTCACTGTTAACCTACCACCCAAATTTCTATTTAATTATGGTTGATTTCCGTACGATTGCAGCTTGATTTGCATGGAACTTTTGAAAAAATAGCGCGAGAGATCCGGCTAAGGTGTCGTTAGTTTCCCCTTTATGCCTGCTAGAAACTCACCACGATGGCACTTGATTTCTGTTAACCCACCACTGTGATATCGGAGGTCTCTGTTAACCTACCACCCAATTTTTTGTTTAATTATAGTTGATTTCCGTACGATTGGTGTTTGGTTTGCATGCAAATTCTGAAAAAATAGCGCGAGAGATCCGGCTGATGTGTCGTTAGCTTCCCCATTATACCTGCTAGAAACTCACCACGTGGCACTTGGTTTCTGTTAACCCACCACTATGATATCGGAGGTCTCTGTTAACCTACCACCCAAATTTCTGTTTAATTATGGTTGATTTCCGTACGATTGGTGCTTGAGTTGCATGCAACTTCTGAAAAAATAGCGCGAGAGATCCGGCTGAGGTGTCGTTAGCTTCCCCTTTATGCCTGCTAGAAACTCACCACGAAGGCACTTGGTTTCTGTTAACCCACCACTATGATATCGGAGGTCACTGTTAACCTACCACCCAAATTTCTATTTAATTATTGTTGATTTCCGTACGATTGCAGCTTGATTTGCATGGAACTTTTGAAAAAATAGCGCGAGAGATCCGGCTAAGGTGTCGTTAGTTTCCCCTTTATGCCTGCTAGAAACTCACCACGATGGCACTTGATTTCTGTTAACCCACCACTGTGATATCGGAGGTCTCTGTTAACCTACCACCCAATTTTTTGTTTAATTATAGTTGATTTCCGTACGATTGGTGTTTGGTTTGCATGCAAATTCTGAAAAAATAGCGCGAGAGATCCGGCTGATGTGTCGTTAGCTTCCCCATTATACCTGCTAGAAACTCACCACGTGGCACTTGGTTTCTGTTAACCCACCACTATGATATCGGAGGTCTCTGTTAACCTACCACCCAAATTTCTGTTTAATTATGGTTGATTTCCGTACGATTGGTGCTTGAGTTGCATGCAACTTCTGAAAAAATAGCGTGAGAGATCCGGCAGAGGTGTCGTTAGCTTCCCCTTTATGCCTGCTAGAAACTCACCACGATGGCACTTGGTTTCTGTTAACCCACCACTATGATATCGGAGGTCACTGTTAACCTACCACCCAAATTTCTATTTAATTATGGTTGATTTCCGTACGATTGCTGCTTGATTTGCATGCAACTTCTGAAAAAATAGCGCGAGAGATCCGGCTAAGGTGTCGTTGGCTTCCCCTTTATGCCTGCTAGAAACTCACCACGATAGCACTTGGTTTCGGTTATCCCACCACTGTGATATCGGAGGTCTCTATTAACCTACCACCCAAATTTTTGTTTAATTATGGTTGATTACCGTACGATTGGTGCTTGATTTGCATGCAACTTGTAGAAAACTTAAGCAAGGGGTGCGGCTAAGGTGTCAATAGCTTCCCCTTAATGCCTGCTAGAAACTCACCACGATGGCACTTGGTTTCTGTTAACCCAACACTATGATATCGGAGGTCTCTGTTAACCTACCACCCAAATTTCTGTTTAATTATAGTTGATTTCCGTACGATTGGTGCTTGAGTTGCATGCAACTTCTGAAAAAATAGCGCGAGAGATCCGGCTAAGGTGTCGTTAGCTTCCCATTTATGCCTGCTAGAAACTCACCATGATGGCACTTGGTTTCTGTTAACCCACCACTATTATATCGGGGGTCTCTGTTAACCTACCACCCAAATTTTTGTTTAATTATGGTTGATTTCCTTACGATTGGTGCTTGAGTTGCATGCAACTTCTGAAAAAATAGCGCGAGAGATCCGGCTAAGGTGTCGTTAGCTTCCCATTTATGCCTGCTAGAAACTCACCACGATGGCACTTGGTTTCTGTTAACCCACCACTATGATATCGGAGGTCACTGTTAACCTACCACCCAAATTTCTATTTAATTATGGTTGATTTCCGTACGATTGCTGCTTGATTTGCATGCAACTTCTGAAAAAATAGCGCGAGAGATCCGGCTAAGGTGTCGTTAGCTTCCCATTTATGCCTGCTAGAAACTCACCACGATGACACTTTGTGTCTGCTAACCCACCACTGTGATATCGGAGGTCTATGTTAACCTACCACCCAAATTTTTGTTTAATTATGGTTGATTTCCGTACGATTGCTGCTTGATTTGCATGCAACTTCTGGAAAAATAGCGCGAGAGATCCACCACTATGATATCGGAGGTCTCTGTTAACCTACCACCCAAATTTCTGTTTAATTATGGTTGATTTCCGTACGATTGGTGCTTGAGTTGCATGCAACTTCTGAAAAAATAGCGCGAGAGATCCGGCTAAGGTGTCGTTAGCTTCCCATTTATGGCTGCTAGAAACTCACCACGATGGCACTTGGTTTCTGTTAACCCACCACTATGATATCGGGGGTCTCTGTTAACCTACCACCCAAATTTTTTTTTAATTATGGTTGATTTCCTTACGATTGGTGCTTGATTTGCATGCAACTTCTGAAAAAATAGCGCGAGAGATCCGGCTAAGGTGTCGTTAGCTTCCCATTTATGCCTGCTAGAAACTCACCACGATGACACTTTGTGTCTGCTAACCCACCACTGTGATATCGGAGGTCTATGTTAACCTACCACCCAAATTTTTGTTTATTTATGGTTGATTTCCGTACGATTGCTGCTTGATTTGCATGCAACTTCTGAAAAAATAGCGCGAGAGATCCACTACTATGATATCGGAGGTCTCTGTTAACCTACCACCCAAATTTCTGTTTAATTATGGTTGATTTCCGTACGATTGGTGCTTGAGTTGCATGCAACTTCTGAAAAAATAGCGCGAGAGATCCGGCTAAGGTGTCGTTAGCTTCCCATTTGTGGCTGCTAGAAACTCACCACGATGGCACTTGGTTTCTGTTAACCCACCACTATGATATCAGGGGTCTCTGTTAACCTACCACCCAAATTTTTTTTTAATTATGGTTGATTTCCTTACGATTGGTGCTTGAGTTGCATGCAACTTCTGAAAAAATAGCGCGAGAGATCCGGCTAAGGTTTCTATTTAATTATGGTTGATTTCCGTACGATTGCTGCTTGATTTGCATGCAACTTCTGAAAAAATAGCGCGAGAGATCCGGCTAAGGTGTCGTTAGCTTCCCATTTATGCCTGCTAGAAACTCACCACGATGACACTTTGTGTCTGCTAACCCACCACTGTGATATCGGAGGTCTATGTTAACCTACCACCCAAATTTTTGTTTATTTATGGTTGATTTCCGTACGATTGGTGATTGATTTGCATGCAACTTCTGAAAAAATAGCGCGAGAGATCCGGCTAAGGTGTCGTTACCTTCCCTTTATGCCTGCTAGAAACTCACCACTATAGCATTTGGTTTCGGTTAACCCACCACTGTGATATCGGAGGTCTCTGTTAACCTACCCCCCAAATTTTTGTTTAATTATGGTTGATTTCCGTACGATTGGTGCTTGATTTGCATGCAACTTGTAGAAAACTTAAGCAAGGGGTGCGGCTAAGGTGTCAATAGCTTCCCCTTAATGCCTGCTAGAAACTCACCACGATGGCACTTGGTTTCTGTTAACCCACCACTATTATATCGGGGGTCTCTGTTAACCTACCACCCAAATTTTTGTTTAATTATGGTTGATTTCCTTACGATTGGTGCTTGAGTTGCATGCAACTTCTGAAAAAATAGCGCGAGAGATCCGGCTAAGGTGTCGTTAGCTTCCCATTTATGCCTGCTAGAAACTCACCATGATGGCACTTGGTTTCTGTTAACCCACCACTATGATATCGGAGGTCACTGTTAACCTACCACCCAAATTTCTATTTAACCCATATTCGGCCGCTGGTCGATTTTTCGACCATCAACTTTGGAGGCCCATATTTCTGAAGCTAAGTGCTATTTTCATGATTTGTTTTCAGAAAAATTAAATTCTGAATTTTATTAAAACATAAAGGATAGTTTTTTTCAGTTAAAACATTAAATGAAAAATTTGGTAGAATCATAAAAAAATTAATTTTTTAAAGTGTTTTTGTTTAATTTAAAAAAATTGGGAAAACAAAAAAAAATGGTTTTTATTTTTAATTGTATACGAAGACAAGAGATCAACTTTTAACAATCAAAAGAAACTCACCTCAATATTACAAGTTTTTTAACTTTTAAAACTACAAACTCTTTGGTGGTCGAAAAATCGACCACTGGCCAGAAATCGTCAAGTAGGACAAAATTTTTTCAAGCATGATTTTTGTTATTATTAAGTAAAAGGCAAGTATATATCTTCAAAATATCAAATATTTAATGGCCCTTGCTTTAGTTTTTTCGGATTTTATACTTTTATCGTTTTAAGTCTGGCATCACCTGTCCGCATGTAACCTTTTCGTCTCATATATTTGTCTCCCTCTGACTATCGTAACGTAAAATTTAAAAAGGGAGTTCCCCGAATTGATTCTGTTTGCTTTTGTTATTGCAAAAAGAAAGATTTCGAACTTGCGTAGTACAATAAAATCAATTGGTGAAGATAATGCCGACTCGTAAAGCAATAAAAATTAGTGAAATCATGGCCATTTTAAATGAGCCATCTTCAGATGACGAGGAGGATCAAGCTGTATTGAATGCAACAGATGTCGACGTCGTATACATTCCACCACCTCATGTGGAGTGTATGACAGATGAAGAAGATCTGGACGATGACCGGATTAATCTGAATGACAACAATGATGATTTTTTAAATGAAATTGCTGGTCATGTTGAACTACAATACTCATTGGAAGGAGAAAACATTCAGGATGTAGGTAATGAACTCAGTGAAACTGAAAATCCATCAACATCTAATGCACATGGAAATGTTATGATAACTGGCGGATTTAAGAGGAAATCTGATTTTGCTGTCCCCGTATGGCGAAAACCCAGAAATTTTGAATACAGCCGAACGCCAATTAACATCGAAGCTTTCAAAATGGAAGAAATTTTTTATGAAATTGGTAAGCAATTGATTAACTATTTCTAACTATTTAGTTTAAATTGCCATTTCTATATATGCATAAATTCATATGCATATGTATATACTTATATACGTATACGAGTATTTATTCATACTTAACTTTTTTGCATACTCTAAATCTCCGTATGATATTTTCTCGTTGTATTTTGATAAATTAATAATTGCAGAGATAACGCATTTCACAAACGAATATGCGAATCAACACAATGCTGCCATTAACGTCACGCCAGTGGAAATACGTAGGTTCATTGGTATTTTGTACATTTCGGGGTATCACACCTTGCCTCATATTGACCATTATTGGTCTGTTCGGCCCGACATGGGAATTCCAATTGTTAAACAAGCGTTGAGTCGTAATCGGTTTAAAATAATAAAACGGTTCTTACATCTCGCTGATAACACCGATTTAAATACAGTAGATCCCAAATTTTTGTTTAATTATGGTTGATTTCCTTACGATTGGTGCTTGAGTTGCATGCAACTTCTGAAAAAATAGCGCGAGAGATCCGGCTAAGGTGTCGTTAGCTTCCCATTTATGCCTGCTAGAAACTCACCATGATGGCACTTGGTTTCTGTTAACCCACCACTATGATATCGGAGGTCACTGTTAACCTACCACCCAAATTTCTATTTAACCCATATTCGGCCGCTGGTCGATTTTTCGACCATCAACTTTGGAGGCCCATATTTCTGAAGCTAAGTGCTATTTTCATGATTTGTTTTCAGAAAAATTAAATTCTGAATTTTATTAAAACATAAAGGATAGTTTTTTTCAGTTAAAACATTAAATGAAAAATTTGGTAGAATCATAAAAAAATTAATTTTTTAAAGTGTTTTTGTTTAATTTAAAAAAATTGGGAAAACAAAAAAAAATGGTTTTTATTTTTAATTGTATACGAAGACAAGAGATCAACTTTTAACAATCAAAAGAAACTCACCTCAATATTACAAGTTTTTTAACTTTTAAAACTACAAACTCTTTGGTGGTCGAAAAATCGACCACTGGCCAGAAATCGTCAAGTAGGACAAAATTTTTTCAAGCATGATTTTTGTTATTATTAAGTAAAAGGCAAGTATATATCTTCAAAATATCAAATATTTAATGGCCCTTGCTTTAGTTTTTTCGGATTTTATACTTTTATCGTTTTAAGTCTGGCATCACCTGTCCGCATGTAACCTTTTCGTCTCATATATTTGTCTCCCTCTGACTATCGTAACGTAAAATTTAAAAAGGGAGTTCCCCGAATTGATTCTGTTTGCTTTTGTTATTGCAAAAAGAAAGATTTCGAACTTGCGTAGTACAATAAAATCAATTGGTGAAGATAATGCCGACTCGTAAAGCAATAAAAATTAGTGAAATCATGGCCATTTTAAATGAGCCATCTTCAGATGACGAGGAGGATCAAGCTGTATTGAATGCAACAGATGTCGACGTCGTATACATTCCACCACCTCATGTGGAGTGTATGACAGATGAAGAAGATCTGGACGATGACCGGATTAATCTGAATGACAACAATGATGATTTTTTAAATGAAATTGCTGGTCATGTTGAACTACAATACTCATTGGAAGGAGAAAACATTCAGGATGTAGGTAATGAACTCAGTGAAACTGAAAATCCATCAACATCTAATGCACATGGAAATGTTATGATAACTGGCGGATTTAAGAGGAAATCTGATTTTGCTGTCCCCGTATGGCGAAAACCCAGAAATTTTGAATACAGCCGAACGCCAATTAACATCGAAGCTTTCAAAATGGAAGAAATTTTTTATGAAATTGGTAAGCAATTGATTAACTATTTCTAACTATTTAGTTTAAATTGCCATTTCTATATATGCATAAATTCATATGCATATGTATATACTTATATACGTATACGAGTATTTATTCATACTTAACTTTTTTGCAGACTCTAAATCTCCGTATGATATTTTCTCGTTGTATTTTGATAAATTAATAATTGCAGAGATAACGCATTTCACAAACGAGTATGCGAATCAACACAATGCTGCCATTAACGTCACGCCAGTGGAAATACGTAGGTTCATTGGTATTTTGTACATTTCGGGGTATCACACCTTGCCTCATATTGACCATTATTGGTCTGTTCGGCCCGACATGGGAATTCCAATTGTTAAACAAGCGTTGAGTCGTAATCGGTTTAAAATAATAAAACGGTTCTTACATCTCGCTGATAACACCGATTTAAATACAGTAGATCGTTTTGCCAAGGTTCGCCCGCTTATTGATGCTCTCAATAAAAAATTTATGCAGTTCGGAGTTTTTAGCCATATTCTTTCCGTAGACGAACAGATGATTCCATACTTTGGTCGACACTCATGCAAAATGTTTATCAAAGGAAAACCGATTCGTTTTGGATTTAAGTCGTAGTGCTTATGTTCAGAAAGTGGATATTTATTTTCTAGTATACTATATGGGGGTGCAGCAACCCCTCACGATAAGAATATCGGTCTAGGAGCACAACTGTTTTAGATTTGCTCTTTGACAATTTTTTTTCATCCTATCATCTTATGTGCCTATTGAATGAGCGTCGATTTTTTGCAACCGGTACTATACGTGAAAATAGGATGGCAAAATCGCCCTTGAGGAATTTAAAAAAAGAGAAACGCGGGGCATTTGACCAGCTACTCGATGGTCAACAAGAAATATTGACTGTACGGTGGAACGATAACGCTGTCGTCAATGTTATTACTAATAACTCCACAGCCGAACCAAAGGTATATGCTAAAAGATATTGTCGGAAGCAAAAGAAAACTATCACCATTCCACAGCCCAAAGTAATACAAGAATATAATCACGGTATGGGTGGAGTGGATCTTCATGACAATGCTGTGGCCAACTATCGGATGTGTATACGAGGAAAAAAATGGTGGTGGCCAATATGGATTAATGCTCTTGGTAACGCAATGGTCAATACATGGAAGTCGCATTGTATGTTAGCAAAATTTCAAAAGATGAAACCACTTTCACAAATTGATTTTCGATCTGAAGTCACAAACCATTTGTTGACTTACGACAATAAGGAAGATTACGAGAATGGAGATGAAGATGAGGACTCTGGACATCCATCGAACCTCTCTCGGATCCACGAAAAGGTACACGCCGTCATGAGAAGTCTTGAAAATAAATATCGGCGCTGTAAGTTATGCAAGAAACATACTATTTTTACTTGCAAAAAGTGTAACGTTTATTTACATACTAAATGTTTTGATGAATATCATCAAAATTTTTAAATTTACGTCTGTACAATATACATGTATTATAAAAAAAAAATACATATCTTTTAAATAAAAGTAAATAATTTGAACTAAAATCATTAAATTTTTGTTAAAGAAAATAAAACAAAAAAAATATATTTTTTCATACTTGACGGTTTTTGGCCAGCGGTCGATTTTTCGACCAGTTCATATCAAGAAAACGGTTGGTCAAAAAAAATTTTTTTTTTTAAATTATTCTTGATTGAGATCATAAAACCACCCCTTCGAAAGGAAATTAAAAACTTACTGTGATTTCATGTAGCGGCCGAAGATGGGTTAATTATGGTTGATTTCCGTACGATTGCTGCTTGATTTGCATGCAACTTCTGAAAAAATAGCGCGAGAGATCCGGCTAAGGTGTCGTTGGCTTCCCATTTATGCCTGCTAGAAACTCACCACGATGACACTTTGTGTCTGCTAACCCACCACTGTGATATCGGAGGTCTATGTTAACCTACCACCCAAATTTTTGTTTATTTATGGTTGATTTCCGTACGATTGCTGCTTGATTTGCATGCAACTTCTGAAAAAATAGCGCGAGAGATCCACCACTATGATATCGGAGGTCTCTGTTAACCTACCACCCAACTTTCTGTTTAATTATGGTTGATTTCCCTACGATTGGTGCTTGAGTTGCATGCAACTTCTGAAAAAATAGCGCGAGAGATCCGGCTAAGGTGTCGTTAGCTTCCCATTTATGCCTGCTAGAAACTCACCATGATGGCACTTGGTTTCTGTTAACCCACCACTATTATATCGGGGGTCTCTGTTAACCTACCACCCAAATTTTTGTTTAATTATGGTTGATTTCCTTACGATTGGTGCTTGAGTTGCATGCAACTTCTGAAAAAATAGCGCGAGAGATCCGGCTAAGGTGTCGTTAGCTTCCCATTTATGCCTGCTAGAAACTCACCATGATGGCACTTGGTTTCTGTTAACCCACCACTATGATATCGGAGGTCACTGTTAACCTACCACCCAAATTTCTATTTAATTATGGTTGATTTCCGTACGATTGCTGCTTGATTTGCATGCAACTTCTGAAAAAATAGCGCGAGTGATCCGGCTAAGGTGTCGTTAGCTTCCCATTTATGCCTGCTAGAAACTCACCACGATGACACTTTGTGTCTGCTAACCCACCACTGTGATATCGGAGGTCTATGTTAACCTACCACCCAAATTTTTGTTTATTTATGGTTGATTTCCGTACGATTGCTGCTTGATTTGCATGCAACTTCTGAAAAAATAGCGCGAGAGATCCACCACTATGATATCGGAGGTCTCTGTTAACCTACCACCCAAATTTCTGTTTAATTATGGTTGATTTCCGTACGATTGGTGCTTGAGTTGCATGCAACTTCTGAAAAAATAGCGCGAGAGATCCGGCTAAGGTGTCGTTAGCTTCCCATTTATGCCTGCTAGAAACTCACCACGATGGCACTTGGTTTCTGTTAACCCACCACTATGATATCGGGGGTCTCTGTTAACCTACCACCCAAATTTTTTTTTAATTATGGTTGATTTCCTTACGATTGGTGCTTGAGTTGCATGCAACTTCTGAAAAAATAGCGCGAGAGATCCGGCTAAGGAGTCGTTAGCTTCCTATTTATGCCTGTTAGAAACTCACCACGATGACACTTTGTGTCTGCTAACCCACCACTGTGATATCGGAGGTCTATGTTAACCTACCACCCAAATTTTTGTTTATTTATGGTTGATTTCCGTACGATTGGTGATTGATTTACATGCAACTTCTGAAAAAATAGCGCGAGAGATCCGGCTAAGGTGTCGTTACCTTCCCTTTATGCCTGCTAGAAACTCACCACTATAGCACTTGGTTTCGGTTAACCCACCACTGTGATATCGGAGGTCTCTGTTAACCTACCACCCAAATTTTTGTTTAATTATGGTTGATTTCCGTACGATTGGTGCTTGATTTGCATGCAACTTGTAGAAAACTTAAGCAAGGGGTGCGGCTAAGGTGTCAATAGCTTCCCCTTAATGCCTGCTAGAAACTCACCACGATGGCACTTGGTTTCTGTTAACCCACCACTATTATATCGGGGGTCTCTGTTAACCTACCACCCAAATTTTTGTTTAATTATGGTTGATTTCCTTACGATTGGTGCTTGAGTTGCATGCAACTTCTGAAAAAATAGCGCGAGAGATCCGGCTAAGGTGTCGTTAGCTTCCCATTTATGCCTGCTAGAAACTCACCATGATGGCACTTGGTTTCTGTTAACCCACCACTATGATATCGGAGGTCACTGTTAACCTACCACCCAAATTTCTATTTAATTATGGTTGATTTCCGTACGATTGCTGCTTGATTTGCATGCAACTTCTGAAAAAATAGCGCGAGAGATCCGGCTAAGGTGTCGTTGGCTTCCCATTTATGCCTGCTAGAAACTCACCACGATGACACTTTGTGTCTGCTAACCCACCACTGTGATATCGGAGGTCTATGTTAACCTACCACCCAAATTTTTGTTTATTTATGGTTGATTTCCGTACGATTGCTGCTTGATTTGCATGCAACTTCTGAAAAAATAGCGCGAGAGATCCACCACTATGATATCGGAGGTCTCTGTTAACCTACCACCCAACTTTCTGTTTAATTATGGTTGATTTCCCTACGATTGGTGCTTGAGTTGCATGCAACTTCTGAAAAAATAGCGCGAGAGATCCGGCTAAGGTGTCGTTAGCTTCCCATTTATGCCTGCTAGAAACTCACCATGATGGCACTTGGTTTCTGTTAACCCACCACTATTATATCGGGGGTCTCTGTTAACCTACCACCCAAATTTTTGTTTAATTATGGTTGATTTCCTTACGATTGGTGCTTGAGTTGCATGCAACTTCTGAAAACATAGCGCGAGAGATCCGGCTAAGGTGTCGTTAGCTTCCCATTTATGCCTGCTAGAAACTCACCATGATGGCACTTGGTTTCTGTTAACCCACCACTATGATATCGGAGGTCACTGTTAACCTACCACCCAAATTTCTATTTAATTATGGTTGATTTCCGTACGATTGCTGCTTGATTTGCATGCAACTTCTGAAAAAATAGCGCGAGTGATCCGGCTAAGGTGTCGTTAGCTTCCCATTTATGCCTGCTAGAAACTCACCACGATGACACTTTGTGTCTGCTAACCCACCACTGTGATATCGGAGGTCTATGTTAACCTACCACCCAAATTTTTGTTTATTTATGGTTGATTTCCGTACGATTGCTGCTTGATTTGCATGCAACTTCTGAAAAAATAGCGCGAGAGATCCACCACTATGATATCGGAGGTCTCTGTTAACCTACCACCCAAATTTCTGTTTAATTATGGTTGATTTCCGTACGATTGGTGCTTGAGTTGCATGCAACTTCTGAACAAATAGCGCGAGAGATCCGGCTAAGGAGTCGTTAGCTTCCTATTTATGCCTGCTAGAAACTCACCACGATGGCACCTGGTTTCTGTTAACCCACCACTATGATATCGGAGGTCACTGTTAACCTACCACCCAAATTTCTATTTAATTATGGTTGATTTCCGTACGATTGCTGCTTGATTTGCATGCAACTTCTGAAAAAATAGCGCGAGAGATCCGGCTAAGGTGTCGTTACCTTCCCCTTTATGCCTGCTAGAAACTCACCACTATAGCACTTGGTTTCGGTTAACCCACCACTGTGATATCGGAGGTCTCTGTTAACCTACCACCCAAATTTTTGTTTAATTATGGTTGATTTCCGTACGATTGGTGCTTGATTTGCATGCAACTTGTTTAAAACTTAAGCAAGGGGTGCGGCTAAGGTGTCAATAGCCTCCCATTTATGCCTGCTAGAAACTCACCATGATGGCACTTTGTTTCTGTTAACCCACCACTATTATATCGGGGGTCTCTGTTAACCTACCACCCAAATTTTTGTTTAATTATGGTTGATTTCCTTACGATTGGTGCTTGAGTTGCATGCAACTTCTGAAAAAATAGCGCGAGAGATCCGGCTAAGGTGTCGTTAGCTTCCCATTTATGCCTGCTAGAAACTCACCACGATGGCACTTGGTTTCTGTTAACCCACCACTGTGATATCGGAGGTCTCTGTTAACCTACCCCCCAAATTTTTGTTTAATTATGGTTGATTTCCGTACGATTGGTGCTTGATTTGCATGCAACTTGTAGAAAACTTAAGCAAGGGGTGCGGCTAAGGTGTCAATAGCTTCCCCTTAATGCCTGCTAGAAACTCACCACGATGGCACTTGGTTTCTGTTAACCCACCACTATTATATCGGGGGTCTCTGTTAACCTACCACCCAAATTTTTGTTTAATTATGGTTGATTTCCTTACGATTGGTGCTTGAGTTGCATGCAACTTCTGAAAAAATAGCGCGAGAGATCCGGCTAAGGTGTCGTTAGCTTCCCATTTATGCCTGCTAGAAACTCACCATGATGGCACTTGGTTTCTGTTAACCCACCACTATGATATCGGAGGTCACTGTTAACCTACCACCCAAATTTCTATTTAATTATGGTTGATTTCCGTACGATTGCTGCTTGATTTGCATGCAACTTCTGAAAAAATAGCGCGAGAGATCCGGCTAAGGTGTCGTTGGCTTCCCATTTATGCCTGCTAGAAACTCACCACGATGACACTTTGTGTCTGCTAACCCACCACTGTGATATCGGAGGTCTATGTTAACCTACCACCCAAATTTTTGTTTATTTATGGTTGATTTCCGTACGATTGCTGCTTGATTTGCATGCAACTTCTGAAAAAATAGCGCGAGAGATCCACCACTATGATATCGGAGGTCTCTGTTAACCTACCACCCAACTTTCTGTTTAATTATGGTTGATTTCCCTACGATTGGTGCTTGAGTTGCATGCAACTTCTGAAAAAATAGCGCGAGAGATCCGGCTAAGGTGTCGTTAGCTTCCCATTTATGCCTGCTAGAAACTCACCATGATGGCACTTGGTTTCTGTTAACCCACCACTATTATATCGGGGGTCTCTGTTAACCTACCCCCCAAATTTTTGTTTAATTATGGTTGATTTCCTTACGATTGGTGCTTGAGTTGCATGCAACTTCTGAAAAAATAGCGCGAGAGATCCGGCTAAGGTGTCGTTAGCTTCCCATTTATGCCTGCTAGAAACTCACCATGATGGCACTTGGTTTCTGTTAACCCACCACTATGATATCGGAGGTCACTGTTAACCTACCACCCAAATTTCTATTTAATTATGGTTGATTTCCGTACGATTGCTGCTTGATTTGCATGCAACTTCTGAAAAAATAGCGCGAGTGATCCGGCTAAGGTGTCGTTAGCTTCCCATTTATGCCTGCTAGAAACTCACCACGATGACACTTTGTGTCTGCTAACCCACCACTGTGATATCGGAGGTCTATGTTAACCTACCACCCAAATTTTTGTTTATTTATGGTTGATTTCCGTACGATTGCTGCTTGATTTGCATGCAACTTCTGAAAAAATAGCGCGAGAGATCCACCACTATGATATCGGAGGTCTCTGTTAACCTACCACCCAAATTTCTGTTTAATTATGGTTGATTTCCGTACGATTGGTGCTTGAGTTGCATGCAACTTCTGAAAAAATAGCGCGAGAGATCCGGCTAAGGTGTCGTTAGCTTCCCATTTATGGCTGCTAGAAACTCACCACGATGGCACTTGGTTTCTGTTAACCCACCACTATGATATCGGGGGTCTCTGTTAACCTACCACCCAAATTTTTTTTTAATTATGGTTGATTTCCTTACGATTGGTGCTTGAGTTGCATGCAACTTCTGAAAAAATAGCGCGAGAGATCCGGCTAAGGAGTCGTTAGCTTCCTATTTATGCCTGCTAGAAACTCACCACGATGGCACCTGGTTTCTGTTAACCCACCACTATGATATCGGAGGTCACTGTTAACCTACCACCCAAATTTCTATTTAATTATGGTTGATTTCCGTACGATTGCTGCTTGATTTGCATGCAACTTCTGAAAAAATAGCGCGAGAGATCCGGCTAAGGTGTCGTTACCTTCCCCTTTATGCCTGCTAGAAACTCACCACTATAGCACTTGGTTTCGGTTAACCCACCACTGTGATATCGGAGGTCTCTGTTAACCTACCACCCAAATTTTTGTTTAATTATGGTTGATTTCCGTACGATTGGTGCTTGATTTGCATGCAACTTGTTTAAAACTTAAGCAAGGGGTGCGGCTAAGGTGTCAATAGCCTCCCATTTATGCCTGCTAGAAACTCACCATGATGGCACTTTGTTTCTGTTAACCCACCACTATTATATCGGGGGTCTCTGTTAACCTACCACCCAAATTTTTGTTTAATTATGGTTGATTTCCTTACGATTGGTGCTTGAGTTGCATGCAACTTCTGAAAAAATAGCGCGAGAGATCCGGCTAAGGTGTCGTTAGCTTCCCATTTATGCCTGCTAGAAACTCACCATGATGGCACTTTGTTTCTGTTAACCCACCACTATTATATCGGGGGTCACTCTTAACCTACCACCCAAATTTCTATTTAATTATGGTTGATTTCCGTACGATTGCTGCTTGAGTTGCATGCAACTTCTGAAAAAATAGCGCGAGAGATCCGGCTAAGGTGTCGTTAGCTTCCCATTTATGCCTGCTAGAAACTCACCATGATGACACTTTGTGTCTGCTAACCCACCACTGTGATATCGGAGGTCTATGTTAACCTACCACCCAAATTTTTGTTTATTTATGGTTGATTTCTGTACGATTGCTGCTTGATTTGCATACAACTTCTGAAAAAATAGCGCGAGAGATCCACCACTATGATGTCGGAGGTCTCTGTTAACCTACCACCCAAATTTCTGTTTAATTATGGTTGATTTCCGTACGATTGGTGCTTGACTTGCATGCAACTTCTGAAAAAATAGCGCGAGAGATCCGGCTAAGGTGTCGTTAGCTTCCTATTTATGGCTGCTAGAAACTCACCACGATGGCACTTGGTTTCTGTTAACCCACCACTATGATATCGGAGGTCACTGTTAACCTACCACCCAAATTTCTATTTAATTATGGTTGATTTCCGTACGATTGCTGCTTGATTTGCATGCAACTTCTGAAAAAATAGTGCGAGAGATCCGGCTAAGGTGTCGTTACCTTCCCCTTTATGCCTGCTAGAAACTCACCACTATAGCACTTGGTTTCGGTTAACCCACCACTGTGATATCGGAGGTCTCTGTTAACCTACCACCCAAATTTTTGTTTAATTATGGTTGATTTCCGTACGATTGGTGCTTGATTTGCATGCAACTTGTAGAAAACTTAAGCAAGGGGTGCGGCTAAGGTGTCAATAGCTTCCCCTTAATGCCTGCTAGAAACTCACCACGATGGCACTTGGTTTCTGTTAACCCACCACTATTATATCGGGGGTCTCTGTTAACCTACCACCCAAATTTTTGTTTAATTATGGTTGATTTCCTTACGATTGGTGCTTGATTTGCATGCAACTTCTGAAAAAATAGCGCGAGAGATCCGGCTAAGGTGTCGTTAGCTTCCTATTTATGGCTGCTAGAAACTCACCACGATGGCACTTGGTTTCTGTTAACCCACCACTATGATATCGGAGGTCACTGTTAACCTACCACCCAAATTTCTATTTAATTATGGTTGATTTCCGTACGATTGCTGCTTGATTTGCATGCAACTTCTGAAAAAATAGCGCGAGAGATCCGGCTAAGGTGTCGTTAGCTTCCCATTTATGCCTGCTAGAAACTCACCATGATGACACTTTGTGTCTGCTAACCCACCACTGTGATATCGGAGGTCTATGTTAACCTACCACCCAAATTTTTGTTTATTTATGGTTGATTTCTGTACGATTGCTGCTTGATTTGCATACAACTTCTGAAAAAATAGCGCGAGAGATCCACCACTATGATGTCGGAGGTCTCTGTTAACCTACCACCCAAATTTCTGTTTAATTATGGTTGATTTCCGTACGATTGGTGCTTGAGTTGCATGCAACTTCTGAAAAAATAGCGCGAGAGATCCGGCTAAGGTGTCGTTAGCTTCCTATTTATGGCTGCTAGAAACTCACCACGATGGCACTTGGTTTCTGTTAACCCACCACTATGATATCGGGGGTCTCTGTTAACCTACCACCCACATTTTTTTTTAATTATGGTTGATTTCCTTACGATTGGTGTTTGAGTTGCATGCAACTTCTGAAAAAATAGCGCGAGAGATCCGGCTAAGGTGTCGTTAGATTCCCATTTATGCCTGCTAGAAACTCACCACGATGACACTTTGTGTCTGCTAACCCACCACTGTGATATCGGAGGTCTATGTTTACCTACCACCCAAATTTTTGTTTATTTATGGTTGATTTCCGTACGATTGGTGATTGATTTGCATGCAACTTCTGAAAAAATAGCGCGAGAGATCCGGCTAAGGTGTCGTTACCTTCCTCTTTATGCCTGCTAGAAACTCACCACTATAGCACTTGGTTTCGGTTGACCCACCACTGTGATATCGGAGGTCTCTGTTAACCTACCACCCAAATTTTTGTTTAATTATGGTTGATTTCCGTACGATTGGTGCTTGATTTGCATGCAACTTCTGAAAAAATAGCGCGAGAGATCCGGCTGAGGTGTCGTTAGCTTCCCCTTTATGCCTGCTAGAAACTCACCACGAAGGCACTTGGTTTCTGTTAACCCACCACTATGATATCGGAGGTCACTGTTAACCTACCACCCAAATTTCTATTTAATTATGGTTGATTTCCGTACGATTGCTGCTTGATTTGCATGAAACTTTTGAAAAAATAGCGCGAGAGATCCGGCTAAGGTGTCGTTACCTTCCCCTTTATGCCTGCTAGAAACTCACCACTATAGCACTTGGTTTCGGTTAACCCACCACTGTGATATCGGAGGTCTCTGTTAACCTACCACCCAATTTTTTGTTTAATTATAGTTGATTTCCGTACGATTGGTGTTTGGTTTGCATGCAAATTCTGAAAAAATAGCGCGAGAGATCCGGCTGATGTGTCGTTAGCTTCCCCATTATACCTGCTAGAAACTCACCACGTGGCACTTGGTTTCTGTTAACCCACCACTATGATATCGGAGGTCTCTGTTAACCTACCACCCAAATTTCTGTTTAATTATGGTTGATTTCCGTACGATTGGTGCTTGAGTTGCATGCAACTTCTGAAAAAATAGCGCGAGAGATCCGGCAGAGGTGTCGTTAGCTTCCCCTTTATGCCTGCTAGAAACTCACCACGATGGCACTTGGTTTCTGTTAACCCACCACTATGATATCGGAGGTCACTGTTAACCTACCACCCAAATTTCTATTTAATTATGGTTGATTTCCGTACGATTGCTGCTTGATTTGCATGCAACTTCTGAAAAAATAGCGCGAGAGATCCGGCTAAGGTGTCGTTAGCTTCCCCTTTATGCCTGCTAGAAACTCACCACGATAGCACTTGGTTTCGGTTATCCCACCACTGTGATATCGGAGGTCTCTATTAACCTACCACCCAAATTTTTGTTTAATTATGGTTGATTACCGTATGATTGGTGCTTGAATTGCATGCAACTTGTAGAAAACTTAAGCAAGGGGTGCGGCTAAGGTGTCAATAGCTTCCCCTTAATGCCTGCTAGAAACTCACCACGATGGCACTTGGTTTCTGTTAACCCACCACTATGATATCGGAGGTCACTGTTAACCTACCACCCAAATTTCTATTTAATTATGGTTGATTTCCGTACGATTGCTGCTTGATTTGCATGCAACTTCTGAAAAAATAGCGCGAGAGATCCGGCTAAGGTGTCGTTAGCTTCCCCTTTATGCCTGCTAGAAACTCACCACGATAGCACTTGGTTTCGGTTATCCCACCACTGTGATATCGGAGGTCTCTATTAACCTACCACCCAAATTTTTGTTTAATTATGGTTGATTACCGTACGATTGGTGCTTGAATTGCATGCAACTTGTAGAAAACTTAAGCAAGGGGTGCGGCTAAGGTGTCAATAGCTTCCCCTTAATGCCTGCTAGAAACTCACCACGATGGCACTTGGTTTCTGTTAACCCACCACTATGATATCGGAGGTCACTGTTAACCTACCACCCAAATTTCTATTTAATTATGGTTGATTTCCGTACGATTGCTGCTTGATTTGCATGCAACTTCTGAAAAAATAGCGCGAGAGATCCGGCTAAGGTGTCGTTACCTTCCCCTTTATGCCTGCTAGAAACTCACCACTATAGCACTTGGTTTCGGTTAACCCACCACTGTGATATCGGAGGTCTCTGTTAACCTACCACCCAAATTTTTGTTTAATTATGGTTGATTTCCGTACGATTGGTGCTTGATTTGCATGCAACTTGTTTAAAAAATAAGCAAGGGGTGCGGCTAAGGTGTCAATAGCCTCCCATTTATGCCTGCTAGAAACTCACCATGATGGCACTTTGTTTCTGTTAACCCACCACTATTATATCGGGGGTCTCTGTTAACCTACCACCCAAATTTTTGTTTAATTATGGTTGATTTCCTTACGATTGGTGCTTGAGTTGCATGCAACTTCTGAAAAAATAGCGCGAGAGATCCGGCTAAGGTGTCGTTAGCTTCCCATTTATGCCTGCTAGAAACTCACCACGATGGCACTTGGTTTCTGTTAACCCACCACTATGATATGGGAGGTCACTCTTAACCTACCACCCAAATTTCTATTTAATTATGGTTGATTTCCGTACGATTGCTGCTTGATTTGCATGCAACTCCTGAAAAAATAGCGCGAGAGATCCGGCTAAGGTGTCGTTAGCTTCCCATTTATGCCTGCTAGAAACTCACCACGATGGCACTTGGTTTCTGTTAACCCACCACTATGATATGGGAGGTCACTCTTAACCTACCACCCAAATTTCTATTTAATTATGGTTGATTTCCGTACGATTGCTGCTTGATTTGCATACAACTTCTGAAAAAATAGCGCGAGAGATCCACCACTATGATGTCGGAGGTCTCTGTTAACCTACCACCCAAATTTCTGTTTAATTATGGTTGATTTCCGTACGATTGGTGCTTGACTTGCATGCAACTTCTGAAAAAATAGCGCGAGAGATCCGGCTAAGGTGTCGTTAGCTTCCTATTTATGCTTGCTAGAAACTCACCACGATGGCACCTGGTTTCTGTTAACCCACCACTATGATATCGGAGGTCACTGTTAACCTACCACCCAAATTTCTATTTAATTATGGTTGATTTCCGTACGATTGCTGCTTGATTTGCATGCAACTTCTGAAAAAATAGCGCGAGAGATCCGGCTAAGGTGTCGTTACCTTCCCCTTTATGCCTGCTAGAAACTCACCACTATAGCACTTGGTTTCGGTTAACCCACCACTGTGATATCGGAGGTCTCTGTTAACCTACCACCCAAATTTTTGTTTAATTATGGTTGATTTCCGTACGATTGGTGCTTGATTTGCATGCAACTTGTAGAAAACTTAAGCAAGGGGTGCGGCTAAGGTGTCAATAGCTTCCCCTTAATGCCTGCTAGAAACTCACCACGATGGCACTTGGTTTCTGTTAACCCACCACTATTATATCGGGGGTCTCTGTTAACCTACCACCCAAATTTTTGTTTAATTATGGTTGATTTCCTTACGATTGGTGCTTGATTTGCATGCAACTTCTGAAAAAATAGCGCGAGAGATCCGGATAAGGTGTCGTTAGCTTCCTATTTATGGCTGCTAGAAACTCACCACGATGGCACTTGGTTTCTGTTAACCCACCACTATGATATCGGAGGTCACTGTTAACCTACCACCCAAATTTCTATTTAATTATGGTTGATTTCCGTACGATTGCTGCTTGATTTGCATGCAACTTCTGAAAAAATAGCGCGAGAGATCCGGCTAAGGTGTCGTTAGCTTCCCATTTATGCCTGCTAGAAACTCACCATGATGACACTTTGTGTCTGCTAACCCACCACTGTGATATCGGAGGTCTATGTTAACCTACCACCCAAATTTTTGTTTATTTATGGTTGATTTCTGTACGATTGCTGCTTGATTTGCATACAACTTCTGAAAAAATAGCGCGAGAGATCCACCACTATGATGTCGGAGGTCTCTGTTAACCTACCACCCAAATTTCTGTTTAATTATGGTTGATTTCCGTACGATTGGTGCTTGAGTTGCATGCAACTTCTGAAAAAATAGCGCGAGAGATCCGGCTAAGGTGTCGTTAGCTTCCTATTTATGGCTGCTAGAAACTCACCACGATGGCACTTGGTTTCTGTTAACCCACCACTATGATATCGGGGGTCTCTGTTAACCTACCACCCACATTTTTTTTTAATTATGGTTGATTTCCTTACGATTGGTGTTTGAGTTGCATGCAACTTCTGAAAAAATAGCGCGAGAGATCCGGCTAAGGTGTCGTTAGATTCCCATTTATGCCTGCTAGAAACTCACCACGATGACACTTTGTGTCTGCTAACCCACCACTGTGATATCGGAGGTCTATGTTTACCTACCACCCAAATTTTTGTTTATTTATGGTTGATTTCCGTACGATTGGTGATTGATTTGCATGCAACTTCTGAAAAAATAGCGCGAGAGATCCGGCTAAGGTGTCGTTACCTTCCTCTTTATGCCTGCTAGAAACTCACCACTATAGCACTTGGTTTCGGTTAACCCACCACTGTGATATCGGAGGTCTCTGTTAACCTACCACCCAAATTTTTGTTTAATTATGGTTGATTTCCGTACGATTGGTGCTTGATTTGCATGCAACTTCTGAAAAAATAGCGCGAGAGATCCGGCTGAGGTGTCGTTAGCTTCCCCTTTATGCCTGCTAGAAACTCACCACGAAGGCACTTGGTTTCTGTTAACCCACCACTATGATATCGGAGGTCACTGTTAACCTACCACCCAAATTTCTATTTAATTATGGTTGATTTCCGTACGATTGCTGCTTGATTTGCATGAAACTTTTGAAAAAATAGCGCGAGAGATCCGGCTAAGGTGTCGTTAGTTTCCCCTTTATGCCTGCTAGAAACTCACCACGATGGCACTTGATTTCTGTTAACCCACCACTGTGATATCGGAGGTCTCTGTTAACCTACCACCCAATTTTTTGTTTAATTATAGTTGATTTCCGTACGATTGGTGTTTGGTTTGCATGCAAATTCTGAAAAAATAGCGCGAGAGATCCGGCTGATGTGTCGTTAGCTTCCCCATTATACCTGCTAGAAACTCACCACGTGGCACTTGGTTTCTGTTAACCCACCACTATGATATCGGAGGTCTCTGTTAACCTACCACCCAAATTTCTGTTTAATTATGGTTGATTTCCGTACGATTGGTGCTTGAGTTGCATGCAACTTCTGAAAAAATAGCGCGAGAGATCCGGCAGAGGTGTCGTTAGCTTCCCCTTTATGCCTGCTAGAAACTCACCACGATGGCACTTGGTTTCTGTTAACCCACCACTATGATATCGGAGGTCACTGTTAACCTACCACCCAAATTTCTATTTAATTATGGTTGATTTCCGTACGATTGCTGCTTGATTTGCATGCAACTTCTGAAAAAATAGCGCGAGAGATCCGGCTAAGGTGTCGTTAGCTTCCCCTTTATGCCTGCTAGAAACTCACCACGATAGCACTTGGTTTCGGTTATCCCACCACTGTGATATCGGAGGTCTCTATTAACCTACCACCCAAATTTTTGTTTAATTATGGTTGATTACCGTACGATTGGTGCTTGAATTGCATGCAACTTGTAGAAAACTTAAGCAAGGGGTGCGGCTAAGGTGTCAATAGCTTCCCCTTAATGCCTGCTAGAAACTCACCACGATGGCACTTGGTTTCTGTTAACCCAACACTATGATATCGGAGGTCTCTGTTAACCTACCACCCAAATTTCTGTTTAATTATAGTTGATTTCCGTACGATTGGTGCTTGAGTTGCATGCAACTTCTGAAAAAATAGCGCGAGAGATCCGGCTAAGGTGTCGTTAGCTTCCCATTTATGCCTGCTAGAAACTCACCATGATGGCACTTGGTTTCTGTTAACCCACCACTATTATATCGGGGGTCTCTGTTAACCTACCACCCAAATTTTTGTTTAATTATGGTTGATTTCCTTACGATTGGTGCTTGAGTTGCATGCAACTTCTGAAAAAATAGCGCGAGAGATCCGGCTAAGGTGTCGTTAGCTTCCCATTTATGCCTGCTAGAAACTCACCACGATGGCACTTGGTTTCTGTTAACCCACCACTATGATATCGGAGGTCACTGTTAACCTACCACCCAAATTTCTATTTAATTATGGTTGATTTCCGTACGATTGCTGCTTGATTTGCATGCAACTTCTGAAAAAATAGCGCGAGAGATCCGGCTAAGGTGTCGTTAGCTTCCCATTTATGCCTGCTAGAAACTCACCACGATGACACTTTGTGTCTGCTAACCCACCACTGTGATATCGGAGGTCTATGTTAACCTACCACCCAAATTTTTGTTTAATTATGGTTGATTTCCGTACGATTGCTGCTTGATTTGCATGCAACTTCTGAAAAAATAGCGCGAGAGATCCACCACTATGATATCGGAGGTCTCTGTTAACCTACCACCCAAATTTCTGTTTAATTATGGTTGATTTCCGTACGATTGGTGCTTGAGTTGCATGCAACTTCTGAAAAAATAGCGCGAGAGATCCGGCTAAGGTGTCGTTAGCTTCCCATTTATGGCTGCTAGAAACTCACCACGATGGCACTTGGTTTCTGTTAACCCACCACTATGATATCGGGGGTCTCTGTTAACCTACCACCCAAATTTTTTTTTAATTATGGTTGATTTCCTTACGATTGGTGCTTGATTTGCATGCAACTTCTGAAAAAATAGCGCGAGAGATCCGGCTAAGGTGTCGTTAGCTTCCCATTTATGCCTGCTAGAAACTCACCACGATGACACTTTGTGTCTGCTAACCCACCACTGTGATATCGGAGGTCTATGTTAACCTACCACCCAAATTTTTGTTTATTTATGGTTGATTTCCGTACGATTGCTGCTTGATTTGCATGCAACTTCTGAAAAAATAGCGCGAGAGATCCACTACTATGATATGGGAGGTCTCTGTTAACCTACCACCCAAATTTCTGTTTAATTATGGTTGATTTCCGTACGATTGGTGCTTGAGTTGCATGCAACTTCTGAAAAAATAGCGCGAGAGATCCGGCTAAGGTGTCGTTAGCTTCCCATTTATGGCTGCTAGAAACTCACCACGATGGCACTTGGTTTCTGTTAACCCACCACTATGATATCGGGGGTCTCTGTTAACCTACCACCCAAATTTTTTTTTAATTATGGTTGATTTCCTTACGATTGGTGCTTGAGTTGCATGCAACTTCTGAAAAAATAGCGCGAGAGATCCGGCTAAGGTGTCGTTAGCTTCCTATTTATGCTTGCTAGAAACTCACCACGATGGCACCTGGTTTCTGTTAACCCACCACTATGATATCGGAGGTCACTGTTAACCTACCACCCAAATTTCTATTTAATTATGGTTGATTTCCGTACGATTGCTGCTTGATTTGCATGCAACTTCTGAAAAAATAGCGCGAGAGATCCGGCTAAGGTGTCGTTAGCTTCCCATTTATGCCTGCTAGAAACTCACCACGATGACACTTTGTGTCTGCTAACCCACCACTGTGATATCGGAGGTCTATGCTAACCTACCACCCAAATTTTTGTTTATTTATGGTTGATTTCCGTACGATTGGTGATTGATTTGCATGCAACTTCTGAAAAAATAGCGCGAGAGATCCGGCTAAGGTGTCGTTACCTTCCCTTTATGCCTGCTAGAAACTCACCACTATAGCACTTGGTTTCGGTTAACCCACCACTGTGATATCGGAGGTCTCTGTTAACCTACCACCCAAATTTTTGTTTAATTATGGTTGATTTCCGTACGATTGGTGCTTGATTTGCATGCAACTTGTAGAAAACTTAAGCAAGGGGTGCGGCTAAGGTGTCAATAGCTTCCCCTTAATGCCTGCTAGAAACTCACCACGATGGCACTTGGTTTCTGTTAAACCACCACTATGATATCGGTGGTCTCTGTTAACCTACCACCTAAATTTCTGTTTAATTATAGTTGATTTCCGTACGATTGGTGCTTGAGTTGCATGCAACTTCTGAAAAAATAGCGCGAGAGATCCGGCTAAGGTGTCGTTAGCTTCCCATTTATGCCTGCTAGAAACTCACCTTGATGGCACTTGGTTTCTGTTAACCCACCACTATGATATCGAAGGTCACTGTTAACCTACCACCCAAATTTCTATTTAATTATGGTTGATTTCCGTACGATTGCTGCTTGATTTGCATGCAACTTCTGAAAAAATAGCGCGAGAGATCCGGCTAAGGTGTCGTTAGCTTCCCATTTATGCCTGCTAGAAACTCACCACGATGACACTTTGTGTCTTCTAACCCACCACTGTGATATCGGAGGTCTATTTTAACCTACCACCCAAATTTTTGTTTATTTATGGTTGATTTCCGTACGATTGGTGCTTGATTTGCATGCAACTTGTAGAAAACTTAAGCAAGGGGTGCGGCTAAGGTGTCAATAGCTTCCCCTTAATGCCTGCTAGAAACTCACCACGATGGCACTTGGTTTCTGTTAAACCACCACTATGATATCGGTGGTCTCTGTTAACCTACCACCCAAATTTCTGTTTAATTATAGTTGATTTCCGTACGATTGGTGCTTGAGTTGCATGCAACTTCTGAAAAAATAGCGCGAGAGATCCGGCAGAGGTGTCGTTAGCTTCCCCTTTATGCCTGCTAGAAACTCACCACGATGGCACTTGGTTTCTGTTAACCCACCACTATGATATCGGAGGTCACTGTTAACCTACCACCCAAATTTCTATTTAATTATGGTTGATTTCCGTACGATTGCTGCTTGATTTGCATGCAACTTCTGAAAAAATAGCGCGAGAGATCCGGCTAAGGTGTCGTTAGCTTCCCCTTTATGCCTGCTAGAAACTCACCACGATAGCACTTGGTTTCGGTTATCCCACCACTGTGATATCGGAGGTCTCTGTTAACCTACCACCCAAATTTTTGTTTCATTATAGTTGATTTCCGTACGATTGGTGATTGATTTGCATGCAACTTCTGAAAAAATAGCGCGAGAGATCCGGCTAAGGTGTCGTTACCTTCCCTTTATGCCTGCTAGAAACTCACCACTATAGCACTTGGTTTCGGTTAACCCACCACTGTGATATCGGAGGTCTCTGTTAACCTACCACCCAAATTTTTGTTTAATTATGGTTGATTTCCGTACGATTGGTGCTTGATTTGCATGCAACTTGTAGAAAACTTAAGCAAGGGGTGCGGCTAAGGTGTCAATAGCTTCCCCTTAATGCCTGCTAGAAACTCACCACGATGGCACTTGGTTTCTGTTAAACCACCACTATGATATCGGTGGTCTCTGTTAACCTACCACCTAAATTTCTGTTTAATTATAGTTGATTTCCGTACGATTGGTGCTTGAGTTGCATGCAACTTCTGAAAAAATAGCGCGAGAGATCCGGCTAAGGTGTCGTTAGCTTCCCATTTATGCCTGCTAGAAACTCACCTTGATGGCACTTGGTTTCTGTTAACCCACCACTATGATATCGAAGGTCACTGTTAAACTACCACCCAAATTTCTATTTAATTATGGTTGATTTCCGTACGATTGCCGCTTGATTTGCATGCAACTTCTGAAAAAATAGCGCGAGAGATCCGGCTAAGGTGTCGTTAGCTTCCCATTTATGCCTGCTAGAAACTCACCACGATGACACTTTGTGTCTTCTAACCCACCACTGTGATATCGGAGGTCTATTTTAACCTACCACCCAAATTTTTGTTTATTTATGGTTGATTTCCGTACGATTGGTGCTTGATTTGCATGCAACTTGTAGAAAACTTAAGCAAGGGGTGCGGCTAAGGTGTCAATAGCTTCCCCTTAATGCCTGCTAGAAACTCACCACGATGGCACTTGGTTTCTGTTAACCCACCACTATGATATCGGAGGTCACTGTTAACCTACCACCCAAATTTCTATTTAATTATGGTTGATTTCCGTACGATTGCTGCTTGATTTGCATGCAACTTCTGAAAAAATAGCGCGAGAGATCCGGCTAAGGTGTCGTTAGCTTCCCCTTTATGCCTGCTAGAAACTCATCACGATAGCACTTGGTTTCGGTTATCCCACCACTGTGATATCGGAGGTCTCTGTTAACCTACCACCCAAATTTTTGTTTAATTATGGTTGATTACCTTACGATTGGTGCTTGATTTGCATGCAACTTGTAGAAAACTTAAGCAAGGGGTGCGGCTAAGGTGTCAATAGCTTCCCCTTAATGCCTGCTAGAAACTCACCACGATGGCACTTGGTTTCTGTTAACCCAACACTATGATATCGGAGGTCTCTGTTAACCTACCACCCAAATTTCTGTTTAATTATAGTTGATTTCCGTACGATTGGTGCTTGAGTTGCATGCAACTTCTGAAAAAATAGCGCGAGAGATCCGGCTAAGGTGTCGTTAGCTTCCCATTTATGCCTGCTAGAAACTCACCATGAAGGCACTTGGTTTCTGTTAACCCACCACTATTATATCGGGGGTCTCTGTTAACCTACCACCCAAATTTTTGTTTAATTATGGTTGATTTCCTTACGATTGGTGCTTGAGTTGCATGCAACTTCTGAAAAAATAGCGCGAGAGATCCGGCTAAGGTGTCGTTAGCTTCCCATTTATGCCTGCTAGAAACTCACCACGATGGCACTTGGTTTCCGTTAACCCACCACTATGATATCGGAGGTCACTGTTAACCTACCACCCAAATTTCTATTTAATTATGGTTGATTTCCGTACGATTGCTGCTTGATTTGCATGCAACTTCTGAAAAAATAGCGCGAGAGATCCGGCTAAGGTGTCGTAAGCTTCCCATTTATGCCTGCTAGAAACTCACCACGATGACACTTTGTGTCTGCTAACCCACCACTGTGATATCGGAGGTCTATGTTAACCTACCACCCAAATTTTTGTTTATTTATGGTTGATTTCCGTACGATTGCTGCTTGATTTGCATGCAACTTCTGAAAAAATAGCGCGAGAGATCCACTACTATGATATCGGAGGTCTCTGTTAACCTACCACCCAAATTTCTGTTTAATTATGGTTGATTTCCGTACGATTGGTGCTTGAGTTGCATGCAACTTCTGAAAAAATAGCGCGAGAGATCCGGCTAAGGTGTCGTTAGCTTCCCATTTATGGCTGCTAGAAACTCACCACGATGGCACTTGGTTTCTGTTAACCCACCACTATGATATCGGGGGTCTCTGTTAACCTACCACCCAAATTTTTTTTTAATTATGGTTGATTTCCTTACGATTGGTGCTTGAGTTGCATGCAACTTCTGAAAAAATAGCGCGAGAGATCCGGCTAAGGTGTCGTTAGCTTCCTATTTATGCTTGCTAGAAACTCACCACGATGGCACCTGGTTTCTGTTAACCCACCACTATGATATCGGAGGTCACTGTTAACCTACCACCCAAATTTCTATTTAATTATGGTTGATTTCCGTACGATTGCTGCTTGATTTGCATGCAACTTCTGAAAAAATAGCGCGAGAGATCCGGCTAAGGTGTCGTTAGCTTCCCATTTATGCCTGCTAGAAACTCACCACGATGACACTTTGTGTCTGCTAACCCACCACTGTGATATCGGAGGTCTATGCTAACCTACCACCCAAATTTTTGTTTATTTATGGTTGATTTCCGTACGATTGGTGATTGATTTGCATGCAACTTCTGAAAAAATAGCGCGAGAGATCCGGCTAAGGTGTCGTTACCTTCCCTTTATGCCTGCTAGAAACTCACCACTATAGCACTTGGTTTCGGTTAACCCACCACTGTGATATCGGAGGTCTCTGTTAACCTACCACCCAAATTTTTGTTTAATTATGGTTGATTTCCGTACGATTGGTGCTTGATTTGCATGCAACTTGTAGAAAACTTAAGCAAGGGGTGCGGCTAAGGTGTCAATAGCTTCCCCTTAATGCCTGCTAGAAACTCACCACGATGGCACTTGGTTTCTGTTAAACCACCACTATGATATCGGTGGTCTCTGTTAACCTACCACCTAAATTTCTGTTTAATTATAGTTGATTTCCGTACGATTGGTGCTTGAGTTGCATGCAACTTCTGAAAAAATAGCGCGAGAGATCCGGCTAAGGTGTCGTTAGCTTCCCATTTATGCCTGCTAGAAACTCACCTTGATGGCACTTGGTTTCTGTTAACCCACCACTATGATATCGAAGGTCACTGTTAACCTACCACCCAAATTTCTATTTAATTATGGTTGATTTCCGTACGATTGCTGCTTGATTTGCATGCAACTTCTGAAAAAATAGCGCGAGAGATCCGGCTAAGGTGTCGTTAGCTTCCCATTTATGCCTGCTAGAAACTCACCACGATGACACTTTGTGTCTTCTAACCCACCACTGTGATATCGGAGGTCTATTTTAACCTACCACCCAAATTTTTGTTTATTTATGGTTGATTTCCGTACGATTGGTGCTTGATTTGCATGCAACTTGTAGAAAACTTAAGCAAGGGGTGCGGCTAAGGTGTCAATAGCTTCCCCTTAATGCCTGCTAGAAACTCACCACGATGGCACTTGGTTTCTGTTAAACCACCACTATGATATCGGTGGTCTCTGTTAACCTACCACCCAAATTTCTGTTTAATTATAGTTGATTTCCGTACGATTGGTGCTTGAGTTGCATGCAACTTCTGAAAAAATAGCGCGAGAGATCCGGCAGAGGTGTCGTTAGCTTCCCCTTTATGCCTGCTAGAAACTCACCACGATGGCACTTGGTTTCTGTTAACCCACCACTATGATATCGGAGGTCACTGTTAACCTACCACCCAAATTTCTATTAATTATGGTTGATTTCCGTACGATTGCTGCTTGATTTGCATGCAACTTCTGAAAAAATAGCGCGAGAGATCCGGCTAAGGTGTCGTTAGCTTCCCCTTTATGCCTGCTAGAAACTCACCACGATAGCACTTGGTTTCGGTTATCCCACCACTGTGATATCGGAGGTCTCTGTTAACCTACCACCCAAATTTTTGTTTAATTATGGTTGATTACCTTACGATTGGTGCTTGATTTGCATGCAACTTGTAGAAAACTTAAGCAAGGGGTGCGGCTAAGGTGTCAATAGCTTCCCCTTAATGCCTGCTAGAAACTCACCACGATGGCACTTGGTTTCTGTTAACCCAACACTATGATATCGGAGGTCTCTGTTAACCTACCACCCAAATTTCTGTTTAATTATAGTTGATTTCCGTACGATTGGTGATTGATTTGCATGCAACTTCTGAAAAAATAGCGCGAGAGATCCGGCTAAGGTGTCGTTACCTTCCCTTTATGCCTGCTAGAAACTCACCACTATAGCACTTGGTTTCGGTTAACCCACCACTGTGATATCGGAGGTCTCTGTTAACCTACCACCCTAATTTTTGTTTAATTATGGTTGATTTCCGTACGATTGGTGCTTGATTTGCATGCAAC
Source organism: Anomoia purmunda (assembly GCA_951828415.1). Taxonomy (NCBI): domain Eukaryota; kingdom Metazoa; phylum Arthropoda; class Insecta; order Diptera; family Tephritidae; genus Anomoia; species Anomoia purmunda. The sequence continues at coordinate 105,123,132 of OX639993.1, read as the reverse complement.
TTGTAGAAAACTTAAGCAAGGGGTGCGGCTAAGGTGTCAATAGCTTCCCCTTAATGCCTGCTAGAAACTCACCACGATGGCACTTGGTTTCTGTTAAACCACCACTATGATATCGGTGGTCTCTGTTAACCTACCACCTAAATTTCTGTTTAATTATAGTTGATTTCCGTACGATTGGTGCTTGAGTTGCATGCAACTTCTGAAAAAATAGCGCGAGAGATCCGGCTAAGGTGTCGTTAGCTTCCCATTTATGCCTGCTAGAAACTCACCTTGATGGCACTTGGTTTCTGTTAACCCACCACTATGATATCGAAGGTCACTGTTAACCTACCACCCAAATTTCTATTTAATTATGGTTGATTTCCGTACGATTGCTGCTTGATTTGCATGCAACTTCTGAAAAAATAGCGCGAGAGATCCGGCTAAGGTGTCGTTAGCTTCCCATTTATGCCTGCTAGAAACTCACCACGATGACACTTTGTGTCTGCTAACCCACCACTGTGATATCGGAGGTCTATGCTAACCTACCACCCAAATTTTTGTTTATTTATGGTTGATTTCCGTACGATTGGTGATTGATTTGCATGCAACTTCTGAAAAAATAGCGCGAGAGATCCGGCTAAGGTGTCGTTACCTTCCCTTTATGCCTGCTAGAAACTCACCACTATAGCACTTGGTTTCGGTTAACCCACCACTGTGATATCGGAGGTCTCTGTTAACCTACCACCCAAATTTTTGTTTAATTATGGTTGATTTCCGTACGATTGGTGCTTGATTTGCATGCAACTTGTAGAAAACTTAAGCAAGGGGTGCGGCTAAGGTGTCAATAGCTTCCCCTTAATGCCTGCTAGAAACTCACCACGATGGCACTTGGTTTCTGTTAAACCACCACTATGATATCGGTGGTCTCTGTTAACCTACCACCTAAATTTCTGTTTAATTATAGTTGATTTCCGTACGATTGGTGCTTGAGTTGCATGCAACTTCTGAAAAAATAGCGCGAGAGATCCGGCTAAGGTGTCGTTAGCTTCCCATTTATGCCTGCTAGAAACTCACCTTGATGGCACTTGGTTTCTGTTAACCCACCACTATGATATCGAAGGTCACTGTTAACCTACCACCCAAATTTCTATTTAATTATGGTTGATTTCCGTACGATTGCTGCTTGATTTGCATGCAACTTCTGAAAAAATAGCGCGAGAGATCCGGCTAAGGTGTCGTTAGCTTCCCATTTATGCCTGCTAGAAACTCACCACGATGACACTTTGTGTCTTCTAACCCACCACTGTGATATCGGAGGTCTATTTTAACCTACCACCCAAATTTTTGTTTATTTATGGTTGATTTCCGTACGATTGGTGCTTGATTTGCATGCAACTTGTAGAAAACTTAAGCAAGGGGTGCGGCTAAGGTGTCAATAGCTTCCCCTTAATGCCTGCTAGAAACTCACCACGATGGCACTTGGTTTCTGTTAAACCACCACTATGATATCGGTGGTCTCTGTTAACCTACCACCCAAATTTCTGTTTAATTATAGTTGATTTCCGTACGATTGGTGCTTGAGTTGCATGCAACTTCTGAAAAAATAGCGCGAGAGATCCGGCAGAGGTGTCGTTAGCTTCCCCTTTATGCCTGCTAGAAACTCACCACGATGGCACTTGGTTTCTGTTAACCCACCACTATGATATCGGAGGTCACTGTTAACCTACCACCCAAATTTCTATTTAATTATGGTTGATTTCCGTACGATTGCTGCTTGATTTGCATGCAACTTCTGAAAAAATAGCGCGAGAGATCCGGCTAAGGTGTCGTTAGCTTCCCCTTTATGCCTGCTAGAAACTCACCACGATAGCACTTGGTTTCGGTTATCCCACCACTGTGATATCGGAGGTCTCTGTTAACCTACCACCCAAATTTTTGTATAATTATGGTTGATTACCTTACGATTGGTGCTTGATTTGCATGCAACTTGTAGAAAACTTAAGCAAGGGGTGCGGCTAAGGTGTCAATAGCTTCCCCTTAATGCCTGCTAGAAACTCACCACGATGGCACTTGGTTTCTGTTAACCCAACACTATGATATCGGAGGTCTCTGTTAACCTACCACCCAAATTTCTGTTTAATTATAGTTGATTTCCGTACGATTGGTGATTGATTTGCATGCAACTTCTGAAAAAATAGCGCGAGAGATCCGGCTAAGGTGTCGTTACCTTCCCTTTATGCCTGCTAGAAACTCACCACTATAGCACTTGGTTTCGGTTAACCCACCACTGTGATATCGGAGGTCTCTGTTAACCTACCACCCAAATTTTTGTTTAATTATGGTTGATTTCCGTACGATTGGTGCTTGATTTGCATGCAACTTGTAGAAAACTTAAGCAAGGGGTGCGGCTAAGGTGTCAATAGCTTCCCCTTAATGCCTGCTAGAAACTCACCACGATGGCACTTGGTTTCTGTTAAACCACCACTATGATATCGGTGGTCTCTGTTAACCTACCACCTAAATTTCTGTTTAATTATAGTTGATTTCCGTACGATTGGTGCTTGAGTTGCATGCAACTTCTGAAAAAATAGCGCGAGAGATCCGGCTAAGGTGTCGTTAGCTTCCCATTTATGCCTGCTAGAAACTCACCTTGATGGCACTTGGTTTCTGTTAACCCACCACTATGATATCGAAGGTCACTGTTAACCTACCACCCAAATTTCTATTTAATTATGGTTGATTTCCGTACGATTACTGCTTGATTTGCATGCAACTTCTGAAAAAATAGCGCGAGAGATCCGGCTAAGGTGTCGTTAGCTTCCCATTTATGCCTGCTAGAAACTCACCACGATGACACTTTGTGTCTTCTAACCCACCACTGTGATATCGGAGGTCTATTTTAACCTACCACCCAAATTTTTGTTTATTTATGGTTGATTTCCGTACGATTGGTGCTTGATTTGCATGCAACTTGTAGAAAACTTAAGCAAGGGGTGCGGCTAAGGTGTCAATAGCTTCCCCTTAATGCCTGCTAGAAACTCACCACGATGGCACTTGGTTTCTGTTAAACCACCACTATGATATCGGTGGTCTCTGTTAACCTACCACCCAAATTTCTGTTTAATTATAGTTGATTTCCGTACGATTGGTGCTTGAGTTGCATGCAACTTCTGAAAAAATAGCGCGAGAGATCCGGCAGAGGTGTCGTTAGCTTCCCCTTTATGCCTGCTAGAAACTCACCACGATGGCACTTGGTTTCTGTTAACCCACCACTATGATATCGGAGGTCACTGTTAACCTACCACCCAAATTTCTATTTAATTATGGTTGATTTCCGTACGATTGCTGCTTGATTTGCATGCAACTTCTGAAAAAATAGCGCGAGAGATCCGGCTAAGGTGTCGTTAGCTTCCCCTTTATGCCTGCTAGAAACTCACCACGATAGCACTTGGTTTCGGTTATCCCACCACTGTGATATCGGAGGTCTCTGTTAACCTACCACCCAAATTTTTGTTTAATTATGGTTGATTACCTTACGATTGGTGCTTGATTTGCATGCAACTTGTAGAAAACTTAAGCAAGGGGTGCGGCTAAGGTGTCAATAGCTTCCCCTTAATGCCTGCTAGAAACTCACCACGATGGCACTTGGTTTCTGTTAACCCAACACTATGATATCGGAGGTCTCTGTTAACCTACCACCCAAATTTCTGTTTAATTATAGTTGATTTCCGTACGATTGGTGCTTGAGTTGCATGCACCTTCTGAAAAAATAGCGCGAGAGATCCGGCTAAGGTGTCGTTAGCTTCCCATTTATGCCTGCTAGAAACTCACCATAATGGCACTTGGTTTCTGTTAACCCACCACTATTATATCGGGGGTCTCTGTTAACCTACCACCCAAATTTTTGTTTAATTATGGTTGATTTCCTTACGATTGGTGCTTGAGTTGCATGCAACTTCTGAAAAAATAGCGCGAGAGATCCGGCTAAGGTGTCGTTAGCTTCCCATTTATGCCTGCTAGAAACTCACCACGATGGCACTTGGTTTCCGTTAACCCACCACTATGATATCGGAGGTCACTGTTAACCTACCACCCAAATTTCTATTTAATTATGGTTGATTTCCGTACGATTGCTGCTTGATTTGCATGCAACTTCTGAAAAAATAGCGCGAGAGATCCGGCTAAGGTGTCGTAAGCTTCCCATTTATGCCTGCTAGAAACTCACCACGATGACACTTTGTGTCTGCTAACCCACCACTGTGATATCGGAGGTCTATGTTAACCTACCACCCAAATTTTTGTTTATTTATGGTTGATTTCCGTACGATTGCTGCTTGATTTGCATGCAACTTCTGAAAAAATAGAGCGAGAGATCCACCACTATGATATCGGAGGTCTCTGTTAACCTACCACCCAAATTTCTGTTTAATTATGGTTGATTTCCGTACGATTGGTGCTTGAGTTGCATGCAACTTCTGAAAAAATAGCGCGAGAGATCCGGCTAAGGTGTCGTTAGCTTCCCATTTATGGCTGCTAGAAACTCACCACGATGGCACTTGGTTTCTGTTAACCCACTACTATGATATCGGGGGTCTCTGTTAACCTACCACCCAAATTTTTTTTTAATTATGGTTGATTTCCTTACGATTGGTGCTTGATTTGCATGCAACTTCTGAAAAAATAGCGCGAGAGATCCGGCTAAGGTGTCGTTAGCTTCCCATTTATGCCTGCTAGAAACTCACCACGATGACACTTTGTGTCTGCTAACCCACCACTGTGATATCGGAGGTCTATGTTAACCTACCACCCAAATTTTTGTTTATTTATGGTTGATTTCCGTACGATTGCTGCTTGATTTGCATGCAACTTCTGAAAAAATAGCGCGAGAGATCCACCACTATGATATCGGAGGTCTCTGTTAACCTACCACCCAAATTTCTGTTTAATTATGGTTGATTTCCGTACGATTGGTGCTTGAGTTGCATGCAACTTCTGAAAAAATAGCGCGAGAGATCCGACTAAGGTGTCGTTAGCTTCCCATTTATGGCTGCTAGAAACTCACCACGATGGCACTTGGTTTCTGTTAACCCACCGCTATGATATCGGGGGTCTCTGTTAACCTACCACCCAAATTTTTTTTAAATTATGGTTGATTTCCTTACGATTGGTGCTTGAGTTGCATGCAACTTCTGAAAAAATAGCGCGAGAGATCCGGCTAAGGTGTCGTTAGCTTCCTATTTATGCCTGCTAGAAACTCACCACGATGGCACTTGGTTTCTGTTAAACCACCACTATGATATCGGTGGTCTCTGTTAACCTATTACCCAAATTTCTGTTTAATTATAGTTGATTTCCGTACGATTGGTGCTTGAGTTGCATGCAACTTCTGAAAAAATAGCGCGAGAGATCCGGCTAAGGTGTCGTTACCTTCCCCTTAATGCCTGCTAGAAACTCACCACGATGGCACTTGGTTTCTGTTAAACCACCACTATGATATCGGTGGTCTCTGTTAACCTACCACCCAAATTTCTGTTTAATTATAGTTGATTTCCGTACGATTGGTGCTTGATTTGCATGCAACTTCTGAAAAAATAGCGCGAGAGATCCGGCTAAGGTGTCGTTAGCTTCCCATTTATGCCTGCTAGAAACTCACCTTGATGGCACTTGGTTTCTGTTAACCCACCACTATGATATCGAAGGTCACTGTTAACCTACCACCCAAATTTCTATTTAATTATGGTTGATTTCCGTACGATTGCTGCTTGATTTGCATGCAACTTCTGAAAAAATAGCGCGAGAGATCCGGCTAAGGTGTCGTTAGCTTCCCATTTATGCCTGCTAGAAACTCACCACGATGACACTTTGTGTCTTCTAACCCACCACTGTGATATCGGAGGTCTATGTTAACCTACCACCCAAATTTTTGTTTATTTATGGCTGATTTCCGTACGATTGCTGCTTGAGTTGCATGCAACTTCTGAAAAAATAGCGCGAGAGATCCACCACTATGATATCGGAGGTCTCTGTTAACCTACCACCCAAATTTCTGTTTAATTATGGTTGATTTCCCTACGATTGGTGCTTGAGTTGCATGCAACTTCTGAAAAAATAGCGCGAGAGATCCGGCTAAGGTGTCGTTAGCTTCCCATTTATGGCTGCTAGAAACTCACCACGATGGCACTTGGTTTCTGTTAACCCACCACTATGATATCGGGGGTCTCTGTTAACCTACCACCCAAATTTTTTTTTAATTATGGTTGATTTCCTAACGATTGGTGCTTGAGTTGCGTGCAACTTCTGAAAAAATAGCGCGAGAGATCCGGCTAAGGTGTCGTTAGCTTCCTATTTATGCCTGCTAGAAACTCACCACGATGGCACCTGGTTTCTGTTAACCCACCACTATGATATCGGAGGTCACTGTTAACCTACCACCCAAATTTCTATTTAATTATGGTTGATTTCCGTACGATTGCTGCTTGATTTGCATGCAACTTCTGAAAAAATAGCGCGAGAGATCCGGCTAAGGTGTCGTTAGCTTCCCATTTATGCCTGCTAGAAACTCACCGCGATGACACTTTGTGTCTGCTAACCCACCACTGTGATATCGGAGGTCTATGTTAACCTACCACCCAAATTTTTGTTTATTTATGGTTGATTTCCGTACGATTGGTGATTGATTTGCATGCAACTTCTGAAAAAATAGCGCGGGAGATCCGGCTAAGGTGTCGTTACCTTCCCCTTTATGCCTGCTAGAAACTCACCACTATAGCACTTGGTTTCGGTTAACCCACCACTGTGATATCGGAGGTCTCTGTTAACCTACCACCCAAATTTTTGTTTAATTATGGTTGATTTCCGTACGATTGGTGCTTGATTTGCATGCAACTTGTTTAAAACTTAAGCAAGGGGTGCGGCTAAGGTGTCAATAGCTTGACCTTAATGCCTGCTAGAAACTCACCACGATGGCACTTGGTTTCTGTTAACCCACCACTATGATATCGGAGGTCACTGTTAACCTACCACCCAAATTTCTATTTAATTATGGTTGATTTCCGTACGATTGCTGCAAATTTCTATTTAATTATGGTTGATTTCCGTACGATTGCTGCTTGATTTGCATGCAACTTCTGAAAAAATAGCGCGAGAGATCCGGCTAAGGTGTCGTTAGCTTCCCCTTTATGCCTGCTAGAAACTCACCACGATAGCACTTGGTTTCGGTTATCCCACCACTGTGATATCGGAGGTCTCTGTTAACCTACCACCCAAATTTTTGTTTAATTATGGTTGATTTCCGTGCGATTGGTGCTTGATTTGCATGCAACTTGTAGAAAACTTAAGCAAGGGGTGCGGCTAAGGTGTCAATAGCTTCCCCTTAATGCCTGCTAGAAACTCACTACGATGGCACTTGGTTTCTGTTAACCCACCACTATGATATCGGAGGTCTCTGTTAACCTACCACCCAAATTTCTGTTTAATTATAGTTGATTTCCGTACGATTGGTGCTTGAGTTGCATGCAACTTCTGAAAAAATAGCGCGAGAGATCCGGCTAAGGTGTCGTTAGCTTCCCATTTATGCCTGCTAGAAACTCACCATGATGGCACTTGGTTTCTGTTAACCCACCACTATTATATCGGGGGTCTCTGTTAACCTACCACCCAAATTTTTGTTTAATTATGGTTGATTTCCTTACGATTGGTGCTTGAGTTGCATGCAACTTCTGAAAAAATAGCGCGAGAGATCCACCACTATGATATCGGAGGTCTCTGTTAACCTACCACCCAAATTTCTGTTTAATTATGGTTGATTTCCCTACGATTGGTGCTTGAGTTGCATGCAACTTCTGAAAAAATAGCGCGAGAGATCCGGCTAAGGTGTCGTTAGCTTCCCATTTATGGCTGCTAGAAACTCACCACGATGGCACTTGGTTTCTGTTAACCCACCACTATGATATCGGGGGTCTCTGTTAACCTACCACCCAAATTTTTTTTTAATTATGGTTGATTTCCTAACGATTGGTGCTTGAGTTGCGTGCAACTTCTGAAAAAATAGCGCGAGAGATCCGGCTAAGGTGTCGTTAGCTTCCTATTTATGCCTGCTAGAAACTCACCACGATGGCACCTGGTTTCTGTTAACCCACCACTATGATATCGGAGGTCACTGTTAACCTACCACCCAAATTTCTATTTAATTATGGTTGATTTCCGTACGATTGCTGCTTGATTTGCATGCAACTTCTGAAAAAATAGCGCGAGAGATCCGGCTAAGGTGTCGTTAGCTTCCCATTTATGCCTGCTAGAAACTCACCGCGATGACACTTTGTGTCTGCTAACCCACCACTGTGATATCGGAGGTCTATGTTAACCTACCACCCAAATTTTTGTTTATTTATGGTTGATTTCCGTACGATTGGTGATTGATTTGCATGCAACTTCTGAAAAAATAGCGCGGGAGATCCGGCTAAGGTGTCGTTACCTTCCCCTTTATGCCTGCTAGAAACTCACCACTATAGCACTTGGTTTCGGTTAACCCACCACTGTGATATCGGAGGTCTCTGTTAACCTACCACCCAAATTTTTGTTTAATTATGGTTGATTTCCGTACGATTGGTGCTTGATTTGCATGCAACTTGTTTAAAACTTAAGCAAGGGGTGCGGCTAAGGTGTCAATAGCTTGACCTTAATGCCTGCTAGAAACTCACCACGATGGCACTTGGTTTCTGTTAACCCACCACTATGATATCGGAGGTCACTGTTAACCTACCACCCAAATTTCTATTTAATTATGGTTGATTTCCGTACGATTGCTGCAAATTTCTATTTAATTATGGTTGATTTCCGTACGATTGCTGCTTGATTTGCATGCAACTTCTGAAAAAATAGCGCGAGAGATCCGGCTAAGGTGTCGTTAGCTTCCCCTTTATGCCTGCTAGAAACTCACCACGATAGCACTTGGTTTCGGTTATCCCACCACTGTGATATCGGAGGTCTCTGTTAACCTACCACCCAAATTTTTGTTTAATTATGGTTGATTTCCGTGCGATTGGTGCTTGATTTGCATGCAACTTGTAGAAAACTTAAGCAAGGGGTGCGGCTAAGGTGTCAATAGCTTCCCCTTAATGCCTGCTAGAAACTCACTACGATGGCACTTGGTTTCTGTTAACCCACCACTATGATATCGGAGGTCTCTGTTAACCTACCACCCAAATTTCTGTTTAATTATAGTTGATTTCCGTACGATTGGTGCTTGAGTTGCATGCAACTTCTGAAAAAATAGCGCGAGAGATCCGGCTAAGGTGTCGTTAGCTTCCCATTTATGCCTGCTAGAAACTCACCATGATGGCACTTGGTTTCTGTTAACCCACCACTATTATATCGGGGGTCTCTGTTAACCTACCACCCAAATTTTTGTTTAATTATGGTTGATTTCCTTACGATTGGTGCTTGAGTTGCATGCAATTTCTGAAAAAATAGCGCGAGAGATCCGGCTAAGGTGTCGTTAGCTTCCCATTTATGCCTGCTAGAAACTCACCACGATGGCACTTGGTTTCTGTTAGCCCACCACTATGATATCGGAGGTCACTGTTAACCTACCACCCAAATTTCTATTTAATTATGGTTAATTTCCGTACGATTGCTGCTTGATTTGCATGCAACTTCTGAAAAAATTGCGCGAGAGATCCGGCTAAGGTGTCGTTAGTTTCCCCTTTATGCCTGCTAGAAACTCACCACGATGGCACTTGGTTTCTGTTAACCCACCACTGTGATATCGGAGGTCTCTGTTAACCTACCACCCAATTTTTTGTTTAATTATAGTTGATTTCCGTACGATTGGTGTTTGGTTTGCATGCAAATTCTGAAAAAATAGCGCGAGAGATCCGGCTGATGTGTCGTTAGCTTCCCCATTATACCTGCTAGAAACTCACCACGATGGCACCTGGTTTCTGTTAACCCACCACTATGATATCGGAGGTCTCTGTTAACCTACCACCCAACTTTCTGTTTAATTATGGTTGATTTCCGTACGATTGGTGCTTGAGTTGCATGCAACTTCTGAAAAAATAGCGATCCGGCTAAGGTGTCGTTAGCTTCCCATTTATGCCTGCTAGAAACTCACCATGATGGCAGTTGGTTTCTGTTAACCCACCACTATTATACCGGGGGTCTCTGTTAACCTACCACCCAAATTTTTGTTTAATTATGGTTGATTTCCTTACGATTGGTGCTTGAGTTGCATGCAACTTCTGAAAAAATAGCGCGAGAGATCCGGCTAAGGTGTCGTTAGCTTCACATTTATGCCTGCTAGAAACTCACCACGATGGCACTTGGTTTCTGTTAACCCACCACTATGATATCGGAGGTCACTGTTAACCTACCACCCAAATTTCTATTTAATTATGGTTGATTTCCGTACGATTGCTGCTTGATTTGCATGCAACTTCTGAAAAAATAGCGCGAGAGATCCGGCTAAGGTGTCGTTAGCTTCCCATTTATGCCTGCTAGAAACTCACCACGATGACACTTTGTGTCTGCTAACCCACCACTGTGATATCGGAGGTCTATGTTAACCTCCCACCCAAATTTTTGTTTATTTATGGTTGATTTCCGTACGATTGCTGCTCGATTTGCATGCAACTTCTGAAAAAATAGCGCGAGAGATCCACCACTGTGATATCGGAGGTCTCTGTTAACCTACCACCCAAATTTCTGTTTAATTATGGTTGATTTCCGTACGATTGGTACTTGAGTTGCATGCAACTTCTGAAAAAATAGCGCGAGAGATCCGGCTAAGGTGTCGTTAGCTTCCCATTTATGCCTGCTAGAAACTCACCACGATGGCACTTGGTTTCTGTTAACCCACCACTATGATATCGGAGGTCACTGTTAACCTACCACCCAAATTTCTATTTAATTATGGTTGATTTCCGTACGATTGCTGCTTGATTTGCATTCAACTTCTGAAAAAATAGCGCGAGAGATCCGGCTAAGGTGTCGTTAGCTTCCCATTTATGCCTGCTAGAAACTCACCACGATGACACTTTGTGTCTGCTAACCCACCACTGTGATATCGGAGGTCTATGTTAACCTACCACCCAAATTTTTGTTTATTTATGGTTGATTTCCGTACGATTGGTGATTAATTTGCATGCAACTTCTGAAAAAATAGCGCGAGAGATCCGGCTAAGGTATCGTTACCTTCCCCTTTATGCTTGCTAGAAACTCACCACTATAGCACTTGGTTTCGGTTAACCCACCACTGTGATATCGGAGGTCTCTGTTAACCTACCACCCAAATTTTTGTTTAATTATGGTTGATTTCCGTACGATTGGTGCTTGATTTGCATGCAACTTGTTTAAAACTTAAGCAAGGGGTGCGGCTAAGGTGTCAATAGCTTCCCCTTAATGCCTGCTAGAAACTCACCACGATGGCACTTGGTTTCTGTTAACCCACCACTATGATATCGGTGGTCTCTGTTAACCTACCACCCAAATTTCTGTTTAATTATAGTTGATTTCCGTACGATTGGTGCTTGAGTTGCATGCAACTTCTGAAAAAATAGCGCGAGAGATCCGGCTGAGGTGTCGTTAGCTTCCCATTTATGCCTGCTAGAAACTCACCACGAAGGCACTTGGTTCCTGTTAACCCACCACTATGATATCGGAGGTCACTGTTAACCTACCACCCAAATTTCTATTTAATTATGGTTGATTTCCGTACGATTGCTGCTTGATTTGCATGCAACTTTTGAAAAAATAGCGCGAGAGATCCGGCTAAGGTGTCGTTAGTTTCCCCTTTATGCCTGCTAGAAACTCACCACGATGGCACTTGGGTTCTGTTAACCCACCACTGTGATATCGGAGGTCTCTGTCAACCTACCACCCAATTTTTTGTTTAATTATAGTTGATTTCCGTACGATTGGTGTTTGGTTTGCATGCAAATTCTGAAAAAATAGCGCGAGAGATCCGGCTGATGTGTCGTTAGCTTCACCATTATACCTGCTAGAAACTCACCACGTGGCACTTGGTTTCTGTTAACCCACCACTATGATATCGGAGGTCTCTGTTAACCTACCACCCAAATTTCTGTTTAATTATGGTTGATTTCCGTACGATTGGTGCTTGAGTTGCATGCAACTTCTGAAAAAATAGCGCGAGAGATCCAGCTGAGGTGTCGTTAGCTTCCCCTTTATGCCTGCTAGAAACTCACCACGATGGCACTTGGTTTCTGTTAACCCACCACTATGATATCGGAGGTCACTGTTAACCTACCACCCAAATTTCTATTTAATTATGGTTGATTTCCGTACGATTGCTGCTTGATTTGCATGCAACTTCTGAAAAAATAGCGCGAGAGATCCGGCTGAGGTGTCGTTAGCTTCCCCTTTATGCCTGCTAGAAACTCACCACGATAGCACTTGGTTTCGGTTATCCCACCACTGTGATATCGGAGGTCTCTGTTAACCTACCACCCAAATTTTTGTTTAATTATGGTTGATTTCCGTACGATTGGTGCTTGAGTTGCATGCAACTTCTGAAAAAATAGCGCGAGAGACCCGGCTAAGGTGTCGTTAGCTTCCCATTTATGCCTGCTAGAAACTCACCACGATGGCACTTGGTTTATGTTAACCCACCACTATGATATCGGAGGTCACTGTTAACTTACCACCCAAATTTCTATTTAATTATGGTTGATTTCCGTACGATTGCTGCTTGATTTGCATGCAACTTCTGAAAAAATTGCGCGAGAGATCCGGCTAAGGTGTCGTTAGCTTCCCATTTATGCCTGCTAGAAACTCACCACGATGACACTTTGTGTCTGCTAACCCACCACTGTGATATCGGAGGTCTATGTTAACCTACCACCCAAATTTTTGTTTATTTATGGTTGATTTCCGTACGATTGCTGCTTGATTTGCATGCAACTTCTGAAAAAATAGCGCGAGAGATCCACCACTATGATATCGGAGGTCTCTGTTAACCTACCACCCAAATTTCTGTTTAATTATGGTTGATTTCCGTACGATTGGTGCTTGAGTTGCATGCAACTTCTGAAAAAATAGCGCGAGAGATCCGGCTAAGGTGTCGTTAGCTTCCCATTTATGGCTGCTAGAAACTCACCACGATGGCACTTGGTTTCTGTTAACCCACCACTATGATATCGGGGGTCTCTGTTAACCTACCACCCAAATTTTTTTTTAATTATGGTTGATTTCCTTACGATTGGTGATTGAGTTTCATGCAACTTCTGAAAAAATAGCGCGAGAGAACCGGCTAAGGTGTCGTTAGCTTCCTATTTATGCCTGCTAGAAACTCACCACGATGGCACCTGGTTTCTGTTAACCCACCACTATGATATCGGAAGTCACTGTTAACCTACCACCCAAATTTCTATTTAATTATGGTTGATTTCCGTACGATTGCTGCTTGATTTGCATGCAACTTCTGAAAAAATAGCGCGAGAGATCCGGCTAAGGTGTCGTTAGCTTCGCATTTATGCCTGCTAGAAACTCACCACGATGACACTTTGTGTCTGCTAACCCACCACTGTGATATCGGAGGTCTATGTTAACCTACCACCCAAATTTTTGTTTAATTATGGTTGATTTCCGTACGATTGGTGCTTGATTTGCATGCAGCTTGTAGAAAACTTAAGCAAGGGGTGCGGCTAAGGTGTCAATAGCTTCCCCTTAATCCCTGCTAGAAACTCACCACGATGGCACTTGGTTTCTGTTAAACCACCACTGTGATATCGGAGGTCTCTGTTAACCTACCACCCAATTTTTTGTTTAATTATAGTTGATTTCCGTACGATTGGTGTTTGGTTTGCATGCAAATTCTGAAAAAATAGCGCGAGAGATCCGGCTGATGTGTCGTTAGCTTCCCCATTATACCTGCTAGAAACTCACCACGATGGCACTTGGTTTCTGTTAACCCACCACTATGATATCGGAGGTCTCTGTTAACCTACCACCCAACTTTCTGTTTAATTATGGTTGATTTCCGTACGATTGGTGCTTGAGTTGCATGCAACTTCTGAAAAAATAGCGCGAGAGATCCGGCTAAGGTGTCGTTAGCTTCCCATTTATGCCTGCTAGAAACTCACCATGATGGCATTTGGTTTCTGTTAACCCACCACTATTATATCGGGGGTCGCTGTTAACCTACCACCCAAATTTTTGTTTAATTATGGTTGATTTCCTTACGATTGGTGCTTGAGTTGCATGCAACTTCTGAAAAAATAGCGCGAGAGATCCGGCTAAGGTGTCGTTAGCTTCACATTTATGCCTGCTAGAAACTCACCACGATGGCACTTGGTTTCTGTTAACCCACCACTATGATATCGGAGGTCACTGTTAACCTACCACCCAAATTTCGATTTAATTATGGTTGATTTCCGTACGATTGCTGCTTGATTTGCATGCAACTTCTGAAAAAATAGCGCGAGAGATCCGGCTAAGGTGTCGTTAGCTTCCCATTTATGCCTGCTAGAAACTCACCACGATGACACTTTGTGTCTGCTAACCCACCACTGTGATATCGGAGGTCTATGTTAACCTACCACCCAAATTTTTGTTTATTTATGGTTGATTTCCGTACGATTGCTGCTTGATTTGCATGCAACTTCTGAAAAAATAGCGCGAGAGATCCACCACTATGATATCGGAGGTCTCTGTTAACCTACCACCCAAATTTCTGTTTAATTATGGTTGATTTCCGTACGATTGGTGCTTCAGTTGCATGCAACTTCTGAAAAAATAGCGCGAGAGATCCGGCTAAGGTGTCGTTAGCTTCCCATTTATGGCTGCTAGAAACTCACCACGATGGCACTTGGTTTCTGTTAACCCACCACTATGATATCGGGGGTCTCTGTTAACCTACCACCTAAATTTTTTTTTAATTATGGTTGATTTCCTTACGATTGGTGCTTGAGTTGCATGCAACTTCTGAAAAAATAGCGCGAGAGATCCGGCTAAGGTGTCGTTAGCTTCCTATTTATGCCTGCTAGAAACTCACCACGATGGCACCTGGTTTCTGTTAACCCACCACTATGATATCGGAGGTCACTGTTAACCTACCACCCAAATTTCTATTTAATTATGGTTGATTTCCGTACGATTGCTGCTTGATTTGCATGCAACTTCTGAAAAAATAGCGCGAGAGATCCGGCTAAGGTGTCGTTAGCTTCCCATTTATGCCTGCTAGAAACTCACTACGATGACACTTTGTGTCTGCTAACCCACCACTGTGATATCGGAGGTCTATGTTAACCTACCACCCAAATTTTTGTTTATTTATGGTTGATTTCCGTACGATTGGTGATTGATTTGCATGCAACTTCTGAAAAAATAGCGCGAGAGATCCGGCTGATGTGTCGTTAGCTTCCCCATTATACCTGCTAGAAACTCACCACGATGGCACTTGGTTTCTGTTAACCCACCACTATGATATCGGAGGTCTCTGTTAACCTACCACCCAACTTTCTGTTTAATTATGGTTGATTTCCGTACGATTGGTGCTTGAGTTGCATGCAACTTCTGAAAAAATAGCGCGAGAGATCCGGCTAAGGTGTCGTTAGCTTCCCATTTATGCCTGCTAGAAACTCACCATGATGGCACTTGGTTTCTGTTAACCCACCACTATTATATCGGGGATCTCTGTTAACCTACCACCCAAATTTTTGTTTAATTATGGTTGATTTCCTTACGATTGGTGTTTGAGTTGCATGCAACTTCTGAAAAAATAGCGCGAGAGATCCGGCTAAGGTGTCGTTAGCTTCACATTTATGCCTGCTAGAAACTCACCACGATGGCACTTGGTTTCTGTTAACCCACCACTATGGTATCGGAGGTCACTGTTAACCTACCACCCAAATTTCTATTTAATTATGGTTGATTTCCGTACGATTGCTGCTTGATTTGCATGCAACTTCTGAAAAAATAGCGCGAGAGATCCGGCTAAGGTGTCGTTAGCTTCCCATTTATGCCTGCTAGAAACTCACCACGATGACACTTTGTGTCTGCTAACCCACCACTGTGATATCGGAGGTCTATGTTAACCTACCACCCAAATTTTTGTTTATTTATGGTTGATTTCCGTACGATTGCTGCTTGATTTGCATGCAACTTCTGAAAAAATAGCGCGAGAGATCCACCACTATGATATCGGAGGTCTCTGTTAACCTACCACCCAAATTTCTGTTTAATTATGGTTGATTTCCGTACGATTGGTGCTTGAGTTGCATGCAACTTCTGAAAAAATAGCGCGAGAGATCCGGCTAAGGTGTCGTTAGCTTCCCATTTATGGCTGCTAGAAACTCACCACGATGGGACTTGGTTTCTGTTAACCCACCACTATGATATCGGGGGTCTCTGTTAACCTACCACCCAAATTTTTTTTTAATTATGGTTGATTTCCTTACGATTGGTGCTTGAGTTGCATGCAACTTCTGAAAAAATAGCGCGAGAGATCCGGCTAAGGTGTCGTTAGCTTCCTATTTATGCCTGCTAGAAACTCACCACGATGGCACCTGGTTTCTGTTAACCCACCACTATGATATCGGAGGTCACTGTTAACCTACCACCCAAATTTCTATTTAATTATGGTTGATTTCCGTACGATTGCTGCTTGATTTGCATGCAACTTCTGAAAAAATAGCGCGAGAGATCCGGCTAAGGTGTCGTTAGCTTCCCATTTATGCCTGCTAGAAACTCACTACGATGACACTTTGTGTCTGCTAACCCACCACTGTGATATCGGAGGTCTATGTTAACCTACCACCCAAATTTTTGTTTATTTATGGTTGATTTCCGTACGATTGGTGATTGATTTGCATGCAACTTCTGAAAAAATAGCGCGAGAGATCCGGCTAAGGTGTCGTTACCTTCCCCTTTATGCCTGCTAGAAACTCACCACTATAGCACTTGGTTTCGGTTAACCCACCACTGTGATATCGGAGGTCTCTGTTAACCTACCACCCAAATTTTTGTTTAATTATGGTTGATTTCCGTACGATTGGTGCTTGATTTGCATGCAACTTGTTTAAAACTTAAGCAAGGGGTGCGGCTAAGGTGTCAATAGCTTCCCCTTAATGCCTGCTAGAAACTCACCACGATGGCACTTGGTTTCTGTTAACCCACCACTATGATATCGGTGGTCTCTGTTAACCTACCACCCAAATTTCTGTTTAATTATAGTTGATTTCCGTACGATTGGTGCTTGAGTTGCATGCAACTTCTGAAAAAATAGCGCGAGAGATCCGGCTGAGGTGTCGTTGGCTTCCCCTTCATGCCTGCTAGAAACTCACCACGAAGGCACTTGGTTTCTGTTAACCCACCACTATGATATCGGAGGTCACTGTTAACCTACCACCCAAATTTCTATTTAATTATGGTTGATTTCCGTACGATTGCTGCTTGATTTGCATGCAACTTTTGAAAAAATAGCGCGAGAGATCCGGCTAAGGTGTCGTTAGCTTCCCATTTATGCCTGCTTAAAACTCACCACGATGGCACTTGGTTTCTGTTAACCCACCACAGTGATATCGGAGGTCTCTGTTAACCTACCACCCAATTTTTTGTTTAATTATAGTTGATTTCCGTACGATTGGTGTTTGGTTTGCCTGCAAATTCTGAAAAAATAGCGCGAGAGATCCGGCTGATGTGTCGTTAGCTTCCCCATTATACCTGCTAGAAACTCACCACGTGGCACTTGGTTTCTGTTAACCCACCACTATGATATCGGAGGTCTCTGTTAACCTACCACCCAAATTTCTGTTTAATTATGGTTGATTTCCGTACGATTGGTGCTTGAGTTGCATGCAACTTCTGAAAAAATAGCGCGAGAGATCCGGCTGAGGTGTCGTTAGCTTCCCCTTTATGCCTGCTAGAAACTCACCACGATGGCACTTGGTTTCTGTTAACCCACCACTATGATATCGGAGGTCACTGTTAACCTACCACCCAAATTTCTATTTAATTATGGTTGATTTCCGTACGATTGCTGCTTGATTTGCATGCAACTTCTGAAAAAA
This sequence comes from Anomoia purmunda, assembly GCA_951828415.1. Lineage (NCBI taxonomy): Eukaryota > Metazoa > Arthropoda > Insecta > Diptera > Tephritidae > Anomoia > Anomoia purmunda. Next base: position 105,105,121 of record OX639993.1, on the reverse strand, counting down.
TAGCGCGAGAGATCCGGCTAAGGTGTCGTTAGCTTCCCCTTTATGCCTGCTAGAAACTCACCACGATAGCACTTGGTTTCGGTTATCCCACCACTGTGATATCGGAGGTCTCTGTTAACCTCCCACCCAAATTTTTGTTTAATTATGGTTGATTTCCGTACGATTGGTGCTTGATTTGCATGCAACTTGTAGAAAACTTAAGCAAGGGATGCGGCTAAGGTGGCAATAGCTTCCCCTTAATGCCTGCTAGAAACTCACCACGATGGCACTTGGTTTCTGTTAACCCACCACTATGATATCGGAGGTCTCTGTTAACCTACCACCCAAATTTCTGTTTAATTATAGTTGATTTCCGTACGATTGGTGCTTGAGTTGCATGCAACTTCTGACAAAATAGCGCGAGAGATCCGGCTAAGGTGTCGTTAGCTTCCCATTTATGCCTGCTAGAAACTCACCATGATGGCACTTGGTTTCTGTTAACCTACCACTATTATATCGGAGGTCTCTGTTAACCTACCACCCAAATTTTTTTTTAATTATGGTTGATTTCCTTACGATTGGTGCTTGAGTTGCATGCAACTTCTGAAAAAATAGCGCGAGAGATCCGGCTAAGGTGTCGTTAGCTTCCCATTTATGCCTGCTAGAAACTCACCACGATGGCACTTGGTTTCTGTTAACCCACCACTATGATATCGGAGGTCACTGTTAACCTACCACCCAAATTTCTATTTAATTATGGTTGATTTCCGTACGATTGCTGCTTGATTTGCATGCAACTTCTGAAAAAATAGCGCGAGAGATCCGGCTAAGGTGTCGTTAGCTTCCCATTTATGCCTGCTAGAAACTCACCACGATGACACTTTGTGTCTGCTAACCCACCACTGTGATATCGGAGGTGTATGTTAACCTACCACCCAAATTTTTGTTTATTTATGGTTGATTTCCGTACGATTGCTGCTTGATTTGCATGCAACTTCTGAAAAAATAGCGCGAGAGATCCACCACTATGATATCGGAGGTCTCTGTTAACCTACCACCCAAATTTCTGTTTAATTATGGTTGATTTCCGTACGATTGGTGCTTGAGTTGCATGCAACTTCTGAAAAAATAGCGCGAGAGATCCGGCTAAGGTGTCGTTAGCTTCCCATTTATGGCTGCTAGAAACTCACCACGATGGCAGTTGGTTTCTGTTAAACCACCACTATGATATCGGGGTCTCTGTTAACCTACCACCCAAATTTTTTTTTAATTATGGTTGATTTCCTTACGATTGGTGCTTGAGTTGCATGCAACTTCTGAAAGAATAGCGCGAGAGATCCGGCTAAGGTGTCGTTAGCTTCCTATTTATGCCTGCTAGAAACTCACCACGATAACACCTGGTTTCTGTTAACCCACCACTATGATATCGGAGGTCACTGTTAACCTACCGCCCAAATTTCTATTTAATTATGGTTGATTTCTGTACGATTGCTGCTTGATTTGCATGCAACTTCTGAAAAAATAGCGCGGGAGATCCGGCTAAGGTGTCGTTAGCTTCCCATTTATGCCTGCTAGAAACCCACCACGATGACACTTTGTGTCTGCTAACCCACCACTGTGATATCGGAGGTCTATGTTAACCTACCACCCAAATCTTTGTTTATTTATGGTTGATTTCCGTACGATTGGTGATTGATTTGCATGCAACTTCTGAAACAATAGCGCGAGAGATCCGGCTAAGGTGTCGTTACCTTCCCATTTATGCCTGCTAGAAACTCACCACTATAGCACTTGGTTTCGGTTAACCCACCACTGTGAAATCGGAGGTCTCTGTTAACCTACCACCAAAATTTTTGTTTAATTATGGTTGATTTCCGTACGATTGGTGCTTGATTTGCATGCAACTTGTAGAAAACTTAAGCAAGGGGTGCGGCTAAGGTGTCAATAGCTTCCCCTTAATGCCTGCTAGAAACTCACCACGATGGCACTTGGTTTCTGTTAACCCACCACTATGATATCGGGGGTCTCTGTTAACCTACCACCCAAATTTTTTTTTAATTATGGTTGATTTCCTTACGATTGGTGCTTGAGTTGCATGCAACTTCTGAAAAAATAGCGCGTGAGATCCGGCTAAGGTGTCGTTAGCTTCCTATTTATGCCTGCTAGAAACTCACCACGATGGCACCTGGTTTCTGTTAACCCACCACTATGATATCGGAGGTCACTGTTAACCTACCACCCAAATTTCTATTTAATTATGGTTGATTTCCGTACGATTGCTGCTTGATTTGCATGCAACTTCTGAAAAAATAGCGCGAGAGATCCGGCTAAGGTGTCGTTAGCTTCCCATTTATGCCTGCTAGAAACTCACTACGATGACACTTTGTGTCTGCTAACCCACCACTGTGATATCGGAGGTCTATGTTAACCTACCACCCAAATTTTTGTTTATTTATGGTTGATTTCCGTACGATTGGTGATTGATTTGCATGCAACTTCTGAAAAAATAGCGCGAGAGATCCGGCTAAGGTGTTGTTACCTTCCCCTTTATGCCTGCTAGAAACTCACCACTATAGCACTTGGTTTCGGTTAACCCACCACTGTGATATCGGAGGTCTCTGTTAACCTACCACCCAAATTTTTGTTTAATTATGGTTGATTTCCGTACGATTGGTGCTTGATTTGCATGCAACTTGTTTAAAACTTAAGCAAGGGGTGCGGCTAAGGTGTCAATAGCTTCCCCTTAATGCCTGCTAGAAACTCACCACGATGGCACTTGGTTTCTGTTAACCCACCACTAGAGATCCGGCTAAGGTGTCGTTAGTTTCTCCTTTATGCCTGCTAGAAACTCACCACGATGGCACTTGGTTTCTGTTAACCCACCACTGTGATATCGGAGGTCTCTGTTAACCTACCACCCAATTTTTTGTTTAATTATAGTTGATTTCCGTACGATTGGTGTTTGGTTTGCATGCAAATTCTGAAAAAATAGCCCGAGAGATCCGGCTGATGTGTCGTTAGCTTCCCCATTATACCTGCTAGAAACTCACCACGATGGCACTTGGTTTCTGTTAACCCACCACTATGATATCGGAGGTCACTGTTAACCTACCACCCAACTTTATGTTTAATTATGGTTGATTTCCGTACGATTGGTGCTTGAGTTGCATGCAACTTCTGAAAAAATAGCGCGAGAGATCCGGCTAAGGTGTCGTTAGCTTCCCATTTATGCCTGCTAGAAACTCACCATGAAGGCACTTGGTTTCTGTTAACCCACCACTATTATATCGGGGATCTCTGTTAACCTACCACCCAAATTTTTGTTTAATTATGGTTGATTTCCTTACGATTGGTGCTTGAGTTGCATGCAACTTCTGAAAAAATAGCGCGAGAGATCCGGCTAAGGTGTCGTTAGCTTCACATTTATGCCTGCTAGAAACTCACCACGATGGCACTTGGTTTCTGTTAACCCACCACTATGGTATCGGAGGTCACTGTTAACCTACCACCCAAATTTCTATTTAATTATGGTTGATTTCCGTACGATTGCTGCTTGATTTGCATGCAACTTCTGAAAAAATAGCGCGAGAGATCCGGCTAAGGTGTCGTTAGCTTCCCATTTATGCCTGCTAGAAACTCACCACGATGACACTTTGTGTCTGCTAACCCACCACTGTGATATCGGAGGTCTATGTTAACCTACCACCCAAATTTTTGTTTATTTATGGTTGATTTCCGTACGATTGCTGCTTGATTTGCATGCAACTTCTGAAAAAATAGCGCGAGAGATCCACCACTATGATATCGGAGGTCTCTGTTAACCTACCACCCAAATTTCTGTTTAATTATGGTTGATTTCCGTACGATTGGTGCTTGAGTTGCATGCAACTTCTGAAAAAATAGCGCGAGAGATCCGGCTAAGGTGTCGTTAGCTTCCCATTTATGCCTGCTAGAAACTCACCACGATGACACTTGGTTTCTGTTAACCCACCACTATGATATCGGGGGTCTCTGTTAACCTACCACCCAAATTTTTTTTTAATTATGGTTGATTTCCTTACGATTGGTGCTTGAGTTGCATGCAACTTCTGAAAAAATAGCGCGAGAGATCCGGCTAAGGTGTCGTTAGCTTCCTATTTATGCCTGCTAGAAACTCACCACGATGGCACCTGGTTTCTGTTAACCCACCACTATGATATCGGAGGTCACTGTTAACCTACCACCCAAATTTTTGTTTAATTATGGTTGATTTCCGTACGATTGCTGCTTGATTTGCATGCAACTTCTGAAAAAATAGCGCGAGAGATCCGGCTAAGGTGTCGTTAGCTTCCCATTTATGCCTGCTAGAAACTCACTACGATGACACTTTGTGTCTGCTAACCCACCACTGTGATATCGGAGGTCTATGTTAACCTACCACCCAAATTTTTGTTTATTTATGGTTGATTTCCGTACGATTGGTGATTGATTTGCATGCAACTTCTGAAAAAATAGCGCGAGAGATCCGGCTAAGGTGTCGTTACCTTAACCTTTATGCCTGCTAGAAACTCACCACTATAGCACTTGGTTTCGGTTAACCCACCACTGTGATATCGGAGGTCTCTGTTAACCTACCACCCAAATTTTTGTTTAATTATGGTTGATTTCCGTACGATTGGTGCTTGATTTGCATGCAACTTGTTTAAAACTTAAGCAAGGGGTGCGGCTAAGGTGTCAATAGCTTCCCCTTAATGCCTGCTAGAAACTCACCACGATGGCACTTGGTTTCTGTTAACCCACCACTATGATATCGGTGGTCTCTGTTAACCTACCACCCAAATTTCTGTTTAATTATAGTTGATTTCCGTACGATTGGTGCTTGAGTTGCATACAACTTCTGAAAAAATAGCGCGAGAGATCCGGCTGAGGTGTCGTTGGCTTCCCCTTCATGCCTGCTAGAAACTCACCACGAAGGCACTTGGTTTCTGTTAACCCACCACTATGATATCGGAGGTCACTGTTAACCTACCACCCAAATTTATATTTAATTATGGTTGATTTCCGTACGATTGCTGCTTGATTTGCATGCAACTTTTGAAAAAATAGCGCGAGAGATCCGGCTAAGGTGTCGTTAGCTTCCCATTTATGCCTGCTTAAAACTCACCACGATGGCACTTGGTTTCTGTTAACCCACCACAGTGATATCGGAGGTCTCTGTTAACCTACCACCCAATTTTTTGTTTAATTATAGTTGATTTCCGTACGATTGGTGTTTGGTTTGCATGCAAATTCTGAAAAAATAGCGCGAGAGATCCGGCTGATGTGTCGTTAGCTTCCCCATTATACCTGCTAGAAACTCACCACGTGGCACTTGGTTTCTGTTAACCCACCACTATGATATCGGAGGTCTCTGTTAACCTACCACCCAAATTTCTGTTTAATTATGGTTGATTTCCGTACGATTGGTGCTTGAGTTGCATGCAACTTCTGAAAAAATAGCGCGAGAGATCCGGCTGAGGTGTCGTTAGCTTCCCCTTTATGCCTGCTAGAAACTCACCACGATGGCACTTGGTTTCTGTTAACCCACCACTATGATATCGGAGGTCACTGTTAACCTCCCACCCAAATTTCTATTTAATTATGGTTGATTTCCGTACGATTGCTGCTTGATTTGCATGCAACTTCTGAAAAAATAGCGCGAGAGATCCGGCTAAGGTGTCGTTAGCTTCCCCTTTATGCCTGCTAGAAACTCACCACGATAGCACTTGGTTTCGGTTATCCCACCACTGTGATATCGGAGGTCTCTGTTAACCTCCCACCCAAATTTTTGTTTAATTATGGTTGATTTCCGTACGATTGGTGCTTGATTTGCATGCAACTTGTAGAAAACTTAAGCAAGGGATGCGGCTAAGGTGGCAATAGCTTCCCCTTAATGCCTGCTAGAAACTCACCACGATGGCACTTGGTTTCTGTTAACCCACCACTATGATATCGGAGGTCTCTGTTAACCTACCACCCAAATTTCTGTTTAATTATAGTTGATTTCCGTACGATTGGTGCTTGAGTTGCATGCAACTTCTGAAAAAATAGCGCGAGAGATCCGGCTAAGGTGTCGTTAGCTTCCCATTTATGCCTGCTAGAAACTCACCATGATGGCACTTGGTTTCTGTTAACCTACCACTATTATATCGGGGGTCTCTGTTAACCTACCACCCAAATTTTTTTTTAATTATGGTTGATTTCCTTACGATTGGTGCTTGAGTTGCATGCAACTTCTGAAAAAATAGCGCGAGAGATCCGGCTAAGGTGTCGTTAGCTTCCCATTTATGCCTGCTAGAAACTCACCACGATGGCACTTGGTTTCTGTTAACCCACCACTATGATATCGGAGGTCACTGTTAACCTACCACCCAAATTTCTATTTAATTATGGTTGATTTCCGTACGATTGCTGCTTGATTTGCATGCAACTTCTGAAAAAATAGCGCGAGAGATCCGGCTAAGGTGTCGTTAGCTTCCCATTTATGCCTGCTAGAAACTCACCACGATGACACTTTGTGTCTGCTAACCCACCACTGTGATATCGGAGGTGTATGTTAACCTACCACCCAAATTTTTGTTTATTTATGGTTGATTTCCGTACGATTGCTGCTTGATTTGCATGCAACTTCTGCAAAAATAGCGCGAGAGATCCACCACTATGATAGCGGAGGTCTCTGTTAACCTACCACCCAAATTTCTGTTTAATTATGGTTGATTTCCGTACGATTGGTGCTTGAGTTGCATGCAACTTCTGAAAAAATAGCGCGAGAGATCCGGCTAAGGTGTCGTTAGCTTCCCATTTATGGCTGCTAGAAACTCACCACGATGGCACTTGGTTTCTGTTAACCCACCACTATGATATCGGGGTCTCTGTTAACCTACCACCCAAATTTTTTTTTAATTATGGTTGATTTCCTTACGATTGGTGCTTGAGTTGCATGCAACTTCTGAAAGAATAGCGCGAGAGATCCGGCTAAGGTGTCGTTAGCTTCCTATTTATGCCTGCTAGAAACTCACCACGATAACACCTGGTTTCTGTTAGCCCACCACTATGATATCGGAGGTCACTGTTAACCTACCACCCAAATTTCTATTTAATTATGGTTGATTTCTGTACGATTGCTGCTTGATTTGCATGCAACTTCTGAAAAAATAGCGCGGGAGATCCGGCTAAGGTGTCGTTAGCTTCCCATTTATGCCTGCTAGAAACCCACCACGATGACACTTTGTGTCTGCTAACCCACCACTGTGATATCGGAGGTCTATGTTAACCTACCACCCAAATTTTTGTTTATTTATGGTTGATTTCCGTACGATTGGTGATTGATTTGCATGCAACTTCTGAAAAAATAGCGCGAGAGATCCGGCTAAGGTGTCGTTACCTTCCCATTTATGCCTGCTAGAAACTCACCACTATAGCACTTGGTTTCGGTTAACCCACCACTGTGATATCGGAGGTCTCTGTTAACCTACCACCCAAATTTTTGTTTAATTATGGTTGATTTCCGTACGATTGGTGCTTGATTTGCATGCAACTTGTAGAAAACTTAAGCAAGGGGTGCGGCTAAGGTGTCAATAGCTTCCCCTTAATGCCTGCTAGAAACTCACCACGATGGCACTTGGTTTCTGTTAACCCACCACTATGATATCGGGGGTCTCTGTTAACCTACCACCCAAATTTTTTTTTAATTATGGTTGATTTCCTTACGATTGGTGCTTGAGTTGCATGCAACTTCTGAAAAAATAGCGCGAGAGATCCGGCTAAGGTGTCGTTAGCTTCCTATTTATGCCTGCTAGAAACTCACCACGATGGCACCTGGTTTCTGTTAACCCACCACTATGATATCGGAGGTCACTGTTAACCTACCACCCAAATTTCTATTTAATTATGGTTGATTTCCGTACGATTGCTGCTTGATTTGCATGCAACTTCTGAAAAAATAGCGCGAGAGATCCGGCTAAGGTGTCGTTAGCTTCCCATTTATGCCTGCTAGAAACTCACTACGATGACACTTTGTGTCTGCTAACCCACCACTGTGATATCGGAGGTCTATGTTAACCTACCACCCAAATTTTTGTTTATTTATGGTTGATTTCCGTACGATTGGTGATTGATTTGCATGCAACTTCTGAAAAAATAGCGCGAGAGATCCGGCTAAGGTGTCGTTACCTTCCCCTTTATGCCTGCTAGAAACTCACCACTATAGCACTTGGTTTCGGTTAACCCATCACTGTGATATCGGAGGTCTCTGTTAACCTACCACCCAAATTTTTGTTTAATTATGGTTGATTTCCGTACGATTGGTGCTTGATTTGCATGCAACTTGTTTAAAACTTAAGCAAGGGGTGCGGCTAAGGTGTCAATAGCTTCCCCTTAATGCCTGCTAGAAACTCACCACGATGGCACTTGGTTTCTGTTAACCCACCACTAGAGATCCGGCTAAGGTGTCGTTAGTTTCTCCTTTATGCCTGCTAGAAACTCACCACGATGGCACTTGGTTTCTGTTAACCCACCACTGTGATATCGGAGGTCTCTGTTAACCTACCACCCAATTTTTTGTTTAATTATAGTTGATTTCCGTACGATTGGTGTTTGGTTTGCATGCAAATTCTGAAAAAATAGCCCGAGAGATCCGGCTGATGTGTCGTTAGCTTCCCCATTATACCTGCTAGAAACTCACCACGATGGCACTTGGTTTCTGTTAACCCACCACTATGATATCGGAGGTCTCTGTAAACCTACCACCCAACTTTCTGTTTAATTATGGTTGATTTCCGTACGATTGGTGCTTGAGTTGCATGCAACTTCTGAAAAAATAGCGCGAGAGATCCGGCTAAGGTGTCGTTAGCTTCCCATTTATGCCTGCTAGAAACTCACCATGATGGCACTTGGTTTCTGTTAACCCACCACTATTATATCGGGGATCTCTGTTAACCTACCACCCAAATTTTTGTTTAATTATGGTTGATTTCCGTACGATTGCTGCTTGATTTGCATGCAACTTCTGAAAAAATAGCGCGAGAGATCCGGCTAAGGTGTCGTTAGCTTCCCATTTATGCCTGCTAGAAACTCACCACGATGACACTTTGTGTCTGCTAACCCACCACTGTGATATCGGAGGTCTATGTTAACCTACCACCCAAATTTTTGTTTATTTATGGTTGATTTCCGTACGATTGCTGCTTGATTTGCATGCAACTTCTGAAAAAATAGCGCGAGAGATCCACCACTATGATATCGGAGGTCTCTGTTAACCTACCACCCAAATTTCTGTTTAATTATGGTTGATTTCCGTACGATTGGTGCTTGAGTTGCATGCAACTTCTGAAAAAATAGCGCGAGAGATCCGGCTAAGGTGTCGTTAGCTTCCCATTTATGGCTGCTAGAAACTCACCACGATGGCACTTGGTTTCTGTTAACCCACCACTATGATATCGGGGGTCTCTGTTAACCTACCACCCAAATTTTTTTTTAATTATGGTTGATTTCCTTACGATTGGTGCTTGAGTTGCATGCAACTTCTGAAAAAATAGCGCGAGAGATCCGGCTAAGGTGTCGTTAGCTTCCTGTTTATGCCTGCTAGAAACTCACCACGATGGCACCTGGTTTCTGTTAACCCACCACTATGATATCGGAGGTCACTGTTAACCTACCACCCAAATTTCTATTTAATTATGGTTGATTTCCGTACGATTGCTGCTTGATTTGCATGCAACTTCTGAAAAAATAGCGCGAGAGATCCGGCTAAGGTGTCGTTAGCTTCCCATTTATGCCTGCTAGAAACTCACTACGATGACACTTTGTGTCTGCTAACCCACCACTGTGTTTAATTATAGTTGATTTCCGTACGATTGGTGTTTGGTTTGCATGCAAATTCTGAAAAAATAGCGCGAGAGATCCGGCTGATGTGTCGTTAGCTTCCCCATTATACCTGCTAGAAACTCACCACGTGGCACTTGGTTTCTGTTAACCCACCACTATGATATCGGAGGTCTCTGTTAACCTACCACCCAAATTTCTGTTTAATTATGGTTGATTTCCGTACGATTGGTGCTTGAGTTGCATGCAACTTCTGAAAAAATAGCGCGAGAGATCCGGCTGAGGTGTCGTTAGCTTCCCCTTTATGCCTGCTAGAAACTCACCACGATGGCACTTGGTTTCTGTTAACCCACCACTATGATATCGGAGGTCACTGTTAACCTACCACCCAAATTTCTATTTAATTATGGTTGATTTCCGTACGATTGCTGCTTGATTTGCATGCAACTTCTGAAAAAAAAGCGCGAGAGATCCGGCTAAGGTGTCGTTAGCTTCCCCTTTATGCCTGCTAGAAACTCACCACGATAGCACTTGGTTTCGGTTATCCCACCACTGTGATATCGGAGGTCTCTGTTAACCTACCACCCAAATTTTTGTTTAATTATGGTTGATTTCCGTACGATTGGTGCTTGATTTGCATGCAACTTGTAGAAAACTTAAGCAAGGGATGCGGCTAAGGTGGCAATAGCTTCCCCTTAATGCCTGCTAGAAACTCACCACGATGGCACTTGGTTTCTGTTAACCCACCACTATGATATCGGAGGTCTCTGTTAACCTACCACCCAAATTTCTGTTTAATTATAGTTGATTTCCGTACGATTGGTGCTTGAGTTGCATGCAACTTCTGAAAAAATAGCGCGAGAGATCCGGCTAAGGTGTCGTTAGCTTCCCATTTATGCCTGCTAGAAACTCACCATGATGGCACTTGGTTTCTGTTAACCTACCACTATTATATCGGGGGTCTCTGTTAACCTACCACCCAATTTTTTTTTTAATTATGGTTGATTTCCTTACGATTGGTGCTTGAGTTGCATGCAACTTCTGAAAAAATAGCGCGAGAGATCCGGCTAAGGTGTCGTTAGCTTCCCATTTATGCCTGCTAGAAACTCACCACGATGGCACTTGGTTTCTGTTAACCCACCACTATGATATCGGAGGTCACTGTTAACCTACCACCCAAATTTCTATTTAATTATGGTTGATTGCCGTACGATTGCTGCTTGATTTGCATGCAACTTCTGAAAAAATAGCGCGAGAGATCCGGCTAAGGTGTCGTTAGCTTCCCATTTATGCCTGCTAGACACTCACCACGTGGCACTTGGTTTCTGTTAACCCACCACTATGATATCGGAGGTCTCTGTTAACCTACCACCCAAATTTCTGTTTAATTATGGTTGATTTCCGTACGATTGGTGCTTGAGTTGCATGCAACTTCTGAAAAAATAGCGCGAGAGATCCGGCTGAGGTGTCGTTAGCTTCCCCTTTATGCCTGCTAGAAACTCACCACGATGGCACTTGGTTTCTGTTAACCCACCACTATGATATCGGAGGTCACTGTTAACCTACCACCCAAATTTCTATTTAATTATGGTTGATTTCCGTACGATTGCTGCTTGATTTGCATGCAACTTCTGAAAAAATAGCGCGAGAGATCCGGCTAAGGTGTCGTTAGCTTCCCCTTTATGCCTGCTAGAAACTCACCACGATAGCACTTGGTTTCGGTTATCCCACCACTGTGATATCGGAGGTCTCTGTTAACCTACCACCCAAATTTTTGTTTAATTATGGTTGATTTCCGTACGATTGGTGCTTGATTTGCATGCAACTTGTAGAAAACTTAAGCAAGGGATGCGGCTAAGGTGGCAATAGCTTCCCCTTAATGCCTGCTAGAAACTCACCACGATGGCACTTGGTTTCTGTTAACCCACCACTATGATATCGGAGGTCTCTGTTAACCTACCACCCAAATTTCTGTTTAATTATAGTTGATTTCCGTACGATTGGTGCTTGAGTTGCATGCAACTTCTGAAAAAATAGCGCGAGAGATCCGGCTAAGGTGTCGTTAGCTTCCCATTTATGCCTGCTAGAAACTCACCATGATGGCACTTGGTTTCTGTTAACCTACCACTATTATATCGGGGGTCTCTGTTAACCTACCACCCAAATTTTTTTTTAATTATGGTTGATTTCCTTACGATTGGTGCTTGAGTTGCATGCAACTTCTGAAAAAATAGCGCGAGAGATCCGGCTAAGGTGTCGTTAGCTTCCCATTTATGCCTGCTAGAAACTCACCACGATGGCACTTGGTTTCTGTTAACCCACCACTATGATATCGGAGGTCACTGTTAACCTACCACCCAAATTTCTATTTAATTATGGTTGATTTCCGTACGATTGCTGCTTGATTTGCATGCAACTTCTGAAAAAATAGCGCGAGAGATCCGGCTAAGGTGTCGTTAGCTTCCCATTTATGCCTGCTAGAAACTCACCACGATGACACTTTGTGTCTGCTAACCCACCACTGTGATATCGGAGGTGTATGTTAACCTACCACCCAAATTTTTGTTTATTTATGGTTGATTTCCGTACGATTGCTGCTTGATTTGCATGCAACTTCTGAAAAAATAGCGCGAGAGATCCACCACTATGATATCGGAGGTCTCTGTTAACCTACCACCCAAATTTCTGTTTAATTATGGTTGATTTCCGTACGATTGGTGCTTGAGTTGCATGCAACTTCTGAAAAAATAGCGCGAGAGATCCGGCTAAGGTGTCGTTAGCTTCCCATTTATGGCTGCTAGAAACTCACCACGATGGCACTTGGTTTCTGTTAACCCACCACTATGATATCGGGGTCTCTGTTAACCTACCACCCAAATTTTTTTTTAATTAGGGTTGATTTCCTTACGATTGGTGCTTGAGTTGCATGCAACTTCTGAAAGAATAGCGCGAGAGATCCGGCTAAGGTGTCGTTAGCTTCCTATTTATGCCTGCTAGAAACTCACCACGATGGCACCTGGTTTCTGTTAACCCACCACTATGATATCGGAGGTCACTGTTAACCTACCACCCAAATTTCTATTTAATTATGGTTGATTTCTGTACGATTGCTGCTTGATTTGCATGCAACTTCTGAAAAAATAGCGCGGGAGATCCGGCTAAGGTGTCGTTAGCTTCCCATTTATGCCTGCTAGAAACTCACCACGATGACACTTTGTGTCTGCTAACCCACCACTGTGATATCGGAGGTCTATGTTAACCTACCACCCAAATTTTTGTTTATTTATGGTTGATTTCCGTACGATTGGTGATTAATTTGCATGCAACTTCTGAAAAAATAGCGCGAGAGATCCGGCTAAGGTGTCGTTACCTTCCCATTTATGCCTGCTAGAAACTCACCACTATAGCACTTGGTTTCGGTTAACCCACCACTGTGATATCGGAGGTCTCTGTTAACCTACCACCCAAATTTTTGTTTAATTATGGTTGATTTCCGTACGATTGGTGCTTGATTTGCATGCAACTTGTAGAAAACTTAAGCAAGGGGTGCGGCTAAGGTGTCAATAGCTTCCCCTTAATGCCTGCTAGAAACTCACCACGATGGCACTTGGTTTCTGTTAACCCACCACTATGATATCGGAGGTCACTGTTAACCTACCACCCAAATTTCTATTTAATTATGGTTGATTTCCGTACGATTGCTGCTTGATTTGCATGCAACTTCTGAAAAAATAGCGCGAGAGATCCGGCTAAGGTGTCGTTAGCTTCCCATTTATGCCTGCTAGAAACTCACTACGATGACACTTTGTGTCTGCTAACCCACCACTGTGATATCGGAGGTGTATGTTAACCTACCACCCAAATTTTTGTTTATTTATGGTTGATTTCCGTACGATTGCTGCTTGATTTGCATGCAACTTCTGAAAAAATAGCGCGAGAGATCCACCACTATGATATCGGAGGTCTCTGTTAACCTACCACCCAAATTTCTGTTTAATTATGGTTGATTTCCGTACGATTGGTGCTTGAGTTGCATGCAACTTCTGAAAAAATAGCGCGAGAGATCCGGCTAAGGTGTCGTTAGCTTCCCATTTATGGCTGCTAGAAACTCACCACGATGGCACTTGGTTTCTGTTAACCCACCACTATGATATCGGGGTCTCTGTTAACCTACCACCCAAATTTTTTTTTAATTAGGGTTGATTTCCTTACGATTGGTGCTTGAGTTGCATGCAACTTCTGAAAGAATAGCGCGAGAGATCCGGCTAAGGTGTCGTTAGCTTCCTATTTATGCCTGCTAGAAACTCACCACGATGGCACCTGGTTTCTGTTAACCCACCACTATGATATCGGAGGTCACTGTTAACCTACCACCCAAATTTCTATTTAATTATGGTTGATTTCTGTACGATTGCTGCTTGATTTGCATGCAACTTCTGAAAAAATAGCGCGGGAGATCCGGCTAAGGTGTCGTTAGCTTCCCATTTATGCCTGCTAGAAACTCACCACGATGACACTTTGTGTCTGCTAACCCACCACTGTGATATCGGAGGTCTATGTTAACCTACCACCCAAATTTTTGTTTATTTATGGTTGATTTCCGTACGATTGGTGATTAATTTGCATGCAACTTCTGAAAAAATAGCGCGAGAGATCCGGCTAAGGTGTCGTTACCTTCCCATTTATGCCTGCTAGAAACTCACCACTATAGCACTTGGTTTCGGTTAACCCACCACTGTGATATCGGAGGTCTCTGTTAACCTACCACCCAAATTTTTGTTTAATTATGGTTGATTTCCGTACGATTGGTGCTTGATTTGCATGCAACTTGTAGAAAACTTAAGCAAGGGGTGCGGCTAAGGTGTCAATAGCTTCCCCTTAATGCCTGCTAGAAACTCACCACGATGGCACTTGGTTTCTGTTAACCCACCACTATGATATCGGGGGTCTCTGTTAACCTACCACCCAAATTTTTTTTTAATTATGGTTGATTTCCTTACGATTGGTGCTTGAGTTGCATGCAACTTCTGAAAAAATAGCGCGAGAGATCCGGCTAAGGTGTCGTTAGCTTCCTATTTATGCCTGCTAGAAACTCACCACGATGGCACCTGGTTTCTGTTAACCCACCACTATGATATCGGAGGTCACTGTTAACCTACCACCCAAATTTCTATTTAATTATGGTTGATTTCCGTACGATTGCTGCTTGATTTGCATGCAACTTCTGAAAAAATAGCGCGAGAGATCCGGCTAAGGTGTCGTTAGCTTCCCATTTATGCCTACTAGAAACTCACTACGATGACACTTTGTGTCTGCTAACCCACCACTGTGATATCGGAGGTCTATGTTAACCTACCACCCAAATTTTTGTTTATTTATGGTTGATTTCCGTACGATTGGTGATTGATTTGCATGCAACTTCTGAAAAAATAGCGCGAGAGATCCGGCTAAGGTGTCGTTACCTTCCCCTTTATGCCTGCTAGAAACTCACCACTATAGCACTTGGTTTCGGTTAACCCACCACTGTGATATCGGAGGTCTCTGTTAACCTACCACCCAAATTTTTGTTTAATTATGGTTGATTTCCGTACGATTGGTGCTTGATTTGCATGCAACTTGTTTAAAACTTAAGCAAGGGGTGCGGCTAAGGTGTCAATAGCTTCCCCTTAATGCCTGCTAGAAACTCACCACGATGGCACTTGGTTTCTGTTAACCCACCACTATGATATCGGTGGTCTCTGTTAACCTACCACCCAAATTTCTGTTTAATTATAGTTGATTTCCGTACGATTGGTGCTTGAGTTGCATGCAACTTCTGAAAAAATAGCGCGAGATTTCCGGCTGAGGTGTCGTTGGCTTCCCCGTTATGCCTGCTAGAAACTCACCACGAAGGCACTTGGTTTCTGTTAACCCACCACTATGATATCGGAGGTCACTGTTAACCTACCACCCAAATTTCTATTTAATTATGGTTGATTTCCGTACGATTGCTGCTTGATTTGCATGCAACTTTTGAAAAAATAGCGCGAGAGATCCGGCTAAGGTGTCGTTAGTTTCCCCTTTATGCCTACTTAAACCTCACCACGATGGCACTTGGTTTCTGTTAACCCACCACAGTGATATCGGAGGTCTCTGTTAACCTACCACCCAATTTTTTGTTTAATTATAGTTGATTTCCGTACGATTGGTGTTTGGTTTGCATGCAAATTCTGAAAAAATAGCGCGAGAGATCCGGCTGATGTGTCGTTAGCTTCCCCATTATACCTGCTAGAAACTCACCACGTGGCACTTGGTTTCTGTTAACCCACCACTATGATATCGGAGGTCTCTGTTAACCTACCACCCAAATTTCTGTTTAATTATGGTTGATTTCCGTACGATTGGTGCTTGAGTTGCATGCAACTTCTGAAAAAATAGCGCGAGAGATCCGGCTGAGGTGTCGTTAGCTTCCCCTTTATGCCTGCTAGAAACTCACCACGATAGCACTTGGTTTCGGTTATCCACCACTGTGATATCGGAGGTCTCTGTTAACCTACCACCCAAATTTTTGTTTAATTATGGTTGATTTCCGTACGATTGGTGCTTGATTTGCATGCAACTTGTAGAAAACTTAAGCAAGGGATGCGGCTAAGGTGTCAATAGCTTCCCCTTAATGCCTGCTAGAAACTCACCACGATGGCACTTGGTTTCTGTTAACCCACCACTATGATATCGGAGGTCTCTGTGAACCTACCACCCAAATTTCTGTTTAATTATAGTTGATTTCCGTACGATTGGTGCTTGAGTTGCATGCAACTTCTGAAAAAATAGCGCGAGAGATCCGGCTAAGGTGTCGTTAGCTTCCCATTTATGCCTGCTAGAAACTCACCATGATGGCACTTGGTTTCTGTTAACCTACCACTATTATATCGGGGGTCTCTGTTAACCTACCACCCAAATTTTTGTTTAATTATGGTTGATTTCCTTACGATTGGTGCTTGAGTTGCATGCAACTTCTGAAAAAATAGCGCGAGAGATCCGGCTAAGGTGTCGTTAGCTTCCCATTTATGCCTGCTAGAAACTCACCACGATGGCACTTGGTTTCTGTTAACCCACCACTATGATATCGGAGGTCACTGTTAACCTGCCACCCAAATTTCTATTTAATTATGGTTGATTTCCGTACGATTGCTGCTTGATTTGCATGCAACTTCTGAAAAAATAGCGCGAGAGATCCGGCTAAGGTGTCGTTAGCTTCCCATTTATGCCTGCTAGAAACTCACCACGATGAGACTTTGTGTCTGCTAACCCACCACTGTGATATCGGAGGTGTATGTTAACCTACCACCCAAATTTTTGTTTATTTATGGTTGATTTCCGTACGATTGCTGCTTGATTTGCATGCAACTTCTGAAAAAATAGCGCGAGAGATCCACCACTATGATATCGGAGGTCTCTGTTAACCTACCACCCAAATTTCTGTTTAATTATGGTTGATTTCCGTACGATTGGTGCTTGAGTTGCATGCAACTTCTGAAAAAATAGCGCGAGAGATCCGGCTAAGGTTTCGTTAGCTTCCCATTTATGGCTGCTAGAAACTCACCACGATGGCACTTGGTTTCTGTTAACCCACCACTATGATATCGGGGTCTCTGTTAACCTACCACCCAAATTTTTTTTTAATTACGGTTGATTTCCTTACGATTGGTGCTTGAGTTGCATGCAACTTCTGAAAGAATAGCGCGAGAGATCCGGCTAAGGTGTCGTTAGCTTCCTATTTATGCCTGCTAGAAACTCACCACGATGGCACCTGGTTTCTGTTAACCCACCACTATGATATCGGAGGTCACTGTTAACCTACCACCCAAATTTCTATTTAATTATGGTTGATTTCTGTACGATTGCTGCTTGATTTGCATGCAACTTCTGAAAAAATAGCGCGAGAGATCCGGCTAAGGTGTCGTTAGCTTCCCATTTATGCCTGCTAGAAACTCACCACGATGACACTTTGTGTCTGCTAACCCACCACTGTGATATCGGAGGTCTATGTTAACCTACCACCCAAATTTTTGTTTATTTATCGTTGATTTCCGTACGATTGGTGATTGATTTGCATGCAACTTCTGAAAAAATAGCGCGAGAGATCCGGCTAAGGTGTCGTTACCTTCCCATTTATGCCTGCTAGAAACTCACCACTATAGCACTTGGTTTCGGTTAACCCACCACTGTGATATCGGAGGTCTCTGTTAACCTACCACCCAAATTTTTGTTTAATTATGGTTGATTTCCGTACGATTGGTGCTTGATTTGCATGCAACTTGTAGAAAACTTAAGCAAGGGGTGCGGCTAAGGTGTCAATAGCTTCCCCTTAATGCCTGCTAGAAACTCACCACGATGGCACTTGGTTTCTGTTAAACCACCACTATGATATCGGTGGTCTCTGTTAACCTACCACCCAAATTTCTATTTAATTATGGTTGATTTCCGTACGATTGCTGCTTTATTTGCATGCAACTTTTGAAAAAATAGCGCGGGAGATCCGGCTAAGGTGTCGTTAGTTTCCCCTTTATGCCTGCTTAAAACTCACCACGATGGCACTTGGTTTCTGTTAACCCACCACAGTGATATCGGAGGTCTCTGTTAACCTAAAACCCAATTTTTTGTTTAATTATAGTTGATTTCCGTACGATTGGTGTTTGGTTTGCATGCAAATTCTGAAAAAATAGCGCGAGAGATCCGGCTGATGTGTCGTTAGCTTCCCCATTATACCTGCTAGAAACTCACCACGTGGCACTTGGTTTCTGTTAACCCACCACTATGATATCGGAGGTCTCTGTTAACCTACCACCCAAATTTCTGTTTAATTATGGTTGATTTCCGTACGATTGGTGCTTGAGTTGCATGCAACTTCTGAAAAAATAGCGCGAGAGATCCGGCTGAGATGTCGTTAGCTTCCCCTTTATGCCTGCTAGAAACTCACCACGATGGCACTTGGTTTCTGTTAACCCACCACTATGATATCGGAGGTCACTGTTAACCTACCACCCAAATTTCTATTTAATTATGGTTGATTTCCGTACGATTGCTGCTTGATTTGCATGCAACTTCTGAAAAAATAGCGCGAGAGATCCGGCTAAGGTGTCGTTAGCTTCCCCTTTATGCCTGCTAGAAACTCACCACGATAGCACTTGGTTTCGGTTATCCCACCACTGTGATATCGGAGGTCTCTGTTAACCTACCACCCAAATTTTTGTTTAATTATGGTTGATTTCCGTACGATTGGTGCTTGATTTGCATGCAACTTGTAGAAAACTTAAGCAAGGGATGCGGCTAAGGTGTCAATAGCTTCCCCTTAATGCCTGCTAGAAACTCACCACGATGGCACTTGGTTTCTGTTAACCCACCACTATGATATCGGAGGTCTCTGTTAACCTACCACCCAAATTTCTGTTTAATTATAGTTGATTTCCGTACGATTGGTGCTTGAGTTGCATGCAACTTCTGAAAAAATAGCGCGAGAGATCCGGCTAAGGTGTCGTTAGCTTCCCATTTATGCCTGCTAGAAACTCACCATGATGGCACTTGGTTTCTGTTAACCTACCACTATTATATCGGGGGTCTCTGTTAACCTACCACCCAAATTTTTGTTTAATTATGGTTGATTTCCTTACGATTGGTGCTTGAGTTGCATGCAACTTCTGAAAAAATAGCGCGAGAGATCCGGCTAAGGTGTCGTTAGCTTCCCATTTATGCCTGCTAGAAACTCACCACGATGGCACTTGGTTTCTGTTAACCCACACTATGATATCGGAGGTCCACTGTTAACCTACCACCCAAATTTCTATTTAATTATGGTTGATTTCCGTACGATTGCTGCTTGATTTGCATGCAACTTCTGAAAAAATAGCGCGAGAGATCCGGCTAAGGTGTCGTTAGCTTCCCATTTATGCCTGCTAGAAACTCACCACGATGAGACTTTGTGTCTGCTAACCCACCACTGTGATATCGGAGGTGTATGTTAACCTACCACCCAAATTTTTGTTTATTTATGGTTGATTTCCGTACGATTGCTGCTTGATTTGCATGCAACTTCTGAAAAAATAGCGCGAGAGATCCACCACTATGATATCGGAGGTCTCTGTTAACCTACCACCCAAATTTCTGTTTAATTATGGTTGATTTCCGTACGATTGGTGCTTGAGTTGCATGCAACTTCTGAAAAAATAGCGCGAGAGATCCGGCTAAGGTGTCGTTAGCTTCCCATTTATGGCTGCTAGAAACTCACCACGATGGCACTTGGTTTCTGTTAACCCACCACTATGATATCGGGGTCTCTGTTAACCTACCACCCAAATTTTTTTTTAATTAGGGTTGATTTCCTTACGATTGGTGCTTGAGTTGCATGCAACTTCTGAAAGAATAGCGCGAGAGATCCGGCTAAGGTGTCGTTAGCTTCCTATTTATGCCTGCTAGAAACTCACCACGATGGCACCTGGTTTCTGTTAACCCACCACTATGATATCGGAGGTCACTGTTAACCTACCACCCAAATTTCTATTTAATTATGGTTGATTTCTGTACGATTGCTGCTTGATTTGCATGCAACTTCTGAAAAAATAGCGCGAGAGATCCGGCTAAGGTGTCGTTAGCTTCCCATTTATGCCTGCTAGAAACTCACCACGATGACACTTTGTGTCTGCTAACCCACCACTGTGATATCGGAGGTCTATGTTAACCTACCACCCCAAATTTTTGTTTATTTATGGTTGATTTCCGTACGATTGGTGATTGATTTGCATGCAACTTCTGAAAAAATAGCGCGAGAGATCCGGCTAAGGTGTCGTTACCTTCCCATTTATGCCTGCTAGAAACTCACCACTATAGCACTTGGTTTCGGTTAACCCACCACTGTGATATCGGAGGTCTCTGTTAACCTACCACCCAAATTTTTGTTTAATTATGGTTGATTTCCGTACGATTGGTGCTTGATTTGCATGCAACTTGTAGAAAACTTAAGCAAGGGGTGCGGCTAAGGTGTCAATAGCTTCCCCTTAATGCCTGCTAGAAACTCACCACGATGGCTCTTGGTTTCTGTTAAACCACCACTATGATATCGGTGGTCTCTGTTAACCTACCACCCAAATTTCTGTTTAATTATAGTTGATTTCCGTACGATTGGTGCTTGAGTTGCATGCAACTTCTGAAAAAATAGCGCGAGAGATCCGACTAAGGTGTCGTTAGCTTCCATTTATGCCTGCTAGAAACTCACCACGATGGCACTTGGTTTCTGTTAACCCACCACTATGATATCGGAGGTCCCTGTTAACCTACCACCCAAATTTCTATTTAATTATGGTTGATTTCCGTACGATTGGTGCTTGAGTTGCATGCAACTTCTGAAAAAATAGCGCGAGAGATCCGGCTAAGGTGTCGTTAGCTTCCCATTTATGGCTGCTAGAAACTCACCACGATGGCACTTGGTTTCTGTTAACCCACCACTATGATATCGGGGGTCTCTTTTAACCTACCACCCAAATTTTTTTTAATTATGGTTGATTTCCTTACGATTGGTGCTTGAGTTGCATGCAACTTCTGAAAAAATAGCGCGAGAGATCCGGCTAAGGTGTCGTTAGCTTCCCATTTATGCCTGCTGGAAACTCACCACGATGACACTTTGTGTCTGCTAACCCACCACTGTGATATCGGAGGTCTATGTTAACCTACCACCCAAATTTTTGTTTATTTATGGCTGATTTCCGTACGATTGCTGCTTGAGTTGCATGCAACTTCTGAAAAAATAGCGCGAGAGATCCACCACTATGATATCGGAGGTCTCTGTTAACCTACCACCCAAATTTCTGTTTAATTATGGTTGATTTCCGTACGATTGGTGCTTGAGTTGCATGCAACTTCTGAAAAAATAGCGCGAGAGATCCGGCTAAGGTGTCGTTAGCTTCCCATTTATGGCTGCTAGAAACTCACCACGATGGCACTTGGTTTCTGTTAACCCACCACTATGATATCGGGGGTCTCTGTTAACCTACCACCCAAATTTTTTTTTAATTAGGGTTGATTTCCTTACGATTGGTGCTTGAGTTGCATGCAACTTCTGAAAAAATAGCGCGAGAGATCCGGCTAAGGTGTCGTTAGCTTCCCATTTATGCCTGCTAGAAACTCACCACGATGGCACTTGGTTTCTGTTAACCCACCACTATGATATCGGAGGTCACTGTTAACCTACCACCCAAATTTCTATTTAATTATGGTTGATTTCCGTACGATTGCTGCTTGATTTGCATGCAACTTCTGAAAAAATAGCGCGAGAGATCCGGCTAAGGTGTCGTTAGCTTCCC
Organism: Anomoia purmunda; assembly: GCA_951828415.1. NCBI lineage: Eukaryota > Metazoa > Arthropoda > Insecta > Diptera > Tephritidae > Anomoia > Anomoia purmunda. Next base: position 105,082,970 of record OX639993.1, on the reverse strand, counting down.
ATTTATGCCTGCTAGAAACTCACCACGATGACACTTTGTGTCTGCTAACCCACCAATGTGATATCGGGGGTGTATGTTAACCTACCACCCAAATTTTTGTTTATTTATGGTTGATTTCCGTACGATTGCTGCTTGATTTGCATGCAACTTCTAAAAAAATAGCGCGAGAGATCCACCACTATGATATCGGAGGTCTCTGTTAACCTACCACCCAAATTTCTGTTTAATTATGGTTGATTTCCGTACGATTGGTGCTTGAGTTGCATGCAACTTCTGGAAAAATAGCGCGAGAGATCCGGCTAAGGTGTCGTTAGCTTCCCATTTATGGCTGCTAGAAACTCACCACGATGGCACTTGGTTTCTGTTAACCCACCACTATGATATCGGGGGTCTCTGTTAACCTACCACCCAAATTTTTTTTTAATTAGGGTTGATTTCCTTACGATTGGTGCTTGAGTTGCATGCAACTTCTGAAAGAATAGCGCAAGAGATCCGGCTAAGGTGTCGTTAGCTTCCTATTTATGCCTGCTAGAAACTCACCACGATGGCACCTGGTTTCTGTTAACCCACCACTATGATATCGGAGGTCACTGTTAACCTACCACCCAAATTTCTATTTAATTATGGTTGATTTCTGTACGATTGCTGCTTGATTTGCATGCAACTTCTGAAAAAATAGCGCGAGAGATCCGGCTAAGGTGTCGTTAGCTTCCCATTTATGCCTGCTGGAAACTCACCACGACGACACTTTGTGTCTGCTAACCCACCACTGTGATATCGGAGGTCTATGTTAACCTACCACCCAAATGTTTGTTTATTTATGGCTGATTTCCGTACGATTGCTGCTTGAGTTGCATGCAACTTCTGAAAAAATAGCGCGAGAGATCCACCACTATGATATCGGAGGTCTCTGTTAACCTACCACCCAAATTTCTGTTTAATTATGGTTGATTTCCGTACGATTGGTGCTTGAGTTGCATGCAACTTCTGAAAAAATAGCGCGAGAGATCCGGCTAAGGTGTCGTTAGCTTCCCATTTATGGCTGCTAGAAACTCACCACGATGGCACTTGGTTTCTGTTAACCCACCACTATGATATCGGGGGTCTCTGTTAACCTACCACCCAAATTTTTTTTTAATTAGGGTTGATTTCCTTACGATTGGTGCTTGAGTTGCATGCAACTTCTGAAAAAATAGCGCGAGAGATCCGGCTAAGGTGTCGTTAGCTTCCCATTTATGCCTGCTAGAAACTCACCACGATGGCACTTGGTTTCTGTTAACCCACCACTATGATATCGGAGGTCACTGTTAACCTACCACCCAAATTTCTATTTAATTATGGTTGATTTCCGTACGATTGCTGCTTGATTTGCATGCAACTTCTGAAAAAATAGCGCGAGAGATCCGGCTAAGGTGTCGTTAGCTTCCCATTTATGCCTGCTAGAAACTCACCACGATGACACTTTGTGTCTGCTAACCCACCAATGTGATATCGGGGGTGTATGTTAACCTACCACCCAAATTTTTGTTTATTTATGGTTGATTTCCGTACGATTGCTGCTTGATTTGCATGCAACTTCTGAAAAAATAGCGCGAGAGATCCACCACTATGATATCGGAGGTCTCTGTTAACCTACCACCCAAATTTCTGTTTAATTATGGTTGATTTCCGTACGATTGGTGCTTGAGTTGCATGCAACTTCTGGAAAAATAGCGCGAGAGATCCGGCTAAGGTGTCGTTAGCTTCCCATTTATGGCTGCTAGAAACTCACCACGATGGCACTTGGTTTCTGTTAACCCACCACTATGATATCGGGGGTCTCTGTTAACCTACCACCCAAATTTTTTTTTAATTAGGGTTGATTTCCTTACGATTGGTGCTTGAGTTGCATGCAACTTCTGAAAGAATAGCGCAAGAGATCCGGCTAAGGTGTCGTTAGCTTCCTATTTATGCCTGCTAGAAACTCACCACGATGGCACCTGGTTTCTGTTAACCCACCACTATGATATCGGAGGTCACTGTTAACCTACCACCCAAATTTCTATTTAATTATGGTTGATTTCCGTACGATTGCTGCTTGATTTGCATGCAACTTCTGAAAAAATAGCGCGAGAGATCCGGCTAAGGTGTCGTTAGCTTCCCATTTATGCCTGCTAGAAACTCACCACGATGACACTTTGTGTCTGCTAACCCACCAATGTGATATCGGGGGTGTATGTTAACCTACCACCCAAATTTTTGTTTATTTATGGTTGATTTCCGTACGATTGCTGCTTGATTTGCATGCAACTTCTAAAAAAATAGCGCGAGAGATCCACCACTATGATATCGGAGGTCTCTGTTAACCTACCACCCAAATTTCTGTTTAATTATGGTTGATTTCCGTACGATTGGTGCTTGAGTTGCATGCAACTTCTGGAAAAATAGCGCGAGAGATCCGGCTAAGGTGTCGTTAGCTTCCCATTTATGGCTGCTAGAAACTCACCACGATGGCACTTGGTTTCTGTTAACCCACCACTATGATATCGGGGGTCTCTGTTAACCTACCACCCAAATTTTTTTTTAATTAGGGTTGATTTCCTTACGATTGGTGCTTGAGTTGCATGCAACTTCTGAAAGAATAGCGCAAGAGATCCGGCTAAGGTGTCGTTAGCTTCCTATTTATGCCTGCTAGAAACTCACCACGATGGCACCTGGTTTCTGTTAACCCACCACTATGATATCGGAGGTCACTGTTAACCTACCACCCAAATTTCTATTTAATTATGGTTGATTTCTGTACGATTGCTGCTTGATTTGCATGCAACTTCTGAAAAAATAGCGCGAGAGATCCGGCTAAGGTGTCGTTAGCTTCCCATTTATGCCTGCTGGAAACTCACCACGACGACACTTTGTGTCTGCTAACCCACCACTGTGATATCGGAGGTCTATGTTAACCTACCACCCAAATGTTTGTTTATTTATGGCTGATTTCCGTACGATTGCTGCTTGAGTTGCATGCAACTTCTGAAAAAATAGCGCGAGAGATCCACCACTATGATATCGGAGGTCTCTGTTAACCTACCACCCAAATTTCTGTTTAATTATGGTTGATTTCCGTACGATTGGTGCTTGAGTTGCATGCAACTTCTGAAAAAATAGCGCGAGAGATCCGGCTAAGGTGTCGTTAGCTTCCCATTTATGGCTGCTAGAAACTCACCACGATAGCACTTGGTTTCTGTTAACCCACCACTATGATATCGGGGGTCTCTGTTAACCTACCACCCAAATTTTTTTTTAATTAGGGTTGATTTCCTTACGATTGGTGCTTGAGTTGCATGCAACTTCTGAAAAAATAGCGCGAGAGATCCGGCTAAGGTGTCGTTAGCTTCCCATTTATGCCTGCTAGAAACTCACCACGATGGCACTTGGTTTCTGTTAACCCACCACTATGATATCGGAGGTCACTGTTAACCTACCACCCAAATTTCTATTTAATTATGGTTGATTTCCGTACGATTGCTGCTTGATTTGCATGCAACTTCTGAAAAAATAGCGCGAGAGATCCGGCTAAGGTGTCGTTAGCTTCCCATTTATGCCTGCTAGAAACTCACCACGATGACACTTTGTGTCTGCTAACCCACCAATGTGATATCGGGGGTGTATGTTAACCTACCACCCAAATTTTTGTTTATTTATGGTTGATTTCCGTACGATTGCTGCTTGATTTGCATGCAACTTCTGAAAAAATAGCGCGAGAGATCCACCACTATGATATCGGAGGTCTCTGTTAACCTACCACCCAAATTTCTGTTTAATTATGGTTGATTTCCGTACGATTGGTGCTTGAGTTGCATGCAACTTCTGGAAAAATAGCGCGAGAGATCCGGCTAAGGTGTCGTTAGCTTCCCATTTATGGCTGCTAGAAACTCACCACGATGGCACTTGGTTTCTGTTAACCCACCACTATGATATCGGGGGTCTCTGTTAACCTACCACCCAAATTTTTTTTTAATTAGGGTTGATTTCCTTACGATTGGTGCTTGAGTTGCATGCAACTTCTGAAAGAATAGCGCAAGAGATCCGGCTAAGGTGTCGTTAGCTTCCTATTTATGCCTGCTAGAAACTCACCACGATGGCACCTGGTTTCTGTTAACCCACCACTATGATATCGGAGGTCACTGTTAACCTACCACCCAAATTTCTATTTAATTATGTTTGATTTCTGTACGATTGCTGATTGATTTGCATGCAACTTCTGAAAAAATAGCGCGAGAGATCTGGCTAAGGTGTCGTTAGCTTCCCATTTATGCCTGCTAGAAACTCACCATGATGACACTTTGTGTCTGCTAACCCACCACTGTGATATCGGAGGTCTATGTTAACCTACCACCCAAATTTTTGTTTATTTATGGTTGATTTCCGTACGATTGGTGATTGATTTGCATGCAACTTCTGAAAAAATAGCGCGAGAGATCCGGCTAAGGTGTCGTTACCTTCCCATTTATGCCTGCTAGTAACTCACCACTATAGCACTTGGTTTCGGTTAACCCACCACTGTGATATCGGAGGTCTCTGTTAACCTACCACCCAAATTTTTGTTTAATTATGGTTGATTTCCGTACGATTGGTGCTTGATTTGCATGCAACTTGTAGAAAACTTAAGCAAGGGGTGCGGCTAAGGTGTCAATAGCTTCCCCTTAATGCCTGCTAGAAACTCACCACGATGGCACTTGGTTTCTGTTAAACCACCACTATGATATCGGTGGTCTCTGTTAACCTACCACCCAAATTTCTGTTTAATTATAGTTGATTTCCGTACGATTGGTGCTTGAGTTGCATGCAACTTCTGAAAAAATAGCGCGAGAGATCCGACTAAGGTGTCGTTAGCTTCCCATTTATGCCTGCTAGAAACTCACCACGATGGCACTTGGTTTCTGTTAACCCACCACTATGATATCGGAGGTCACTGTTAACCTACCACCCAAATTTCTATTTAATTATGGTTGATTTCCGTACGATTGGTGCTTGAGTTGCATGCAACTTCTGAAAAAATAGCGCGAGAGATCCGGCTAAGGTGTTGTTAGCTTCCCATTTATGGCTGCTAGAAACTCACCACGATGGCACTTGGTTTCTGTTAACCCACCACTATGATATCGGGGGTCTCTGTTAACCTACCACCCAAATTTTTTTTTAATTATGGTTGATTTCCTTACGATTGGTGCTTGAGTTGCATGCAACTTCTGAAAAAATAGCGCGAGAGATCCGGCTAAGGTGTCGTTAGCTTCCCATTTATGCCTGCTAGAAACTCACCATGATGGCACTTGGTTTCTGTTAACCTACCACCCAAATTTTTGTTTAATTATGGTTGATTTCCGTACGATTGGTGCTTGATTTGCATGCAACTTGTAGAAAACTTAAGCAAGGGATGCGGCTAAGGTGTCAATAGCTTCCCCTTAATGCCTGCTAGAAACTCACCATGATGGCACTTGGTTTCTGTTAACCCACCACTATGATATCGGAGGTCTCTGTTAACCTACCACCCAAATTTCTGTTTAATTATAGTTGATTTCCGTACGATTGGTGCTTGAGTTGCATGCAACTTCTGAAAAAATAGCGCGAGAGATCCGGCTAAGGTGTCGTTAGCTTCCCATTTATGCCTGCTAGAAACTCACCATGATGGCACTTGGTTTCTGTTAACCTACCCCTATTATATCGGGGGTCTCTGTTAACCTACCACCCAAATTTTTGTTTAATTATGGTTGATTTCCTTACGATTGGTGCTTGAGTTGCATGCAACTTCTGAAAAAATAGCGCGAGAGATCCGGCTAAGGTGTCGTTAGCTTCCCATTTATGCCTGCTAGAAACTCACCACGATGGCACTTGGTTTCTGTTAACCCACCACTATGATATCGGAGGTCACTTTTAACCTACCACCCAAATTTCTATTTAATTATGGTTGATTTCCGTACGATTGCTGCTTGATTTGCATGCAACTTCTGAAAAAATAGCGCGAGAGATCCGGCTAAGGTGTCGTTAGCTTCCCATTTATGCCTGCTAGAAACTCACCACGATGAGAATTTGTGTCTGCTAACCCACCACTGTGATATCGGAGGTGTATGTTAACCTACCACCCAAATTTTTGTTTATTTATGGTTGATTTCCGTACGATTGCTGCTTGATTTGCATGCAACTTCTGAAAAAATAGCGCGAGAGATCCACCACTATGATATTGGAGGTCTCTGTTAACCTACCACCCAAATTTCTGTTTAATTATGGTTGATTTCCGTACGTAAGAGGTGCGGCTAAGGTGTCAATAGCTTCCCCTTAATGCCTGCTAGAAACTCACCACGATGGCACTTGGTTTCTGTTAAACCACCACTATGATATCGGTGGTCTCTGTTAACCTACCACCCAAATTTCTGTTTAATTATAGTTGATTTCCATACGATTGGTGCTTGAGTTGCATGCAACTTCTGAAAAAATAGCGCGAGAGATCCGACTAAGGTGTCGTTAGCTTCCCATTTATGCCTGCTAGAAACTCACCACGATGGCACTTGGTTTCTGTTAACCCACCACTATGATATCGGAGGTCACTGTTAACCTACCACCCAAATTTCTATTTAATTATGGTTGATTTCCGTACGATTGGTGCTTGAGTTGCATGCAACTTCTGAAAAAATAGCGCGAGAGATCCGGCTAAGGTGTCGTTAGCTTCCCATTTATGGCTGCTAGAAACTCACCACGATGGCACTTGGTTTCTGTTAACCCACCACTATGATATCGGGGGTCTCTTTTAACCTACCACCCAAATTTTTTTTTAATTATGGTTGATTTCCGTACGATTGGTGCTTGAGTTGCATGCAACTTCTGAAAAAATAGCGCGAGAGATCCGGCTAAGGTGTCGTTAGCTTCCCATTTATGCCTGCTGGAAACTCACCACGATGACACTTTGTGTCTGCTAACCCACCACTGTGATATCGGAGGTCTATGTTAACCTACCACCCAAATTTTTGTTTATTTATGGCTGATTTCCGTACGATTGCTGCTTGAGTTGCATGCAACTTCTGAAAAAATAGCGCGAGAGATCCACCACTATGATATCGGAGGTCTCTGTTAACCTACCACCCAAATTTCTGTTTAATTATGGTTGATTTCCGTACGATTGGTGCTTGAGTTGCATGCAACTTCTGAAAAAATAGCGCGAGAGATCCGGCTAAGGTGTCGTTAGCTTCCCATTTATGGCTGCTAGAAACTCACCAGGATGGCACTTGGTTTCTGTTAACCCACCACTATGATATCGGGGGTCTCTGTTAACCTACCACCCAAATTTTTTTTTAATTAGGGTTGATTTCCTTACGATTGGTGCTTGAGTTGCATGCAACTTCTGAAAAAATAGCGCGAGAGATGCGGCTAAGGTGTCGTTAGCTTCCCATTTATGCCTGCTAGAAACTCACCACGATGGCACTTGGTTTCTGTTAACCCACCACTATGATATCGGAGGTCACTGTTAACCTACCACCCAAATTTCTATTTAATTATGGTTGATTTCCGTACGATTGCTGCTTGATTTGCATGCAACTTCTGAAAAAATAGCGCGAGAGATCCGGCTAAGGTGTCGTTAGCTTCCCATTTATGCCTGCTAGAAACTCACCACGATGACACTTTGTGTCTGCTAACCCACCAATGTGATATCGGGGGTGTATGTTAACCTACCACCCAAATTTTTGTTTATTTATGGTTGATTTCCGTACGATTGCTGCTTGATTTGCATGCAACTTCTGAAAAAATAGCGCGAGAGATCCACCACTATGATATCGGAGGTCTCTGTTAACCTACCACCCAAATTTCTGTTTAATTATGGTTGATTTCCGTACGATTGGTGCTTGAGTTGCATGCAACTTCTGGAAAAATAGCGCGAGAGATCCGGCTAAGGTGTCGTTAGCTTCCCATTTATGGCTGCTAGAAACTCACCACGATGGCACTTGGTTTCTGTTAACCCACCACTATGATATCGGGGGTCTCTGTTAACCTACCACCCAAATTTTTTTTTAATTAGGGTTGATTTCCTTACGATTGGTGCTTGAGTTGCATGCAACTTCTGAAAGAATAGCGCAAGAGATCCGGCTAAGGTGTCGTTAGCTTCCTATTTATGCCTGCTAGAAACTCACCACGATGGCACCTGGTTTCTGTTAACCCACCACTATGATATCGGAGGTCACTGTTAACCTACCACCCAAATTTCTATTTAATTATGGTTGATTTCTGTACGATTGCTGCTTGATTTGCATGCAACTTCTGAAAAAATAGCGCGAGAGATCCGGCTAAGGTGTCGTTAGCTTCCCATTTATGCCTGCTAGAAACTCACCACGATGACACTTTGTGTCTGCTAACCCACCACTGTGATATCGGAGGTCTATGTTAACCTACCACCCAAATTTTTGTTTATGTATGGTTGATTTCCGTACGATTGGTGATTGATTTGCATGCAACTTCTGAAAAAATAGCGCGAGAGATCCGGCTAAGGTGTCGTTACCTTCCCATTTATGCCTGCTAGAAACTCACCACTATAGCACTTGGTTTCGGTTAACCCACCACTGTGATATCGGAGGTCTCTGTTAACCTACCACCCAAATTTTTGTTTAATTATGGTTGATTTCCGTACGATTGGTGCTTGATTTGCATGCAACTTGTAGAAAACTTAAGCAAGGGGTGCGGCTAAGGTGTCAATAGCTTCCCCTTAATGCCTGCTAGAAACTCACCACGATGGCACTTGGTTTCTGTTAAACCACCACTATGATATCGGTGGTCTCTGTTAACCTACCACCCAAATTTCTGTTTAATTATAGTTGATTTCCGTACGATTGGTGCTTGAGTTGCATGCAACTTCTGAAAAAATAGCGCGAGAGATCCGACTAAGGTGTCGTTAGCTTCCCACTTATGCCTGCTAGAAACTCACCACGATGGCACTTGGTTTCTGTTAACCCACCACTATGATATCGGAGGTCACTGTTAACCTACCACCCAAATTTCTATTTAATTATGGTTGATTTCCGTACGATTGGTGCTTGAGTTGCATGCAACTTCTGAAAAAATAGCGCGAGAGATCCGGCTAAGGTGTCGTTTGCTTCCCATTTATGGCTGCTAGAAACTCACCATGATGGCACTTGGATTCTGTTAACCCACCACTATGATATCGGGGGTCTCTGTTAACCTACCACCCACATTTTTTTTTAATTATGGTTGATTTCCTTACGATTGGTGCTTGAGTTGCATGCAACTTCTGAAAAAATAGCGCGAGAGATCCGGCTAAGGTGTCGTTAGCTTCCCATTTATGCCTGCTGGAAACTCACCACGATGACACTTTGTGTCTGCTAACCCACCACTGTGATATCGGAGGTCTATGTTAACCTACCACCCAAATTTTTGTTTATTTATGGCTGATTTCCGTACGATTGCTGCTTGAGTTGCATGCAACTTCTGAAGAAATAGCGCGAGAGATCCACCACTATGCTATCGGAGGTCTCTGTTAACCTACCACCCAAATTTCTGTTTAATTATGGTTGATTTCCGTACGATTGGTGCTTGAGTTGCATGCAACTTCTGAAAAAATAGCGCGAGAGATCCGGCTAAGGTGTCGTTAGCTTCCCATTTATGGCTGCTAGAAACTCACCACGATGGCACTTGGTTTCTGTTAACCCACCACTATGATATCGGGGGTCTCTGTTAACCTACCACCCAAATTTTTTTTTAATTATGGTTGATTTCCTTACGATTGGTGCTTGAGTTGCATGCAACTTCTGAAAAAATAGCGCGAGAGATCCGGCTAAGGTGTCGTTAGCTTCCTATTTATGCCTGCTAGAAACTCACCACGATGGCACCTGGTTTCTGTTAACCCACCACTATGATATCGGAGGTCACTGTTAACCTACCACCCAAATTTCTATTTAATTATGGTTGATTTCCGTACGATTGCTGCTTGATTTGCATGCAACTTCTGAAAAAATAGCGCGAGAGATCCGGCTAAGGTGTCGTTAGCTTCCCATTTATGCCTGCTAGAAACTCACCACGATGACACTTTGTGTCTGCTAACCCACCACTGTGATATCGGAGGTCTATGTTAACCTACCACCCAAATTTTTGTTTATTTATGGTTGATTTCCGTACGATTGGTGATTGATTTGCATGCAACTTCTGAAAAAATAGCGCGAGAGATCCGGCTAAGGTGTCGTTACCTTCCCCTTTATGCCTGCTAGAAACTCACCACTATAGCACTTGGTTTTGGTTAACCCACCACTGTGATATCGGAGGTCTCTGTTAACCTACCACCCAAATTTTTGTTTAATTATGGTTGATTTCCGTACGATTGGTGCTTGATTTGCATGCAACTTGTAGAAAACTTAAGCAAGGGGTGCTGCTAAGGTGTCAATAGCTTCCCCTTAATGCCTGCTAGAAACTCACCACGATGGCACTTGGTTTCTGTTAACCCACCACTATGATATCGGTGGTCTCTGTTAACCTACCACCCAAATTTCTGTTTAATTATAGTTGATTTCCGTACGATTGGTGCTTGAGTTGCATGCAACTTCTGAAAAAATAGCGCGAGAGATCCGGCTAAGGTGTCGTTAGCTTCCCATTTATGCCTGCTAGAAACTCACCACGATGGCACTTGGTTTCTGTTAACCCACCACTATGATATCGGAGGTCCTGTTAACCTACCACCCAAATTTCTATTTAATTATGGTTGATTTCCGTACGATTGCTGCTTGATTTGCATGCAACTTCTGAAAAAATAGCGCGAGAGATCCGGCTAAGGTGTCATTAGCTTCCCATTTATGCCTGCTAGAAACTCACCACGATGACACTTTGTGTCTGCTAACCCACCAATGTGATATCGGGGGTGTATGTTAACCTACCACCCAAATTTTTGTTTATTTATGGTTGATTTCCGTACGATTGCTGCTTGATTTGCATGCAACTTCTGAAAAAATAGCGCGAGGGATCCACCACTATGATATCGGAGGTCTCTGTTAACCTACCACCCAAATTTCTGTTTAATTATGGTTGATTTCCGTACGATTGGTGCTTGAGTTGCATGCAACTTCTGGAAAAATAGCGCGAGAGATCCGGCTAAGGTGTCGTTAGCTTCCCATTTATGGCTGCTAGAAACTCACCACGATGGCACTTGGTTTCTGTTAACCCACCACTATGATATCGGGGGTCTCTGTTAACCTACCACCCAAATTTTTTTTTTAATTAGGGTTGATTTCCTTACGATTGGTGCTTGAGTTGCATGCAACTTCTGAAAGAATAGCGCAAGAGATCCGGCTAAGGTGTCGTTAGCTTCCTATTTATGCCTGCTAGAAACTCACCACGATGGCACCTGGTTTCTGTTAACCCACCACTATGATATCGGAGGTCACTGTTAACCTACCACCCAAATTTCTATTTAATTATGGTTGATTTCTGTACGATTGCTGCTTGATTTGCATGCAACTTCTGAAAAAATAGCGCGAGAGATCCGGCTAAGGTGTCGTTAGCTTCCCATTTATGCCTGCTAGAAACTCACCACGATGACACTTTGTGTCTGCTAACCCACCACTGTGATATCGGAGGTCTATGTTAACCTACCACCCAAATTTTTGTTTATGTATGGTTGATTTCCGTACGATTGGTGATTGATTTGCATGCAACTTCTGAAAAAATAGCGCGAGAGATCCGGCTAAGGTGTCGTTACCTTCCCATTTATGCCTGCTAGAAACTCACCACTATAGCACTTGCTTTCGGTTAACCCACCACTGTGATATCGGAGGTCTCTGTTAACCTACCACCCAAATTTTTGTTTAATTATGGTTGATTTCCGTACGATTGGTGCTTGATTTGCATGCAACTTGTAGAAAACTTAAGCAAGGGGTGCGGCTAAGGTGTCAATAGCTTCCCCTTAATGCCTGCTAGAAACTCACCACGATGGCACTAGGTTTCTGTTAAACCACCACTATGATATCGATGGTCTCTGTTAACCTACCACCCAAATTTCTGTTTAATTATAGTTGATTTCCGTACGATTGGTGCTTGAGTTGCATGCAACTTCTGAAAAAATAGCGCGAGAGATCCGACTAAGGTGTCGTTAGCTTCCCACTTATGCCTGCTAGAAACTCACCACGATGGCACTTGGTTTCTGTTAACCCACCACTATGATATCGGAGGTCACTGTTAACCTACCACCCAAATTTCTATTTAATTATGGTTGATTTCCGTACGATTGGTGCTTGAGTTGCATGCAACTTCTGAAAAAATAGCGCGAGAGATCCGGCTAAGGTGTCGTTAGCTTCCCATTTATGGCTGCTAGAAACTCACCACGATGGCACTTGGATTCTGTTAACCCACCACTATGATATCGGGGGTCTCTGTTAACCTACCACCCACATTTTTTTTTAATTATGGTTGATTTCCTTACGATTGGTGCTTGAGTTGCATGCAACTTCTGAAAAAATAGCGCGAGAGATCCGGCTAAGGTGTCGTTAGCTTCCCATTTATGCCTGCTGGAAACTCACCACGATGACACTTTGTGTCTGCTAACCCACCACTGTGATATCGGAGGTCTATGTTAACCTACCACCCAAATTTTTGTTTATTTATGGCTGATTTCCGTACGATTGCTGCTTGAGTTGCATGCAACTTCTGAAGAAATAGCGCGAGAGATCCACCACTATGCTATCGGAGGTCTCTGTTAACCTACCACCCAAATTTCTGTTTAATTATGGTTGATTTCCGTACGATTGGTGCTTGAGTTGCATGCAACTTCTGAAAAAATAGCGCGAGAGATCCGGCTAAGGTGTCGTTAGCTTCCCATTTATGGCTGCTAGAAACTCACCACGATGGCACTTGGTTTCTGTTAACCCACCACTATGATATCGGGGGTCTCTGTTAACCTACCACCCAAATTTTTTTTTAATTATGGTTGATTTCCTTACGATTGGTGCTTGAGTTGCATGCAACTTCTGAAAAAATAGCGCGAGAGATCCGGCTAAGGTGTCGTTAGCTTCCTATTTATGCCTGCTAGAAACTCACCACGATGGCAGCTGGTTTCTGTTAACCCACCACTATGATATCGGAGGTCACTGTTAACCTACCACCCAAATTTCTATTAATTATGGTTGATTTCCGTACGATTGCTGCTTGATTTGCATGCAACTTCTGAAAAAATAGCGCGAGAGATCCGGCTAAGGTGTCGTTAGCTTCCCATTTATGCCTGCTAGAAACTCACCACGATGACACTTTGTGTCTGCTAACCCACCACTGTGATATCGGAGGTCTATGTTAACCTACCACCCAAATTTTTGTTTATTAATGGTTGATTTCCGTACGATTGGTGATTGATTTGCATGCAACTTCTGAAAAAATAGCGCGAGAGATCCGGCTAAGGTGTCGTTACCTTCCCCTTTATGCCTGCTAGAAACTCACCACTATAGCACTTGGTTTCGGTTAACCCACCACTGTGATATCGGAGGTCTCTGTTAACCTACCACCCAAATTTTTGTTTAATTATGGTTGATTTCCGTACGATTGGTGCTTGATTTGCATGCAACTTGTAGAAAACTTAAGCAAGGGGTGCTGCTAAGTGTCAATAGCTTCCCCTTAATGCCTGCTAGAAACTCACCACGATGGCACTTGGTTTCTGTTAACCCACCACTATGATATCGGTGGTCTCTGTTAACCTACCACCCAAATTTCTGTTTAATTATAGTTGATTTCCGTACGATTGGTGCTTGAGTTGCATGCAACTTCTGAAAAAATAGCGCGAGAGATCCGGCTGAGGAGTCGTTAGCTTCCCCTTAATGCCTGCTAGAAACTCACCACGAAGGCACTTGGTTTTTGTTAACCCACCACTATGATATCGGAGGTCACTGTTAACCTACCACCCAAATTTCTATTTAATTATGGTTGATTTCCATACGATTGCTGCTTGATTTGCATGCAACTTTTGAAAAAATAGCGCGAGAGATCCGGCTAAGGTGTCGTTAGTTTCTCCTTTATGCCTGCTAGAAACTCACCACGATGGCACTTGGTTTCTGTTAACCCACCACTGTGATATCGGAGGTCTCTGTTAACCTACCACCCAATTTTTTGTTTAATTATAGTTGATTTCCGTACGATTGGTGTTTGGTTTGCATGCAAATTCTGAAAAAATAGCGCGAGAGATCCGGCTGATGTGTCGTTAGCTTCACCATTATACCTGCTAGAAACTCACCACGTGGCACTTGGTTTCTGTTAACCCACCACTATGATATCGGAGGTCTCTGTTAGCCTACCACCCAAATTTCTGTTTAATTATGGTTGATTTCCGTACGATTGGTGCTTGAGTTGCATGCAACTTCTGAAAAATAGCGCGAGAGATCCGGCTGAGGTGTCGTTAGCTTCCCCTTTATGCCTGCTAGAAACTCACCACGATGGCACTTGGTTTCTGTTAACCCACCACTATGATATCGGAGGTCACTGTTAACCTACCACCCAAATTTCTATTTAATTACGGTTGATTTCCGTACGATTGCTGCTTGGTTTGCATGCAACTTCTGAAAAAATAGCGCGAGAGATCCGGCTAAGGTGTCGTTAGCTTCCCCTTTATGCCTGCTAGAAACTCACCACGATAGCACTTGGTTTCGGTTATCCCACCACTGTGATATCGGAGGTCTCTGTTAACCTACCACCCAAATTTTTGTTTAATTATGGTTGATTTCCGTACGATTGGTGCTTGATTTGCATGCAACTTGTAGAAAACTTAAGCAAGGGGTGCGGCTAAGGTGTCAATAGCTTCCCCTTAATGCCTGCTAGAAACTCACCACGATGGCACTTGGTTTCTGTTAACCCACCACTATGATATCGGAGGTCTCTGTTAGCCTACCACCCAAATTTCTGTTTAATTATGGTTGATTTCCGTACGATTGGTGCTTGATTTGCATGCAACTTCTGAAAAAATAGCGCGAGAGATCCGGATGAGGTGTCGTTAGCTTCCCTTTATGCCTGCTAGAAACTCACCACGATGGCACTTGGTTTCTGTTAACCCACCACTATGATATCGGAGGTCACTGTTAACCTACCACCCAAATTTCTATTTAATTACGGTTGATTTCCGTACGATTGCTGCTTGGTTTGCATGCAACTTCTGAAAAAATAGCGCGAGAGATCCGGCTAAGGTGTCGTTAGCTTCCCCTTTATGCCTGCTAGAAACTCACCACGATAGCACTTGGTTTCGGTTATCCCACCACTGTGATATCGGAGGTCTCTGTTAACCTACCACCCAAATTTTTGTTTAATTATGGTTGATTTCCGTACGATTGGTGCTTGATTTGCATGCAACTTGTAGAAAACTTAAGCAAGGGGTGCGGCTAAGGTGTCAATAGCTTCCCCTTAATGCCTGCTAGAAACTCACCACGATGGCACTTGGTTTCTGTTAACCCACCACTATGATATCGGAGGTCTCTGTTAACCTACCACCCAAATTTTTGTTTAATTATGGTTGATTTCCTTACGATTGGTGCTTGAGTTGCATGCAACTTCTGAAAAAATAGCGCGAGAGATCCGGCCAAGGTGTCGTTAGCTTCCCATTTATGCCTGCTAGAAACTCGCCACGATGGCACTTGGTTTCTGTTAACCCACCACTATGATATCGGAGGTCACTGTTAACCTACCACCCAAATTTCTATTTAATTATGGTTGATTTCCGTACGATTGCTGCTTGATTTGCATGCAACTTCTGAAAAAATAGCGCGAGAGATCCGGCTAAGGTGTCGTTAGCTTCCCATTTATGCCTGCTAGAAACTCACCACGATGACACTTTGTGTCTGTTAACCCACCACTGTGATATCGGAGGTCTATGTTAACCTACCACCCAAATTTTTGTTTATTTATGGTTGATTTCCGTACGATTGCTGCTTGATTTGCATGCAACTTCTGAAAAAATAGCGCGAGAGATCCACCACTATGATATCGGAGGTCTCTGTTAACCTGCCACCCAATTTTCTGTTTAATTATGGTTGATTTCCGTACGATTGGTGCTTGAGTTGCATGCAACTTCTGTAAAAATAGCGCGAGAGATCCGGCTAAGGTGTCGTTAGCTTCCCCTTTATGTCTGCTAGAAACTCACCACGATGGCACTTGGTTTCTGTTAACCCACCACTATGATATCGGAGATCTCTGTTAACCTACACCCAAATCTTTGTTTAATTATAGTTGATTTCCGTACGATTGGTGCTTGATTTGCATGCAACTTGTGAAAACTTACGCGAGAGATCCGGCTAAGGTGTCGTTAGCTTTCCCTTAATGCCTGCTAGAAACTCAAAACGATGGCACTTGGTTTCTGTTAACCCACCACTATGATATCGTAGATCTCTGTTAACCTACACCCAAATTTCTGTTTAATTATGGTTGATTTCCGTACAACTGGTGCTTGATTTGCATGCAACTTGTGGACAACTTACGCAAGGGGTGCGGCTAAGGTGTCGTTAGCTTCCGCTGGATGCCTGATAGAAACTCACCACGATGACACTTGCTTTCTGTTAACCCACCACTATGATATCGGAGGTCTCTGTTAACCTACCCCCCAAATCTCTGTTTAATTATGGTCGATTTTCGGACGATTGGTGCTTGATTTGCATGCAACTTCTGAAACAACAGCGCGAGAGATCCGGCTAAGGTGTCGTTAGCTTCCCCTTAATGCCTGCTAGAAACTCACCACACCGCGATGGCACTAGGTTTCTGTTAACCCACCACTATGATATCGGAGGTCACTGTTAACCTACCACCCAAATTTCTATTTAATTACGGTTGATTTCCGTACGATTGCTGCTTGGTTTGCATGCAACTTCTGAAAAAATAGCGCGAGAGATCCGGCTAAGGTGTCGTTAGCTTCCCCTTTATGCCTGCTAGAAACTCACCACGATAGCACTTGGTTTCGGTTATCCCACCACTGTGATATCGGAGGTCTCTGTTAACCTACCACCCAAATTTTTGTTTAATTATGGTTGATTTCCGTACGATTGGTGCTTGATTTGCATGCAACTTGTAGAAAACTTAAGCAAGGGGTGCGGCTAAGGTGTCGTTAGCTTCCCCTTTATGCCTGCTAGAAACTCACCACGATAGCACTTGGTTTCGGTTATCCCACCACTGTGATATCGGAGGTCTCTGTTAACCTACCACCCAAATTTTTGTTTAATTATGGTTGATTTCCGTACGATTGGTGCTTGATTTGCATGCAACTTGTAGAAAACTTAAGCAAGGGGTGCGGCTAAGGTGTCAATAGCTTCCCCTTAATGCCTGCTAGAAACTCACCACGATGGCACTTGGTTTCTGTTAACCCACCACTATGATATCGGAGGTCTCTGTTAGCCTACCACCCAAATTTCTGTTTAATTATGGTTGATTTCCGTACGATTGGTGCTTGATTTGCATGCAACTTCTGAAAAAATAGCGCGAGAGATCCGGATGAGGTGTCGTTAGCTTCCCTTTATGCCTGCTAGAAACTCACCACGATGGCACTTGGTTTCTGTTAACCCACCACTATGATATCGGAGGTCACTGTTAACCTACCACCCAAATTTCTATTTAATTACGGTTGATTTCCGTACGATTGCTGCTTGGTTTGCATGCAACTTCTGAAAAAATAGCGCGAGAGATCCGGCTAAGGTGTCGTTAGCTTCCCCTTTATGCCTGCTAGAAACTCACCACGATAGCACTTGGTTTCGGTTATCCCACCACTGTGATATCGGAGGTCTCTGTTAACCTACCACCCAAATTTTTGTTTAATTATGGTTGATTTCCGTACGATTGGTGCTTGATTTGCATGCAACTTGTAGAAAACTTAAGCAAGGGGTGCGGCTAAGGTGTCAATAGCTTCCCCTTAATGCCTGCTAGAAACTCACCACGATGGCACTTGGTTTCTGTTAACCCACCACTATGATATCGGAGGTCTCTGTTAACCTACCACCCAAATTTTTGTTTAATTATGGTTGATTTCCTTACGATTGGTGCTTGAGTTGCATGCAACTTCTGAAAAAATAGCGCGAGAGATCCGGCCAAGGTGTCGTTAGCTTCCCATTTATGCCTGCTAGAAACTCACCACGATGGCACTTGGTTTCTGTTAACCCACCACTATGATATCGGAGGTCACTGTTAACCTACCACCCAAATTTCTATTTAATTATGGTTGATTTCCGTACGATTGCTGCTTGATTTGCATGCAACTTCTGAAAAAATAGCGCGAGAGATCCGGCTAAGGTGTCGTTAGCTTCCCATTTATGCCTGCTAGAAACTCACCACGATGACACTTTGTGTCTGCTAACCCACCACTGTGATATCGGAGGTCTATGTTAACCTACCACCCAAATTTTTGTTTATTTATGGTTGATTTCCGTACGATTGCTGCTTGATTTGCATGCAACTTCTGAAAAAATAGCGCGAGAGATCCACCACTATGATATCGGAGGTCTCTGTTAACCTGCCACCCAATTTTCTGTTTAATTATGGTTGATTTCCGTACGATTGGTGCTTGAGTTGCATGCAACTTCTGGAAAAATAGCGCGAGAGATCCGGCTAAGGTGTCAATAGCTTCCCCTTTATGTCTGCTAGAAACTCACCACGATGGCACTTGGTTTCTGTTAACCCACCACTATGATATCGGAGATCTCTGTTAACCTACACCCAAATCTTTGTTTAATTATAGTTGATTTCCGTACGATTGGTGCTTGATTTGCATGCAACTTGTGAAAACTTACGCGAGAGATCCGGCTAAGGTGTCGTTAGCTTTCCCTTAATGCCTGCTAGAAACTCAAAACGATGGCACTTGGTTTCTGTTAACCCACCACTATGATATCGTAGATCTCTGTTAACCTACACCCAAATTTCTGTTTAATTATGGTTGATTTCCGTACAACTGGTGCTTGATTTGCATGCAACTTGTGGACAACTTACGCAAGGGGTGCGGCTAAGGTGTCGTTAGCTTCCGCTGGATGCCTGATAGAAACTCACCACGATGACACTTGCTTTCTGTTAACCCACCACTATGATATCGGAGGTCTCTTTTAACCTACCCCCCAAATCTCTGTTTAATTATGGTCGATTTTCGGACGATTGGTGCTTGATTTGCATGCAACTTCTGAAACAACAGCGCGAGAGATCCGGCTAAGGTGTCGTTAGCTTCCCCTTAATGCCTGCTAGAAACTCACCACACCGCGATGGCACTAGGTTTCTGTTAACCCTCCACTATGATGTCGGAGGTCTCTGATAACCTACACCCAAATTTTTGTATAATTATAGTTTATTTCCGTACGACTGTTGCTGTATTTGCAAGCAACTTCTGGAAAAATAGCGCGAGAGATCCGGCTAAGGTGTCGTTAGCTTCCCCTTTATGTCTGCTAGAAACTCACTACGATGGCACTTGGTTTCTGTTAACCCACCACTATGATATCGGAGGTCTCTGTTAACCTACACCCAAATTTCTGTTTAATTATGGTTGATTTCCGTACGACTGGTGCTTGATTTGCATGCAACTTGTGGAAAACTTAAGCAAGGGGTGCGGCTAAGGTGTCGTTAGCTTCCGCTTGATGCCTGCTAGAGACTCGCAACGATGGCACTTGGTTTCAGTTAACCCACCACTATGATATCGGAGGTCTCTGTTAACCTACCCCCCAAATCTCTGTTTAATTATGGTCGATTTCCGGACGATTGGTGCTTGATTTGCATGCAACTTCTGAAAAAACAGCGCGATAGATCCGGCTAAGGAGTCGTTATCTTCCCCTTAATACCTGCTAGAAACTCACCACGATGCCACTTGGTTTCTGTTAACCCACCACTATGATATCGGACGTCTCTGTTAACCTACACCCATATTTCTGTTTAATTATGGTTGATTTCCGTACGACTGGTGGTTGATTTGCATGCAACTTGTGGAAAACTTAAGCAAGGGGTGCGGCTAAGGTGTCGTTAGCTTCAGCTTGATGCCTGCTAGAAACTCGCAACGATGGCACTTGGTTTCTGTTAATCCACCACTATGATATCGGAGGTCTCTGTTAACCTACCACCCAAATTTCTGTTTAATTATGGTTGATTTCCGTACGACTGGTGCTAGAAACTCACCACGATGTCACTTGCTTTCTGTTAACCCACCACTATGATATCGGTGGTCTTTGTTAACCTACCACCCAAATTTCGGTCTAATTATGGTTGATTTCCGTACGATTGGTGCTTGATTTGCATGCAACTTCTGAAAAAATAGCGCGAGAGATCCGGCTAAGCTGTCGTTAGCTTCCCCTTAATGCCTGCTAGAAACTCACCACGATGGCACTTGGTTTCTGTTAACCCACCACTATGATATCGGAGGTCTCTGTTAACCTACCACCAAAATTTTTGTTTAATTATAGTTGATTTCCGTACGATTGGTGCTTGATTTGCATGCAACTTCTGAAACAACAGCGCGAGAGATCCGGCTAAGGTGTCGTTAGCTTCCCCTTAATGCCTGCTAGAAACTCACCACACCGCGATGGCACTAGGTTTCTGTTAACCCTCCACTATGATGTCGGAGGTCTCTGATAACCTACACCCAAATTTTTGTATAATTATAGTTTATTTCCGTACGACTGTTGCTGTTGTGGAAATCTTAAGCAAGGGATGCGGCTAAGGTGTCGTTAGCTTCCGCTTGATGCCTGCTAGAGACTCGCAACGATGGCACTTGGTTTCAGTTAACCCACCACTATGATATCGGAGGTCTCTGTTAACCTACCCCCCAAATCTCTGTTTAATTATGGTCGATTTCCGGACGATTGGTGCTTGATTTGCATGCAACTTCTGAAAAAACAGCGCGAGAGATACGGCTAAGGAGTCGTTATCTTCCCCTTAATACCTGCTAGAAACTCACCACGATGCCACTTGGTTTCTGTTAACCCACCACTATGATATCGGAGGTCTCTGTTAACCTACACCCATATTTCTGTTTAATTATGGTTGATTTCCGTACGACTGGTGGTTGATTTGCATGCAACTTGTGGAAAACTTAAGCAAGGGGTGCGGCTAAGGTGTCGTTAGCTTCAGCTTGATGCCTGCTAGAAACTCGCAACGATGGCACTTGGTTTCTGTTAATCCACCACTATGATATCGGAGGTCTCTGTTAACCTACCACCCAAATTTCTGTTTAATTATGGTTGATTTCCGTACGACTGGTGCTTGATTTGCATGCAACTTCTGAAAAAACAGCGCGATAGATCCGGCTAAGGAGTCGTTATCTTCCCCTTAATACCTGCTAGAAACTCACCACGATGCCACTTGGTTTCTGTTAACCCACCACTATGATATCGGAGGTCTCTGTTAACCTACACCCATATTTCTGTTTAATTATGGTTGATTTCCGTACGACTGGTGGTTGATTTGCATGCAACTTGTGGAAAACTTAAGCAAGGGGTGCGGCTAAGGTGTCGTTAGCTTCAGCTTGATGCCTGCTAGAAACTCGCAACGATGGCACTTGGTTTCTGTTAATCCACCACTATGATATCGGAGGTCTCTGTTAACCTACCACCCAAATTTCTGTTTAATTATGGTTGATTTCCGTACGACTGGTGCTAGAAACTCACCACGATGTCACTTGCTTTCTGTTAACCCACCACTATGATATCGGTGGTCTTTGTTAACCTACCACCCAAATTTCGGTCTAATTATGGTTGATTTCCGTACGATTGGTGCTTGATTTGCATGCAACTTCTGAAAAAATAGCGCGAGAGATCCGGCTAAGCTGTCGTTAGCTTCCCCTTAATGCCTGCTAGAAACTCACCACGATGGCACTTGGTTTCTGTTAACCCACCACTATGATATCGGAGGTCTCTGTTAACCTACCACCAAAATTTTTGTTTAATTATAGTTGATTTCCGTACGATTGGTGCTTGATTTGCATGCAACTTCTGAAACAACAGCGCGAGAGATCCGGCTAAGGTGTCGTTAGCTTCCCCTTAATGCCTGCTAGAAACTCACCACACCGCGATGGCACTAGGTTTCTGTTAACCCTCCACTATGATGTCGGAGGTCTCTGATAACCTACACCCAAATTTTTGTATAATTATAGTTTATTTCCGTACGACTGTTGCTGTTGTGGAAATCTTAAGCAAGGGATGCGGCTAAGGTGTCGTTAGCTTCCGCTTGATGCCTGCTAGAGACTCGCAACGATGGCACTTGGTTTCAGTTAACCCACCACTATGATATCGGAGGTCTCTGTTAACCTACCCCCCAAATCTCTGTTTAATTATGGTCGATTTCCGGACGATTGGTGCTTGATTTGCATGCAACTTCTGAAAAAACAGCGCGAGAGATACGGCTAAGGAGTCGTTATCTTCCCCTTAATACCTGCTAGAAACTCACCACGATGCCACTTGGTTTCTGTTAACCCACCACTATGATATCGGAGGTCTCTGTTAACCTACACCCATATTTCTGTTTAATTATGGTTGATTTCCGTACGACTGGTGGTTGATTTGCATGCAACTTGTGGAAAACTTAAGCAAGGGGTGCGGCTAAGGTGTCGTTAGCTTCAGCTTGATGCCTGCTAGAAACTCGCAACGATGGCACTTGGTTTCTGTTAATCCACCACTATGATATCGGAGGTCTCTGTTAACCTACCACCCAAATTTCTGTTTAATTATGGTTGATTTCCGTACGACTGGTGCTAGAAACTCACCACGATGTCACTTGCTTTCTGTTAACCCACCAATATGATATCGGTGGTCTCTGTTAACCTACCACCCAAATTTCGGTCTAATTATGGTTGATTTCCGTACGATTGGTGCTTGATTTGCATGCAACTTCTGAAAAAATAGCGCGAGAGATCCGGCTAAGCTGTCGTTAGCTTCCCCTTAATGCCTGCTAGAAACTCACCACGATTGCACTTGGTTTCTGTTAACCCACCACTATAATGTCGGAGGTCTCTGATAACCTACACCCAAATTTTTGTTTAATTATAGTTGATTTCCGTACGACTGTTGCTGTATTTGCAAGCAACTTTTGGAAAAATAGCGCGAGAGATCCGGCTAAGGTGTCGTTAGCTTCCCCTTTATGCCTGCTAGAAACTCACCACGATGGCACTTGGTTTCTGTTAACCCACCACTATGATGTCGGAGGTCTCTGATAACCTACACCCAAATTTTTGTTTAATTATAGTTGATTTCCGTACGACTGTTGCTGTATTTGCAAGCAACTTTTGGAAAAATAGCGCGAGAGATCCGGCTAAGGTGTCGTTAGCTTCCCCTTTATGTCTGCTAGAAACTCACCACGATGGCACTTGGTTTCTGTTAACCCACCACTATGATATCGGAGGTCTCTGTTAACCTACACCCAAATTTCTGTTTAATTATGGTTGATTTCCGCTAAGGTGTCGTTAGCTTCCGCTTGATGCCTGCTAGAAACTCACCATGATGGCACTTGGTTTCTGTTAACCCACCACTATGATATCGGAGGTCTATGTTAACCTACCACCCAAATTTTGGTTTAATTATGGTTGATTTCCGTACGATTGGTGCTTGATTTGCGTGCAACTTCTGAAAAAATAGCGCGAGAGATCCGGCTAGGGTGTTGTTAGCTTCCCCTTGATGCTTGCTAGAAACTCACCATGATGGCACTTGGTTTCCCCCACTGTGATATCGGAGGTCTCTGTTAACCTACACCCGAATTTTTGTTTAATTATAGTTGATTTCCGTACGATTGGTGCTTGATTTGCATGCACCTTGTGGAAAACTTAAGCAAGGGGTGCGGCTAAGGTGTCGTTAGCTTCCCATTTATGCCTGCTAGAAACTCACCATGATGGCACTTGGTTTCTGTTAACCCACGACTATGATATCGGTGGTCTCTGTTAACCTACCACCCAAATTTCGGTCTAATTATGGTTGATTTCCGTACGATTGGTGCTTGATTTGCATGCAACTTCTGAAAAAATAGCGCGAGAGATCCGGATAAGCTGTCGTTAGCTTCCCCTTAATGCCTGCTAGAAACTCACCACGATGGCACTTGGTTTCTGTTAACCCACCACCTGCCTGCTAGAAACTCACTTGGTTTCTGGTAATAGCGTGAGAGATCCGGCTAAGGTGTCGTTAGCTTCCCCTTTATGCCTGCTATAAACTTACTATGATGGCACTAGGTTTCTGTTAACCCTCCACTATGATGTCGGAGGTCTCTGATAACCTACACCCAAATTTTTGAATAATTATAGTTTATTTCCGTACGACTGTTGCTGTATTTGCAAGCAACTTCTGGAAAAATAGCGCGAGAGATCCGGCTAAGGTGTCGTTAGCTTCCCCTTTATGTCTGCTAGAAACTCACCACGATGGCACTTGGTTTCTGTTAACCCACCACTATGATATCGGAGGTCTCTGTTAACCTACACCCAAATTTCTGTTTAATTATGGTTGATTTTCGTACGACTGGTGCTTGATTTGCATGCAACTTGTGGAAAACTCAAGCAAGGGGTGCGGCTAAGGTGTCGTTAGCTTCCGCTTGATGCCTGCTAGAGACTCGCAACGATGGCACTTGGTTTCAGTTAACCCACCACTATGATATCGGAGGTCTCTGTTAACCTACCCCCCAAATCTCTGTTTAATTATGGTCGATTTCCGGACGATTGGTGCTTGATTTGCATGCAACTTCTGAAAAAACAGCGCGAGAGATCCGGCTAAGGAGTCGTTATCTTCCCCTTAATACCCGCTAGAAACTCACCACGATGCCACTTGGTTTCTGTTAACCCACCACTATGATATCGGAGGTCTCTGTTAGCCTACACCCATATTTCTGTTTAATTATGGTTGATTTCCGTACGACTGGTGGTTGATTTGCATGCAACTTGTGGAAAACTTAAGCAAGGGGTGCGGCTAAGGTGTCGTTAGCTTCAGCTTGATGCCTGCTAGAAACTCGCAACGATGGCACTTGGTTTCTGTTAATCCACCACTATGATATCGGAGGTCTCTGTTAACCTACCACCCAAATTTCTGTTTAATTATGGTTGATTTCCGTACGACTGGTGCTTGATTTGCATGCAACTTGTGGAAAACTTAAGCAAGGTGTGCGGCTAAGGTGTCGTTAGCTTCCTCTGGATGCCTGCTAGAAACTCACCACGATGTCACTTGCTTTCTGTTAACCCACCACTATGATATCGGTGGTCTCTGTTAACCTACCACCCAAATTTCGGTCTAATTATGGTTGATTTCCGTACGATTGGTGCTTGATTTGCATGCAACTTCTGAAAAAATAGCGCGAGAGATCCGGCTAAGCTGTCGTTAGCTTCCCCTTAATGCCTGCTAGAAACTCACCACGATGGCACTTGGTTTCTGTTAACCCACCACTATGATGTCGGAGGTCTCTGATAACCTACACCCAAATTTTTGTTTAATTATAGTTGATTTCCGTACGACTGTTGCTGTATTTGCAAGCAACTTCTGGAAAAATAGCGCGAGAGATCGGGCTAAGGTGTCGTTAGCTTCCCCTTTATGTCTGCTAGAAACTCACCACGATGGCACTTGGTTTCTGTTAACCCACCACTATGATATCGGAGGTCTCTATTAACCTACACCCAAATTTCTGTTTAATTATGGTTGATTTCCGCTAAGGTGTCGTTAGCTTCCGCTTGATTCTTGCTAGAAACTCACCATGATGGCACTTGGTTTCTGTTAACCCACCACTATGATATCGGAGGTCTATGTTAACCTACCACCCAAATTTTGGTTTAATTATGGTTGATTTCCGTACGATTGGTGCTTTATTTGCGTGCAACTTCTGAAAAAATAGCGCGAGAGATCCGGCTAGGGTGTTGTTAGCTTCCCCTTGATGCTTGCTAGAAACTCACCATGATGGCACTTGGTTTCCCCCACTGTGATATCGGAGGTCTCTGTTAACCTACACCCGAATTTTTGTTTAATTATAGTTGATTTCCGTACGATTGGTGCTTGATTTGCATGCACCTTGTGGAAAACTTACGCGAGAGATCCGGCTAAGGTGTCGTTAGCTTCCCCTTAATGCCTGCTAGAAACTCACCACGATGGCACTTGGTTTCTGTTAACCCACCACTATGATATCGGTGGTCTCTGTTAACCTACACCCAAATAACTGTTTAATTATGGTTAATTTCCGTACGACTGGTTCTTGATTTGCATGCAACTTCTGAAAAAATAGCGCAAGAGAAACGGCTACGGTGTCGTCAGATTCCTCTTTGTGCCTGCAAGAAACTCACCACGATGGCACCTGGTTTCTGTTAACCCACCACTATGATATAGGGAGTCTCTGCTAACCTACCACCCAAATTTCTGTTTAATTATGTTTGATTTCCTTCTGATTGGTGCTTGATTTGCATGCAACTTGTGGAAAACTTAAGCAAGGGGTGCGGCTAAGGTATCGTAAGCTTCCGCTTGGTGCCTGCTAGAAACTCACCACGATGGCACTTGGTTTCTGTTAACCCACCACTATGATATCGGAGGTCTCTGTTAACCTACACCCAAGTAATTGTTTAATTATAGTTGATTTCCGTACGACTGGTGCTTGATTTGCATGCAACTTGTGGGAAACTTAAGCAAGGGGTGCGGCTAAAGTGTCGTTAGCTTCCGCTTGATGCCTGCTAGAAACTCACCACGATGGCACTTGGTTTCTGTTAATCCACCACTATCATATCGGAGGTCTCTGTTAACCTACCACCCAAATTTCTGTTTAATTATGGTTGATTTCCGTAGGATTGGTGCTTGATTTGCATGCAACTTCTGAAAAAATAGCGCGAGAGATCCGGCTAAGGTGTCGTTAGCTTCCCCTTAATACCTGCTAGAAACTCACCACGATGGCATTTGGTTTCTGTTAACCCACCACTATGATATCGGAGGTCTCTGTTAACCTACCACCCAAATTTCTGTTTAATTATGGTTGATTTCCGTACGATTGGTGCTTGATTTGCATGCAACTTCTGAAAAAATAGCGCGAGAGATCCGGCTAAGGTGAAGTTAGCTTCCCCTTAATGCCTGCTGGAAACTCACCATGATGGCACTTGGTTTCTGTTAACACACCACTGTGATATCGGAGGTCTCTGGTAACCTACCACACAAATTTTTTTTTTTAATTATAGGTGATTTCCGTACGATTGGTGCTTTATTTGCAAGTAACTTCTGGAAAAATATCGCGAGAGATCCGGCTAAGGTGTCCTTAGCTTCCCCTCTATGCCTGCTAGAAACTCACCATGATGGCACTTGGTTTCTGCTAACCCACCACTATGATATCGGAGGTCACTGTTAACCTACCACCCAAATTTTTGTTTAATTATGGTTGATTTCCGTACGATTGGTGCTTGATTTGCATGCAACTTGGGGAAAACTTACGCGAGAGATCCGGCTAAGGTGTCGTTAGCTTCCTCTTAATGCCTGCTAGGAACTCACAATGATGGCACTTGGTTTCTGTGAACCCACCACTGTGACATCGGAGGTCTCTGTTAACCTACACCCAAATTTTTTTTCAATTATAGTTGATTTCCGTACGATTGGTGCTTGATTTGCATGCAACTTCTGAAAAAATAGCGCGAGAGATCCGGATAAGCTGTCGTTAGCTTCCCCTTAATGCCTGCTAGAAACTCACCACGATGGCACTTGGTTTCTGTTAACCCACCACCTGCCTGCTAGAAACTCACTTGGTTTCTGGTAATAGCGTGAGAGATCCGGCTAAGGTGTCGTTAGCTTCCCCTTTATGCCTGCTATAAACTTACTATGATGGCACTAGGTTTCTGTTAACCCTCCACTATGATGTCGGAGGTCTCTGATAACCTACACCCAAATTTTTGAATAATTATAGTTTATTTCCGTACGACTGTTGCTGTATTTGCAAGCAACTTCTGGAAAAATAGCGCGAGAGATCCGGCTAAGGTGTCGTTAGCTTCCCCTTTATGTCTGCTAGAAACTCACCACGATGGCACTTGGTTTCTGTTAACCCACCACTATGATATCGGAGGTCTCTGTTAACCTACACCCAAATTTCTGTTTAATTATGGTTGATTTTCGTACGACTGGTGCTTGATTTGCATGCAACTTGTGGAAAACTCAAGCAAGGGGTGCGGCTAAGGTGTCGTTAGCTTCCGCTTGATGCCTGCTAGAGACTCGCAACGATGGCACTTGGTTTCAGTTAACCCACCACTATGATATCGGAGGTCTCTGTTAACCTACCCCCCAAATCTCTGTTTAATTATGGTCGATTTCCGGACGATTGGTGCTTGATTTGCATGCAACTTCTGAAAAAACAGCGCGAGAGATCCGGCTAAGGAGTCGTTATCTTCCCCTTAATACCCGCTAGAAACTCACCACGATGCCACTTGGTTTCTGTTAACCCACCACTATGATATCGGAGGTCTCTGTTAGCCTACACCCATATTTCTGTTTAATTATGGTTGATTTCCGTACGACTGGTGGTTGATTTGCATGCAACTTGTGGAAAACTTAAGCAAGGGGTGCGGCTAAGGTGTCGTTAGCTTCAGCTTGATGCCTGCTAGAAACTCGCAACGATGGCACTTGGTTTCTGTTAATCCACCACTATGATATCGGAGGTCTCTGTTAACCTACCACCCAAATTTCTGTTTAATTATGGTTGATTTCCGTACGACTGGTGCTTGATTTGCATGCAACTTGTGGAAAACTTAAGCAAGGTGTGCGGCTAAGGTGTCGTTAGCTTCCTCTGGATGCCTGCTAGAAACTCACCACGATGTCACTTGCTTTCTGTTAACCCACCACTATGATATCGGTGGTCTCTGTTAACCTACCACCCAAATTTCGGTCTAATTATGGTTGATTTCCGTACGATTGGTGCTTGATTTGCATGCAACTTCTGAAAAAATAGCGCGAGAGATCCGGCTAAGCTGTCGTTAGCTTCCCCTTAATGCCTGCTAGAAACTCACCACGATGGCACTTGGTTTCTGTTAACCCACCACTATGATGTCGGAGGTCTCTGATAACCTACACCCAAATTTTTGTTTAATTATAGTTGATTTCCGTACGACTGTTGCTGTATTTGCAAGCAACTTCTGGAAAAATAGCGCGAGAGATCGGGCTAAGGTGTCGTTAGCTTCCCCTTTATGTCTGCTAGAAACTCACCACGATGGCACTTGGTTTCTGTTAACCCACCACTATGATATCGGAGGTCTCTATTAACCTACACCCAAATTTCTGTTTAATTATGGTTGATTTCCGCTAAGGTGTCGTTAGCTTCCGCTTGATTCTTGCTAGAAACTCACCATGATGGCACTTGGTTTCTGTTAACCCACCACTATGATATCGGAGGTCTATGTTAACCTACCACCCAAATTTTGGTTTAATTATGGTTGATTTCCGTACGATTGGTGCTTTATTTGCGTGCAACTTCTGAAAAAATAGCGCGAGAGATCCGGCTAGGGTGTTGTTAGCTTCCCCTTGATGCTTGCTAGAAACTCACCATGATGGCACTTGGTTTCCCCCACTGTGATATCGGAGGTCTCTGTTAACCTACACCCGAATTTTTGTTTAATTATAGTTGATTTCCGTACGATTGGTGCTTGATTTGCATGCACCTTGTGGAAAACTTACGCGAGAGATCCGGCTAAGGTGTCGTTAGCTTCCCCTTAATGCCTGCTAGAAACTCACCACGATGGCACTTGGTTTCTGTTAACCCACCACTATGATATCGGTGGTCTCTGTTAACCTACACCCAAATAACTGTTTAATTATGGTTAATTTCCGTACGACTGGTTCTTGATTTGCATGCAACTTCTGAAAAAATAGCGCAAGAGAAACGGCTACGGTGTCGTCAGATTCCTCTTTGTGCCTGCAAGAAACTCACCACGATGGCACCTGGTTTCTGTTAACCCACCACTATGATATAGGGAGTCTCTGCTAACCTACCACCCAAATTTCTGTTTAATTATGTTTGATTTCCTTCTGATTGGTGCTTGATTTGCATGCAACTTGTGGAAAACTTAAGCAAGGGGTGCGGCTAAGGTATCGTAAGCTTCCGCTTGGTGCCTGCTAGAAACTCACCACGATGGCACTTGGTTTCTGTTAACCCACCACTATGATATCGGAGGTCTCTGTTAACCTACACCCAAGTAATTGTTTAATTATAGTTGATTTCCGTACGACTGGTGCTTGATTTGCATGCAACTTGTGGGAAACTTAAGCAAGGGGTGCGGCTAAAGTGTCGTTAGCTTCCGCTTGATGCCTGCTAGAAACTCACCACGATGGCACTTGGTTTCTGTTAATCCACCACTATCATATCGGAGGTCTCTGTTAACCTACCACCCAAATTTCTGTTTAATTATGGTTGATTTCCGTAGGATTGGTGCTTGATTTGCATGCAACTTCTGAAAAAATAGCGCGAGAGATCCGGCTAAGGTGTCGTTAGCTTCCCCTTAATACCTGCTAGAAACTCACCACGATGGCATTTGGTTTCTGTTAACCCACCACTATGATATCGGAGGTCTCTGTTAACCTACCACCCAAATTTCTGTTTAATTATGGTTGATTTCCGTACGATTGGTGCTTGATTTGCATGCAACTTCTGAAAAAATAGCGCGAGAGATCCGGCTAAGGTGAAGTTAGCTTCCCCTTAATGCCTGCTAGAAACTCACCATGATGGCACTTGGTTTCTGTTAACACACCACTGTGATATCGGAGGTCTCTGGTAACCTACCACACAAATTTTTTTTTTTAATTATAGGTGATTTCCGTACGATTGGTGCTTTATTTGCAAGTAACTTCTGGAAAAATATCGCGAGAGATCCGGCTAAGGTGTCCTTAGCTTCCCCTCTATGCCTGCTAGAAACTCACCATGATGGCACTTGGTTTCTGCTAACCCACCACTATGATATCGGAGGTCACTGTTAACCTACCACCCAAATTTTTGTTTAATTATGGTTGATTTCCGTACGATTGGTGCTTGATTTGCATGCAACTTGGGGAAAACTTACGCGAGAGATCCGGCTAAGGTGTCGTTAGCTTCCTCTTAATGCCTGCTAGGAACTCACAATGATGGCACTTGGTTTCTGTGAACCCACCACTGTGACATCGGAGGTCTCTGTTAACCTACACCCAAATTTTTTTTCAATTATAGTTGATTTCCGTACGATTGGTGCTTGATTTGCATGCAACTTCTGAAACAATAGCGCGAGAGATCCGGCTAAGGTGTCGTTAGCTTTCCATTTAATGCCTGCTAGAAACTCACCACGATGGCACTTGGTTTCTGTTAACCCACCACTATGATATCGGAGGTCTCTGTTAACCTACCACCCAAATTTCTGTTTAATTATGGTTGATTTCCGTACGATTGGTGCTTGATTTGCATGCAACTTCTGAAAAAATAGCGCGAGAGATCCGGCTAAGGTGAAGTTAGCTTCCCCTTAATGCCTGCTAGAAACTCACCACGATGGCACTTGGTTTCTGTTAACCCACCACTATGATATCGGAGGTCTCTGTTAACCTACCACCCAAATTTCTGCTTAATTATGGTTGATTTCCGTACGATTGGTGCTTGATTTGCATGCAACTTCTGAAAAAATAGCGCGAGAGATCCGGCTAAGGTGAAGTTAGCTTCCCCTTAATACCTGCTAGAAACTCACCACGATGGCACTTGGTTTCCACCACTGTGATATCGGAGGTCTCTGTTAACCTACCACCCAAATTTTTTTTCAATTATAGTTGATTTCCGTACGATTGGTGCTTGATTTACATGCAACTTCTGAAACAATAGCGCGAGAGATCCGGCTAAGGTGTCGTTAGCTTTCCCTTTAATGCCTGCTAGAAACTCACCACGATGGCACTTGGTTTCTGTTAACCCACCACTATGATATCGGAGGTCTCTGTTAACCTACACCCAAATTTTTTTTGTAATTATAGTTGATTTCCGTACGATTGGTGCTTGATTTGCATGCAACTTGGGGAAAACTTACGCGAGAGATCCGGCTAAGGTGTCGTTAGCTTCCTCCTAATGCCTGCTAGGAATTCACAATGATGGCACTTGATTTCTGTGAACCCACCACTGTGATATCGGAGGTCTCTGTTAACCTACACCCAAATAATTGTTTAATTATAGTTGATTTCCGTACGACTGGTGCTTGATTTGCATGCAAATCACACAATTTTTTTTTTAATTATAGTTGATTTCCGTACCTCTATCGACGTATCTGCACCTTGGCGCGGTGATAGGGCTTGCGTACACCTGTAATGATTCTGAGCTGTATCGGCGGAGCGGACGGAGTCTGCTCTGGTAGGGTCTCCCATGCCGAGGAGGTCAAATTTGAGGTGTCAGACTAAGACAGGTACAAACACTTTAAGCTAAGGTGTTGAGGTACCCGTGCCGAGAGCTGTATGGCTGGTAGTGTATAAAGAACCAGTCGCGAACGGTTCCCACCGATGCCCGGGCAAGGTCGGCTGTATTAAGTGCCTTACCCCGGTACGCTGGCAATGCCGGGGTGGGCAACCCCTTCCATGCTTACTCGTGGGACCAAACTATGAATTCAAATAACAATATAAATAAAATAAGCAAGGATGGAAAGGAGGAGAAGGAGAGCGATCTGGGAATGCTCTCTGAGGACGAGCTTCTAGCGAGTAGTCAGGAGAGCGTCAGGGCAGCGGGTACCAGCCATAGTGGCCCCGAAGAGAGCCAAGAAATCCTCTGGCACCTTGCTGAAAGTGAGGTACCAGAGGGCCCTCTTCATTCTCGACAAGATTGCCAAGAATGAGCGGGAGGGTAAGATACACGAGCGGGACGCGGATGACAGAGTCAGGTATGAAGCGGTAATCAAGGAGTACGAGACCGCCCTTGCCGCAAAGGCCGCTTCACATTCGCAGCAACAACCAAAAATGCAGCAGTCAGCGAAGCGCAATCGGTCGCAAGAAGAGAACGAGGGCAGCGCGAAGAAGGGCAGATTCCCCAAGCAGAGCGAGGGCCCTTCAACTAGTGCTCTAGCATCGGCAAAGCACACCTACAGCGAGGTGGTCCGAGACCATCTCCAGGTTGCTCTTGTCGATGCAAAGAGCAATAATGGAAGGCAAGTTCTGGCAGTGTGGAGCTCCATTGAGGGACGGCTATCTGAGATGGTCGTAGAACACCTCATGGAGAAACAGACTCCAGTGCCAGCCTTCAACTGCGAGGAAGTATGCCGGGGCTGCAGAGTCATTAAATGCGCGGACGGATTCTCAAGGGAATTCCTGGAGAAGAGCGTCGCTAAGATTAGCAACGCCTGGGGTGAACTTTCGTTAAAGCTCATCCCGGCTTCGGAGATTCCCAGGAGACCCCGTGCGCGCATCTGGTTATCCAAGATGAAGGTGGAGAGCTCGAAGCTCATCCAGTGTCTTAAGCTGCAGAATCCAGGTGTCCCGATGGACGACTGGATGGTCCTAAAGGTTGAGGAGCAGCAGCATAACAGCCAACCAGTCCTTCTGCTCATAAATAACGAGTATCTGCCGATACTCGAGCAGAAGGATAACAAGCTCAGATTTGGCATCAGGGAAGCCAAACTGAAGGTGTTTCCGGCTTCGGTTGCACCGCACGGCAACCTTGAAGAGATCGAGGACACGAGCAAGCTCATGGAGGAGCTTAAGCTGGCGGTGCCGGCTATGGACTGTGCCTCGTCTACAGCAGGGCAGGCTGTGAGTGCGCCACCTACCAACGCCCCAAAGGATGTTGAAGGTAGCGCAGATTAATTTGCAGCATGCCAAAATAGCCTCGGACAACCTAAAAGTGCTCCTTAGGGAGGAGGACGTCGACATCTGCCTTATTCAAGAGCCTTGGGTCTGGCGCTCAAAGATTATGGGTCTGCAAATAAGGCACTACAACCTATTCTACACTCATGGAGAAGGTAAACCTAGGGCTTGTATCCTCGTTAGGAATACTATCAATGCTTTCTTTTTACCTAATTTCAGCTCAGATGACGTCGCGGTGATCAGGGCCGAAGGGAAAAGCGGCCGGAGCGTGGTTATCGCCTCCGTATATATGGCCCATGATCGACCCGCACCACCTGAGGAGGTGCAGGGACTGATGAGAGGACCGACAACTGGAAGAGAAGCTGTTCTGCTGGGCTGCGACGCCAATGCAAGACATGCAATGTGGGGGAGCAGCGAGACGAACGAGCGAGGTGAGTCTCTTTTTGACTTTATAATAGCAAATGATTTCAACATATGCAATATAGGGAATTCTCCTACCTTTATTTTTCCGAGTTCGGAAACCTTTGGAGGGTGGGAAGAGGTCATTGACATTACTTTGGCAACAAACTCTTCCGATCTTGTAGTAAGAAACTGGATAGTTTCGCAGAAGATCTCGTTTTCCGATCATCGCATGATCCTTTTCGAGATAGGCTGGGAGAGGGAGAGTAGACCACCATCAAGAAACCCAAAACGGACGTCTTGGAATCTATTTGATAAGGTAGTCAGCGATAGACTCTGTAGAAGCAAAACACCCATTAATTGTCCGGAAAATCTGGATGACCGAGTCAGGTCTCTGGAGAAAAGTTTTCAGGCGGCCTACGGCGTCGCTTGTCCAATCTCGAGGAGCAAGAAGACCTACCCTCCGTGGTGGGACAAGAGTCTGAGTGACCTGAGGTCAAATCTCAGAAGCATCTTCAATTTTTGTTACTCGAGGAGAGATTTTCAAGAGTATAGGTACTCCCTGAGGGAATACAAAAGAGCCATACGTAACGGAAAGCAGAAATCCTGGCGAGATCATTGTGAGTCGATTGAGTCCACGAGAGATTCGGCGCGGCTAGGCAAAATTCTTGCTAAGGAGCATTCTAATCACACATTCGTAAAGCGGACTGATGGTACACGGGCGGAACCATCAGCTGAAACTCTGAAGATTCTAATAGATACCCACTTTCCGGACTGTCCTGTAGAGACAGTGAGCAGGAGAGAGCCGGTACAACAGGTTGTGCCGACAGGGCTGCTGGGTGAAATCATAACTGAAGAAAAGATTGCCTGGGCAATCAATAGTTTTTCACCATATAAATCCCCAGGGTTGGATGGAATCCTCCCTATTATGCTGCAGAAGACCCAAAGATCATTGATAAGTGAACTGAAGGAGATCTTTACTGCCTGCATTCTCTACAACCATATCCCAGCTACCTGGAGGAAAACAAGGGTTGTTTTCATTCCTAAATCGGGTAGAAGGGGACACGAGGTGGCCAAAGATTTTAGGCCAATAAGTCTTACATCCTTTGTTCTAAAAGTTCTTGAGAGAATTTTGGACCAGCATATAAGGAAACTACTAGACCAATATCCACTCTCTACGGCGCAACATGCGTATTCAAAGGGAAAATCTACGGAGACAGCACTACATGAAGTGGTGCGTACTGTGGAAAAATCCCTTATGCAGAAGGAATTCACTCTGGCTGCGTTTGTTGATGTCGAGGGCGCTTTCAACAACGTCAGGGCTGATGCGATAGGATCAGCCCTTGTTAGGGCTAGGGTGGAGGAACCAATCAGGAATTGGATCTCGAGCCTGCTCCTAAATCGTGAGATATCAGCTGAGCTGGGGGGAGCAAAGGTGAATAAACAAGTAGGCAGGGGCATGCCACAGGGTGGAGTGCTCTCACCTCGTTTGTGGCTCATCACCATTAATGATATCCTAGTCGAACTTAACACAGGCGGGGTTAAGATTGTGGCGTATGCCGACGATGTGGCAATCCTGATTACGGGTCCCTTCCCTTCCGTGATGAGCGAAATCATGGAAAGAACGTTGGCAAGATTAAGTAGGTGAGCACAAGGCTGTGGCCTTAGGCTAAATCCAGATAAGACAGAGCTGTTGCTCTTCACGAGGAAGTATAAACCACCTACCTTCAGACCACCAAGCTTGAACGACTAACAACTAGGTTTATCCTCCAGTACGAAGTACTTGGGGCTGACCATCGACTGTAAGTTAAGTTGGAAAATGTGCATTGAAGAGCGAGTACGGAAGGCCTATGTTGCTTTCTATGCTTGCAAATCGATGTTTGGTAAGAAGTGGGGTCTCAAGCTGAAAATGGTGCTATGGATGTACCAAGCGGTGGTGCGACCGGTGCTGAGCTATGGCTCTGTAGTCTGGTGGGAAGCTCTCCGGAAGAGCTATAACCTCACGGGTCTGCAGAAGGTTCAACGCACTGCGTGTGTTGGTGCCACGGGAGCCTGTCGCACCTGTCCCACGGCGGCTTTGGATCCCATTTTAAACCTGCTTCCAATTGACTTATATGTAATGAGTACATCTTCTCAGACAGCACTTAGGCTCAGAGAGTCTGGGTGCTGGAAGGCTACACAGCAAGGACACAGTAGTATCCTTGATCAACTACCCTCAGACATAGTTAACACCCGGACAGACTACATCCCTCGCAAACTGGAGTTTGAGCACAGGATTAAGACTATGTTTCCAAGCAGGAATGCGTGGAGGAGGGGTGAGGTCCTTGCCGATAGCGGTATTCAAATATTCACTGACGGTTCCAAAATGGATTCTGGAGTTGGAGCCGGCTTTTACTCCGAAACCTTGGAATTATCCACGTCTATCAAACTCCCTTCGTACTGCAGTGTTTTCCAGGCGGAAGTCTGTGCGATTCGGCAAGCCTGCAAATCGCTTGAAAACAGAAGCGCAACGGGGAAGATAAATATTTTTTCCGACAGCCAGGCGACAATAAAGGCGCTAGCGGCACCAAATATTGGCTCAAAGGTAGTCGGTGCTTGTAAGAAACAGATTGCCTCTCTAACAAATCTAGAAATTACTGTCACCTGGGTTCCCGGGCATAAGGGAATCGAAGGGAACGAAAAGGCCGATGAGCTAGCACGGTGCGGCTCGGCAGAGGATGAGGTAACAACTAGTATCGAGATAGGTATACCCCTAGCCGTAGTGAAGGGAAATATACGAAATTTCTATCTCAACAGGGCTCAACAAAGATGGAAAGATACCCTTACATGCAGGATATCAAGAACTACCTGGCCGGACTACAATAAGAAGAGAACCAGAGGTCTTCTTTGTAGGCCCAGGGCTGTCACCCACAAACTTATTGCAGTATACACGGGCCACTGGACTTTGGGCACGCATGCGGAAAAAATGGGCATTCCGCCTAACCAATACTGCAGAAGCTGCAAAGATGTGGCTGAAAAGGAAACGGTCGAGCATCTCCTGTGCAAATGCCCGGCCCTGGCCCGCAGTCGGCTAACATACTTGGGAAGTCCCTTCCTTGACAACCTAGGGCAGGTATCTAGGATCGAGACCTCCAACATAGTAGATTTCATTAACAACTCTGGTTGGTTGTAATGCACATCCTTCCATTACCAAGTAGGTTTTTCGAGTTTATGGCATCAAAACGGCAGTATTTTTTTTTTTGCTACTTGGGCGGCATGGGTCGCAGCCATTTTACCTACCACCTACCTACCTGATTTCCGTACGATTGGGGCTTGATTTGCAAGCAACTTCTGGAAAAATAGCGCGAGAGATCCGACTAAGGTGTCCTTAGCTTCCCCTCTATGCCTGCTAGAAACTCACCATGATGGCACTTGGTTTCTGCTAACCCACCACTATGATATCGGAGGTCTCTGTTAACCTACCACCCAAATTTCTGCTTAATTATGGTTGATTTCCGTACGATTGGTGCTTGATTTGCATGCAACTTCTGAAAAAATAGCGCGAGAGATCCGGCTAAGGTGTCGTTAGCTTCCCCTTAATACCTGCTAGAAACTCACCACGATGGCATTTGGTTTCTGTTAACCCACCACTATGATATCGGAGGTCTCTGTTAACCTACCACCCAAATTTCTGCTTAATTATGGTTGATTTCCGTACGATTGGTGCTTGATTTGCATGCAACTTCTGAAAAAATAGCGCGAGAGATCCGGCTAGGGTGTTGTTAGCTTCCCCTTGATGCTTGCTAGAAACTCACCAAGATGGCACTTGGTTTCCACCACTGTGATATCGGAGGTCTCTGTTAACCTACCACCCAAATTTTTTTTCAATTATAGTTGATTTCCGTACGATTGGTGCTTGATTTGCATGCAACTTCTGAAACAATAGCGCGAGAGATCCGGCTAAGGTGTCGTTAGCTTTCCCTTTAATGCCTGCTAGAAACTCACCACGATGGCACTTGGTTTCTGTTAACCCACCACTATGATATCGTAGGTCTCTGTTAACCTACACCCAAATAACTGTTTAATTATGGTTGATTTCCGTACGACTGGTGCTTGATTTGCATGCAACTTCTGAAAAAATAGCGCGAGAGAAACGGCTACGGTGTCGTCAGATTCCTCTTTATTCCTGCTAGAAACTCACCATGATGGCACTTGGTTTCTGTTAACCCACCACTATGATATAGGAGGTCTCTGCTAACCTACCACCCAAATTTCTGTTTAATTATGTTTGATTTCCTTCTGACTGGTGCTTGATTTGCATGCAACTTGTGAAAAACTTGAGCAAGGGGTGCGGCTAAGGTATCGTAAGCTTCCGCTTGATGCCTGCTAGAAACTCACCACGATGGCACTTGGTTTCTGTTAACCCACCACTATGATATCGGAGGTCTCTGTTAACCTGCCACCACCCAAATTTCTGTATAATTATTGTTGATTTCCGTACGATTGGTGCTTGATTTGCATGCAACTTCTGAAAAAATAGCGCGAGATATCCGGCTAATCCCCTTAATGCCTGCGAGAAATTCACCACGGAGGTCTCTGTTAACCTATCACCCAAATTTTTTTTCAATTATAGTTGATTTCCGTACGGTTGGTGCTTGATTTGCATGCAACTTCTGAAACAATAGCGCGAGAGATCCGGCTAAGGTATCGTAAGCTTCCGCTTGATGCCTGCTAGAAACTCACCACGATGGCACTTGGTTTCTGTTAACCCACCACTATGATATCGGAGGTCTCTGTTAACCTGCCACCACCCAAATTTCTGTATAATTATTGTTGATTTCCGTACGATTGGTGCTTGATTTGCATGCAACTTCTGAAAAAATAGCGCGAGATATCCGGCTAATCCCCTTAATGCCTGCGAGAAACTCACCACGGAGGTCTCTGTTAACCTATCACCCAAATTTTTTTTCAATTATAGTTGATTTCCGTACGGTTGGTGCTTGATTTGCATGCAACTTCTGAAACAATAGCGCGAGAGATCCGGCTAAGGTGTCGTTAGCTTCCGCTTGATGCCTGCTAGAAACTCACCATGATGGCACTTGGTTTCTGTTAACCCACCACTATGATATCGGAGCTCTCTGGTAACCTACCAGCCAAATTTTGGTTTAATTATGGTTGATTTCCGTACGATTCGTGCTTGATTTGCATGCAACTTCTGAAAAAATAGCGCGAGAGATCCGGCTAGGGTGTCGTTAGCTTCCCCTTGATGCTTGCTAGAAACTCACCATGATGGCACTTGGTTTCCACCACTGTGATATCGGAGGTCTCTGTTAACCTATCACCCAAATTTTTTTTCAATTATAGTTGATTTCCGTACGATTGGTGCTTGATTTGCATGCAACTTCTGAAAAAAGAGCGCGACTGATCCCGCTAAGGTGTCGTTAGCTTCCGCTTGATGCCTGCTAGAAACTCAGCATGATGGCACTTGGTTTCTGTTAACCCACCACTATGATATCGGAGCTCTCTGGTAACCTACCACCCAAATTTTGGTTTAATTATGGTTGATTTCCGTACGATTGGTGCTTGATTTGCATGCAACTTCTGAAAAAATAGCGCGAGAGATCCGGCTAGGGTGTTGTTAGCTTCCCCATGATGCTTGCTAGAAACTCACCATGATGGCACTTGGTTTCCACCACTGTGATATCGGAGGTCTCTGTTAACCTACCACCCAAATTTTTTTTCAATTATAGTTGATTTCCGTACGATTGGTGCTTGATTTGCATGCAACTTCTGAAACAATGGCGCGTGAGATCCGGCTAAGGTGTCGTTAGCTTTCCCTTTAATGCCTGCTAGAAACTCACCACGATGGCACCTGGTTTCTGTTAACCCACCACTATGATATAGGAGGTCTCTGCTAACCTACCACCCAAATTTCTGTTTAATTATGTTTGATTTCCTTCTGACTGGTGCTTGATTTACATGCAACTTGTGAAAAACTTAAGCTAGGGGTGCGGCTAAGGTATCGTAAGCTTCCGCTTGATGCCTGCTAGAAACTCACCACGATGGCACTTGGTTTCTGTTAATCCACCACTATGATATCGGAGGTCTCTGTTAACCTACCACCCAAATTTCTGATTAATTATGGTTGATTTCCGTACGATTGGTGCTTGATTTGCATGCAACTTCTGAAAAAATAGCGCGAGAGATCCGGCTAAGGTGTCGCTAGCTTCCCCTTAATACCTGCTAGAAACTCACCACGATGGCACTTGGTTTCTGTTAACCCACCACTATGATATCGGAGGTCTCTGTTAACCTACCACCCAAATTTCTGTTTGATTTTGGTTGATTTCCGTACGATTGGTGCTTGATTTGCATGCAACTTCTGAAAAAATAGCGCGAGAGATCCGGCTAAGGTGTCGTTAGCTTCCTCTTAATGCCTGCTAGGAACTCACACTGATGGCACTTGGTTTCTGTGAACCCACCACTGTGATATCGGAGGTCTCTGTTAACCTACACCCAAATTTTTTTTCAATTATAGTTGATTTCCGTACGATTGGTGCTTGATTTGCATGCAACTTCTGAAACAATAGCGCGAGAGATCCGGCTAAGGTGTCGTTAGCTTTCCCTTTAATGCCTGCTAGAAACTCACCACGATGGCACTTGGTTTCTGTTAACCCACCACTATGATATCGGAGGTCTCTGTTAACCTACCACCCAAATTTCTGTTTAATTATGGTTGATTTCCGTACGATTGGTGCTTGATTTGCATGCAACTTCTGAAAAAATAGCGCGAGAGATCCGGCTAAGGTGAAGTTAGCTTCCCCTTAATGCCTGCTAGAACCTCACCACGATGGCACTTGGTTTCTGTTAACCCACCACTATGATATCGGAGGTCTCTGTTAACCTACCACCCAAATTTCTGCTTAATTATGGTTGGTTTCCGTACGATTGGTGCTTGATTTGCATGCAATTTCTGAAAAAATAGCGCGAGAGATCCGGCTAAGGTGTCGTTAGCTTCCCCTTAATACCTGCTAGAAACTCACGACGATGGCATTTGGTTTCTGTTAACCCACCACTATGATATCGGAGGTCTCTGTTAACCTACCACCCAAATTTCTGTTTAATTATGGTTGATTCCCGTACGATTGGTGCTTGATTTGCATGCAACTTCTGAAAAAATAGCGCGAGAGATCCGGCTAAGGTGAAGTTAGCTTCCCCTTAATACCTGCTAGAAACTCACCATGATGGCGCTTGGTTTCCACCACTGTGATATCGGAGGTCTCTGTTAACCTACCACCCAAATTTTTTTTCAATTATAGTTGATTTCCGTACGATTGGTGCTTGATTTACATGCAACTTCTGAAACAATAGCGCGAGAGATCCGGCTAAGGTGTCGTTAGCTTTCCCTTTAATGCCTGCTAGAAACTCACCACGATGGCACTTGGTTTCTGTTAACCAACCACTATGATATCGGAGGTCTCTGTTAACCTACCACCCAAATTTTTGTTTAATTATAGTTGATTTCCGTACGACTGGTGCTTGATTTGCATGCAAATTACACAATTTTTTTTTTTAATTATAGTTGATTTCCGTACCTCTATCGACGTATCTGCACCTTGGCGCGGTGATAGGGCTTGCGTACACCAGTAATGATTCTGAGCTGTATCGGCGGAGCGGACGGAGTCTGCTCTGGTAGGGTCTCCCATGCCGAGGAGGTCAAATTTGAGGTGTCAGACTAAGACAGGTACAAACACTTTAAGCTAAGGTGTTG
Source organism: Anomoia purmunda (assembly GCA_951828415.1). Classification (NCBI taxonomy): domain Eukaryota; kingdom Metazoa; phylum Arthropoda; class Insecta; order Diptera; family Tephritidae; genus Anomoia; species Anomoia purmunda. The sequence goes on along the minus strand of OX639993.1, from coordinate 105,041,135 downwards.
AGGTACCCGTGCCGAGAGCTGTATGGCTGGTAGTGTATAAAGAACCAGTCGCGAACGGTCCCCACCGATGCCCGGGCAAGGTCGGCTGTATTAAGTGCCTTACCCCGGTACGCTGGCAATGCCGGGGTGGGCACCCCTTCCATGCTTACTCGTGGGACCAAACTATGAATTCAAATAACAATATAAATAAAATAAGCAAGGATGGAAAGGAGGAGAAGGAGAGCGATCTGGGAATGCTCTCTGAGGACGAGCTTCTAGCGAGTAGTCAGGAGAGCGTCAGGGCAGCGGGTACCAGCCATAGTGGACCCGAAGACAGCCAAGAAATCCTCTGGCACCTTGCTGAAAGTGAGGTACCAGAGGGCCCTCTTCATTCTCGACAAGATTGCCAAGAATGAGCGGGAGGGTAAGATACACGAGCGGGACGCGGATGACAGAGTCAGGTACGAAGCGGTGGTCAAGGAGTACGAGACCGCCCTTGCCGCAAAGGCCGCTTCACATTCGCAGCAACAACCAAAAATGCAGCAGTCAGCGAAGCGCAATCGGTCGCAAGAAGAGAACGAGGGCAGCGCGAAGAAGGGCAGATTCCCCAAGCAGAGCGAGGGCCCTTCAACTAGTGCTCTAGCATCGGCAAAGCACACCTACAGCGAGGTGGTCCGAGACCATCTCCAGGTTGCTCTTGTCGATGCAAAGAGCAATAATGGAAGGCAAGTTCTGGCAGTGTGGAGCTCCATTGAGGGACGGCTATCTGAGATGGTCGTAGAACACCTCATGGAGAAACAGACTCCAGTGCCAGCCTTCAACTGCGAGGAAGTATGCCGGGGCTGCAGAGTCATTAAATGCGCGGACGGGTTCTCAAGGGAATTCCTGGAGAAGAGCGTCGCTAAGATTAGCAACGCCTGGGGTGAACTTTCGTTAAAGCTCATCCCGGCTTCGGAGATTCCCAGGAGACCCCGTGCGCGCATCTGGTTATCCAAGATGAAGGTGGAGAGCTCGAAGCTCATCCAGTGTCTTAAGCTGCAGAATCCAGGTGTCCCGATGGACGACTGGATGGTCCTAAAGGTTGAGGAGCAGCAGCATAACAGCCAACCAGTCCTTCTGCTCATAAATAACGAGTGTCTGCCGATACTCGAGCAGAAGGATAACAAGCTCAGATTTGGCATCAGGGAAGCCAAACTGAAGGTGTTTCCGGCTTCGGTTGCACCGGACGGCAACCTCGAAGAGATCGAGGACACGAGCAAGGTCATGGAGGAGCTTAAGCTGGCAGTGCCGGCTATGGACTGTGCCTCGTCTACAGCAGGGCAGGCTGTGAGTGCGCCACCTACCAACGCCCCAAAGGATGTTGAAGGTAGCGCAGATTAATTTGCAGCATGCCAAAATAGCCTCGGACAACCTAAAAGTGCTCCTTAGGGAGGAGGACGTCGACATCTGCTTATTCAAGAGCCTTGGGTCTGGCGCTCAAAGATTATGGGTCTGCAAATAAGGCACTACAACCTATTCTACACTCATGGAGAAGGTAAACCTAGGGCTTGTATCCTCGTTAGGAATACTATCAATGCTTTCTTTTTCCCTAATTTCAGCTCAGATGACGTCGCGGTGATCAGGGCCGAAGGGAAAAGCGGCTGGAGCGTGGTTATCGCCTCCGTATATATGGCCCATGATCGACCCGCACCACCTGAGGAGGTGCAGGGACTGATGAGAGGACCGACAACCGGAAGAGAAGTTGTTCTGCTGGGCTGCGACGCCAATGCAAGACATGCAATGTGGGGGAGCAGCGAGACGAACGAGCGAGGTGAGTCTCTTTTTGACTTTATAATAGCAAATGATTTCAACATATGCAATATAGGGAATTCTCCTACCTTTATTTTTCCGAGTTCGGAAACCTTTGGAGGGTGGGAAGAGGTCATTGACATTACTTTGGCAACAAACTCTTCCGATCTTGTAGTAAGAAACTGGATAGTTTCGCAGAAGATCTCGTTTTCCGATCATCGCATGATCCTTTTCGAGATAGGCTGGGAGAGGGAGAGTAGACCACCATCAAGAAACCCAAAACGGACGTCTTGGAATCTATTTGATAAGGTAGTCAGCGATAGACTCTGTAGAAGCAAAACACCCATTAATTGTCCGGAAAATCTGGATGACCGAGTCAGGTCTCTGGAGAAAAGTTTTCAGGCGGCCTACGGCGTCGCTTGTCCAATCTCGAGGAGCAAGAAGACCTACCCTCCGTGGTGGGACAAGAGTCTGAGTGGCCTGAGGTCAAATCTCAGAAGCATCTTCAATTTTTGTTACTCGAGGAGAGATTTTCAAGAGTATAGGTACTCCCTGAGGGAATACAAAAGAGCCATACGTAACGCAAAGCAGAAATCTTGGCGAGATCATTGTGAGTCGATTGAGTCCACGAGAGATTCGGCGCGGCTAGGCAAAATTCTTGCTAAGGAGCATTCTAATCACACATTCGTAAAGCGGACTGATGGTACACGGGCGGAACCATCAGCTGAAACTCTGAAGATTCTAATAGATACCCACTTTCCGGACTGTCCTGTAGAGACAGTGAGCAGGAGAGAGCCGGTACAACAGGTTGTGCCGACAGGGCTGCTGGGTGAAATCATAACTGAAGAAAAGATTGCCTGGGCAATCAATAGTTTTTCACCATATAAATCCCCAGGGTTGGATGGAATCCTCCCTATTATGCTGCAGAAGACCCAAAGATCATTGATAAGTGAACTGAAGGAGATCTTTACTGCCTGCATTCTCTACAACCATATCCCAGCTACCTGGAGGAAAACAAGGGTTGTTTTCATTCCTAAATCGGGTAGAAGGGGACACGAGGTGGCCAAAGATTTTAGGCCAATAAGTCTTACATCCTTTGTTCTAAAAGTTCTTGAGAGAATTTTGGACCAGCATATAAGGAAACTACTAGACCAATATCCACTCTCTACGGCGCAACATGCGTATTCAAAGGGAAAATCTACGGAGACAGCACTACATGAAGTGGTGCGTACTGTGGAAAAATCCCTTATGCAGAAGGAATTCACTCTGGCTGCGTTTGTTGATGTCGAGGGCGCTTTCAACAACGTCAGGGCTGATGCGATAGGATCAGCCCTTGTTAGGGCTAGGGTGGAGGAACCAATCAGGAATTGGATCTCGAGCCTGCTCCTAAATCGTGAGATATCAGCTGAGCTGGGGGGAGCAAAGGTGAATAAACAAGTAGGCAGGGGCATGCCACAGGGTGGAGTGCTCTCACCTCGTTTGTGGCTCATCACCATTAATGATATCCTAGTCGAACTTAACACAGGCGGGGTTAAGATTGTGGCGTATGCCGACGATGTGGCAATCCTGATTACGGGTCCCTTCCCTTCCGTGATGAGCGAAATCATGGAAAGAACGTTGGCAAGATTAAGTAGGTGAGCACAAGGCTGTGGCCTTAGGCTAAATCCAGATAAGACAGAGCTGTTGCTCTTCACGAGGAAGTATAAACCACCTACCTTCAGACCACCAAGCTTGAACGACTAACAACTAGGTTTATCCTCCAGTACGAAGTACTTGGGGCTGACCATCGACTGTAAGTTAAGTTGGAAAATGTGCATTGAAGAGCGAGTACGGAAGGCCTATGTTGCTTTCTATGCTTGCAAATCGATGTTTGGTAAGAAGTGGGGTCTCAAGCTGAAAATGGTGCTATGGATGTACCAAGCGGTGGTGCGACCGGTGCTGAGCTATGGCTCTGTAGTCTGGTGGGAAGCTCTCCGGAAGAGCTATAACCTCACGGGTCTGCAGAAGGTTCAACGCACTGCGTGTGTTGGTGCCACGGGAGCCTGTCGCAGCTGTCCCACGGCGGCTTTGGATCCCATTTTAAACCTGCTTCCAATTGACTTATATGTAATGAGTACATCTTCTCAGACAGCACTTAGGCTCAGAGAGTCTGGGTGCTGGAAGGCTACACAGCAAGGACACAGTATTATCCTTGATCAACTACCCTCAGACATAGTTAACACCCGGACAGACTACATCCCTCGCAAACTGGAGTTTGAGCACAGGATTAAGACTATGTTTCCAAGCAGGAATGCGTGGAGGAGGGGTGAGGTCCTTGCCGATAGCGGCATTCAAATATTCACTGACGGTTCCAAAATGGATTCTGGAGTTGGAGCCGGCTTTTACTCCGAAACCTTGGAATTATCCACGTCTATCAAACTCCCTTCGTACTGCAGTGTTTTCCAGGCGGAAGTCTGTGCGATTTGGCAAGCCTGCAAATCGCTTGAAAACAGAAGCGCAACGGGGAAGATAAATACTTTTTCCGACAGCCAGGCGGCAATAAAGGCGCTAGCGGCACCAAATATTGGTTCAAAGGTAGTCGGTGCTTGTAAGCAACAGATTGCCTCTCTAACAAATCTAGAAATTACTGTCACCTGGGTTCCCGGGCATAAGGGAATCGAAGGGAACGAAAAGGTCGATGAGCTAGCACGGTGCGGCTCGGCAGAGGATGAGGTAACAACTAGTATCGAGATAGGTATACCCCTAGCCGTAGTGAAGGGAAATATACGAAATTTCTATCTCAACAGGGCTCAACAAAGATGGAAAGATACCCTTACATGCAGGATATCAAGAACTACCTGGCCGGACTACAATAAGAAGAGAACCAGAGGTCTTCTTTGTAGGCCCAGGGCTGTCACCCACAAACTTATTGCAGTATACACGGGCCACTGGACTTTGGGCACGCATGCGGAAAAAATGGGCATTCCGCCTAACCAATACTGCAGAAGCTGCAAAGATGTGGCTGAAAAGGAAACGGTCGAGCATCTCCTGTGCAAATGCCCGGCCCTGGCCCGCAGTCGGCTAACATACTTGGGAAGTCCCTTCCTTGACAACCTAGGGCAGGTATCTAGGATCGAGACCTCCAACATAGTAGATTTCATTAACAACTCTGGTTGGTTGTAATGCACATCCTTCCATTACCAAGTAGGTTTAGTTTATGGCATCAAAACGGCAGTATTTTTTTTTTTGCTACTTGGGCGGCATGGGTCGCAGCCATTTTACCTACCACCTACCTACCTGATTTTCGTACGATTGGGGCTTGATTTGCAAGCAACTTCTGGAAAAATAGCGCGAGAGATCTGGCTAAGGTGTCCTTAGCTTCCCCTCTATGCCTGCTAGAAACTCACCATGATGGCACTTGGTTTCTGCTAACCCACCACTATGATATCGGAGGTCTCTGTTAACCTACCACCCAAATTTTTGTTTAATTATGGTTGATTTCCGTACGATTGGTGCTTGATTTGCATGCAACTTCTGAAAAAAGAGCGCGACAGATCCCGCTAAGGTGTCGTTAGCTTCCGCTTGATGCCTGCTAGAAACTCACCATGATGGCACTTGGTTTCTGTTAACCCACCACTATGATATCGGAGCTCTCTGGTAACCTACCACCCAAATTTTGGTTTAATTATGGTTGATTTCCGTACGATTGGTGCTTGATTTGCATGCAACTTCTGAAAAAATAGCGCGAGAGATCCGGCTAGGGTGTTGTTAGCTTCCCCTTGATGCTTGCTAGAAACTCACCATGATGGCACTTGGTTTCCACCACTGTGATATCGGAGGTCTCTGTTAACCTACCACCCAAATTTTTTTTCAATTATAGTTGATTTCCGTACGATTGGTGCTTGATTTGCATGCAACTTCTGAAACAATAGCGCGAGACATCCGGCTAAGGTGTCGTTAGCTTTCCCTTTAATGCCTGCTAGAAACTCACCACGATGGCACTTGGTTTCTGTTAACCCACCACTATGATATCGTAGGTCTCTGTTAACCTACACCCAAATAACTGTTTAATTATGGTTGATTTCCGTACGACTGGTGCTTGATTTGCATGCAACTTCTGAAAAAATAGCGCGAGAGAAACGGCTACGGTGTCGTCACATTCCTCTTTATGCCTGCTAGAAACTCACCATGATGGCACTTGGTTTCTGTTAACCCACCACTATGATATAGGAGGTCTCTGCTAACCTACCACCCAAATTTCTGTTTAATTATGTTTGATTTCCTTCTGACTGGTGCTTGATTTGCATGCAACTTGTGAAAAACTTAAGCAAGGGGTGCGGCTAAGGTATCGTAAGCTTCCGCTTGATGCCTGCTAGAAACTCACCACGATGGCACTTGGTTTCTGTTAACCCACCACTATGATATCGGAGGTCTCTGTTAACCTGCCACCACCCAAATTTCTGTATAATTATTGTTGATTTCCGTACGATTGGTGCTTGATTTGCATGCAACTTCTGAAAAAATAGCGCGAGATATCCGGCTAATCCCCTTAATGCCTGCGAGAAACTCACCACGGAGGTCTCTGTTAACCTATCACCCAATTTTTTTTCAATTATAGTTGATTTCCGTACGGTTGGTGCTTGATTTGCATGCAACTTCTGAAACAATAGCGCGAGAGATCCGGCTAAGGTGTCGTTAGCTTCCGGTTGATGCCTGCTAGAAACTCACCATGATGGCACTTGATTTCTGTTAACCCACCACTATGATATCGGAGCTCTCTGGTAACCTACCACCCAAATTTTGGTTTAATTATGGTTGATTTCCGTACGATTCGTGCTTGATTTGCATGCAACTTCTGAAAAAATAGCGCGAGAGATCCGGCTAGGGTGTTGTTAGCTTCCCCTTGATGCTTGCTAGAAACTCACCATGATGGCACTTTATTTCCACCACTGTGATATCGGAGGTCTCTGTTAACCTACCACCCAAATTTTTTTTCAATTATAGTTGATTTCCGTACGATTGGTGCTTGATTTGCATGCAACTTCTGAAAAAAGAGCGCGACAGATCCCGCTAAGGTGTCGTTAGCTTCCGCTTGATGCCTGCTAGAAACTCACCATGATGGCACTTGGTTTCTGTTAACCCACCACTAGGATATCGGAGCTCTCTGGTAACCTACCACCCAAATTTTGGTTTAATTATGGTTGATTTCCGTACGATTGGTGCTTGATTTGCATGCAACTTCTGAAAAAATAGCGCGAGAGATCCGGCTAGGGTGTTGTTAGCTTCCCCTTGATGCTTGCTAGAAACTCACCATGATGGCACTTGGTTTCCACCACTGTGATATCGGAGGTCTCTGTTAACCTACCACCCAAATTTTTTTTCAATTATAGTTGATTTCCGTACGATTGGTGCTTGATTTGCATGCAACTTCTGAAACAATAGCGCGAGAGATCCGGCTAAGGTGTCGTTAGCTTTCCCTTTAATGCCTGCTAGAAACTCACCACGATGGCACTTGGTTTCTGTTAACCCACCACTATGATATCGTAGGTCTCTGTTAACCTACACCCAAATAACTGTTTAATTATGGTTGATTTCCGTACGACTGGTGCTTGATTTGCATGCAACTTCTGAAAAAATAGCGCGAGAGAAACGGCTACGGTGTCGTCAGATTCCTCTTTATGCCTGCTAGAAACTCACCATGATGGCACTTGGTTTCTGTTAACCCACCACTATGATATAGGAGGTCTCTGCTAACCTACCACCCAAATTTCTGTTTAATTATGTTTGATTTCCTTCTGACTGGTGCTTGATTTGCATGCAACTTGTGAAAAACTTAAGCAAGGGGTGCGGCTAAGGTATCGTAAGCTTCCGCTTGATGCCTGCTAGAAACTCACCACGATGGCACTTGGTTTCTGTTAACCCACCACTATGATATCGGAGGTGTCTGTTAACCTACCACCCAAATTTCTGATTAATAATGGTTGATTTCCGTACGATTGGTGCTTGATTTGCATGCAACTTCTGAAAAAATAGCGCGAGAGATGCGGCTAAGGTGTCGCTAGCTTCCCCTTAATACCTGCTAGAAACTCACCACGATGGCATTTGGTTTCTGTTAACCCACCACTATGATATCGGAGGTCTCTGTTAACCTACACCCAAATTTCTGTTTAATTATGGTTGATTTTCGTACGACTGGTGCTTGATTTGCATGCAACTTGTGGAAAACTTAAGCAAGGGCTGCGGCTAAGGTGCCGTTAGCTTCCGCTTGATGCCTGCTAGAAACTCACCATGATGGCACTTGGTTTCTGTTAACCCACCACTATGATATCGGAGGTCTCTGTTAACCTAACACCCAAATTTCTGTTTAATTATGGTTGGTTTCCGTACGATTGGTACTTGATTTGCATGCAACTTCTGAAAAAATAGCGCGAGAGATCCGGCTAAGGTGAAGTTAGCTTCCCCTTAATGCCTGCTAGAAACTCACCACGATGGCAGTTGCTTTCTGTTAACACACCATTGTGATATCGGAGGTCTCTGGTAACCTACCACACAAATTTTTTTTTTAATTATAGTTGATTTCCGTACGATTGGTGCTTGATTTGCAAGCAACTTCTGGAAAAAGAGCGCGAGAGATCCGCCTAAGGTGTCCTTAGCCTCCCCTCTATGCCTGCTAGAAACTCACCATGATGGCACTTGGTTTCTGCTAACCCACCACTATGATATCGGAGGTCTCTGTTAACCTACCACCCAAATTTCTGTTTAATTATGTTTGATTTGCTTATGATTGGTGCTTGATTTGCATGCAACTTGTGGAAAACTTAACAAAGGGGTGCGGCTAAGGTATCGTAAGCTTCCGCTTCATGCCTGCTAGAAACTCACCATGATGGCACTTGGTTTCTGTTAACCCACCACTATGATATCGGAGGTCTCTGTTAACCTAACACCCAAATTTCTGTTTAATTATGGTGGATTTCCGTACGATTCGTGCTTGATTTGCATGCAACTTCTGAAAAAATAGCGCGAGAGATCCGGCTAAGGTGATGTTAGCTTCCCCTTAATGCCTGCTAGAAACTCACCACGATGGCACTTGGTTTCTGTTAACACACCACTGTGATATCGGAGGTCTCTGGTAACTTACCACCCAAATTTTTTTTTTAATTATAGTTGATTTCCGTACGGTTGGTGCTTGATTTGCAAGCGACTTCTGGAAAACTAGCGCGAGAGATCCGGCTAAGGTGTCGTTAGCTTTCCCTCTATGCCTGCTAGAAACTCACCACGATGGCACTTGGTTTCTGCTAACCCACCACAATGATATCGGAGGTCTCTGTTAACCTACCACCCAAATTTTTGTTTAATTATAGTTGATTCCCGTACGATTGGTGCTTGATTTGCATGCAACTTCTGAAAAAAAGAGCGCGAAAGATCCGGCGAAAGTGTCGTTAGCTTCCGCTTGATGCCTGCTAGAAACTCTTCATGATGGCACTTGGTTTCTGTTAACCCACCACTATGATATCGGAGCTCTCTGTTAACCTACCACCCAAATTTTGGTTTAATTATGGTTGATTTCCGTACGATTGGTGCTTGATTTGCATGCAACTTCTGAAAAAATAGCGCGAGAGATCCGGCTAGGGTGTTGTTAGCTTCCCCTTGATGCTTGCTAGAAACTCACCATGATGGCACTTGGTTTCTGTTAACCCACCACTATGATATCGGAGGTCTCTGTTAACCTACACCCATATTTAATTATGGTTGATTTCCGTACGACTGGTGCTTGATTTGCATGCAACTTGTGGAAAACTTAAGCAAGGGGTGCGGCTAAGGTGTCGTTAGCTTCCGCTTGATGCCTGCTAGAAACTCGCAACGATGGCACTTGGTTTCTGTTAACCCACCAATATGATATCGGAGGTCTCTTTTAACCTACCACCCATATTTTTTTTTTTAATTATGGTTGATTTCCGTACGATTGGTGCTTGAGTTGCATGCAACTTGGGGAAAACTTAAGCAAGGGGTGCGGATAAGGTGTATATAGCTTCCCCTTAATGCCTGCTAGAAACTCACCACGATGACACTTGGTTTCTGTTAACCCACCATTGTGATATCGGAGGTCTCTGTTAACCTACCACCAAAATTTTTGTTTAATTATAGTTGATTTCCGTACGATTGTTGCTGTATTTGCAAGCAACTGCTGGAAAAATAGCGCGAGAGATCCGGCTAAGGTGTCGTTAGTTTCCCCTTTATGCCTGCTAGAAACTCAGCACGATGGCACTTGGTTTTTGTTAACCTACCACTATGATATCGGAGATCTCTGTTAACCTACACCCAAATCTTTGTTTAATTATAGTTGATTTCCGTACGATTGGTGCTTGATTTGCATGCAGCTTGTGGAAAAAATAGCGCGAGAGATCCGGCTAAGGTGTCGTTAGCTTCCCCTTAATGCCTGCTAGAAACTCACCACGATGGCACTTGGTTTCGGTTAACCCACCACTGTGATATCGGAGGTCTCTGTTAACCTACACCCAAATTTCTGTTTAATTATGGTTGATTTCCGTACGACTGGTGCTTGATTTGCATGCAACTTGTGGAAAACTTAAGCAAGGGGTGCGGCTAAGGTGTCGTTAGCTTCCTCTGGATGCCTGCTAGAAACTCACCCCGATGTCACTTGCTTTCTGTTAACCCACCACTATGATATCGGAGGTCTCTGTTAACCTACCACCCAAATTTCTGTCTAATTATGGTTGATTTCCGTACGATTGGTGCTTGATTTGCATGCAACTTCTGGAAAAATAGCGCGACAGATCCGGCTAAGGTGTCGTTAGCTTCCCCTTAATGCCTGCTAGAAACTCACCACGATGGCACTAGGCTTCTGTTAACCCACCACTATGATGTCGGAGGTCTCTGATAACCTACACCCAAATTTTTGTATAATTATAGTTGATTTCCGTACGACTGTTGCTGTATTTGCAAGCAACTTCTGGCAAAATAGCGCGAGAGATCCGGCTAAGGTGTCGTTAGCTTCCCCTTTATGTCTGCTAGAAACTCACCACGATGGCACTTGGTTTCTGTTAACCCACCACTATGATATCGGAGGTCTCTGTTAACCTACCACCCTAATTTCTGTCAAATTATGGTTGATTTCCGTACGATTCGTGCTTGATTTGCATGCAACTTCTAAACAAATAGCGCGAGAGATCCGGCTAAGGTGATGTTAGCTTCCCCTTAATGCCTGCTAGAAACTCACCATGATGGCACGTGGTTTCTGTTAACTCACCACTGTGATATCGGAGGTCTCTTTCAACCTACCACCCAATTTTTTTTTGTAATTGTAGTTGATTTCCGTACGATTGGTGCTTGATTTGCATGCAACTTCTGAAAAAATAGCGCGAGAGATCCGGCTAAGGTGTCGTTAGCTTCTCCTTGATGCTTGCTAGAAACTCAGCATGATGGCACTTGGTTTACGTTAACCCACCACTGTGATATCGGAGGTCTCTGTTAACCTACACCCAAATTTCTGTTAAATTATGGTTGATTTCCGTACGATTGGTGCTTGGTTTGCATGGAACTTCTGAAAAAATACCGCGAGACATACGGCTAAGGACTCGTTAGCTTCCCCTTTATGCCTGCCACGATGGCACTTGGTTTCTGTTAACCCACCGCTATGATATCGGAAGTCTCTGTTAACCTACCACCCAAATTTTTGTTTAATTATAGTTGATTTCCTTATGATTGGTGCTTGATTTGCAAGCAACTTCTGGAAAAATAGCGCGAGAGATCCGGCTAAGGTGTCGTTAGCTTCCGCTTGATGCCTGCTAGAAACTCGCAACGATGGCACTTGGTTTTTGTTAACCCACCACTATGATATCGGAGGTCTCTGTTAACCCTGCTGTGAGGTTAAAAAAACTTACGAATCTTAGGTTAGAGGACCATTTGGTCCATACTGCAGTTTTCATACAAAATAACAATTTAATCTTAGTCTTTATATTTAGTTTGGTTCAATACTTGCTAAATATTATTATTTTATTATTTACTCAACTCTGGTAAAACCCAGCACCAGTGGCCTGCTCTAAAAATGCTTCTAGTTCAGGAGCTCGAAAGCGAGGAATTTGTAGTTGCTGCAAGTCTAAGTCTGATGTAAAATGCTCCATTTGCAGTGCGTTTATTTGCAAAACCAACCGAAAAACATTTTTTTGCTCATCATGTAGTGCCAAAAAATATCGAACAAACTTATTTTTGGGAAATTAATGTAAAGAAAATCAAAGAAAATATACTATGGACCAAATGGTCCCTTAACCTAAGATTCGTAATTTTCAATTTATCTTAGTCCAGTTTTAAGTCAGAGAATTAAATTTTCGCACATACTATTGTTTTATAAAAAGACCACTTGAGCTGAAAAATTTAGACAGTATATATCACCTTTCCAAAGTTACAAAGAAAACAAAAAAAAATTGGACCAAATGGTCTTAACCTAACAGCATGGTTAACCTACCACCCAAATTTCTGTTTAATTATGGTTGATTTCCGTACGATTGGTGTTTGATTTGCATGCAACTTCTGAAAAAATAGCGCGAGAGATCCGGCTAAGGTGTCGTTAGCTTCCCCTTAATACCTGCTAGAAACTCACCTTGATGGCTTTTGGTTTCTCTGAACCCACCACTGTGATATCGGAGGTCTCTGTTAACCTAACCCCCAAATTTTTGTTTAATTATAGTTGATTTCCGTACGACTGGTGCTTGATTTGCATGCAAGTTCTGAAAAAATAGCGAGAGATATCCGGCTAAGGTGTCGTTAGCTTCCCCTTTATGTCTGCTAGAAACTCACCACGATGGCACTTGGTTTCTGTTAACCCACCACTATGATATCGGAGGTCTCTTTTAACCTACACCCATATTTCTGTTTAATTATGGTTGATTTCCGTACGACTGGTGCTTGATTTGCATGCAACTTGTGGAAAACTTAAGCAAGGGGTGCGGCTAAGGTGTCGTTAGCTTCCGCTTGATGCCTGCTAGAAACTCGCAACGATGGCACTTGGTTTCTGTTAACCCACCACTATGATATTGGAGGTCTCTTTTAACCTACCACCCAAATTTCTGTTTAATTATGGTAGATTTCCGTACGATTGGTGTTTGATTTGCATGCAACTTCTGAAAAAATAGCGCGAGAGATCCGGCTAAGGTGTCGTTAGCTTCCCCTTAATGCCTGCTAGAAACTCACTCCGATGGCGCTTGGTTTCTGTTAACCCACCATTGTGATATCGGAGGTCTCTGTTAACCTACCACCCAAATTTTTGTTTAATTATAGCTGATTTCCGTACGATTGGTGCTTGATTGGCAAGCAACTTCTGGACAAATAGCGCGAGAGATCCGGCTAAGGCGTCGTTAGCTTCCCCTTTATGTCTGCTAGAAACTCACCACGATGGCACTTGGTTTCTGTTAACCCACCACTATGATATTGGAGGTCTCTTTTAACCTACCACCCAAATTTCTGTTTAATTATGGTAGATTTCCGTACGATTGGTGTTTGATTTGCATGCAACTTCTTAAAAAATAGCGCGAGAGATCCGACTAAGGTGTCGTTAGCTTCCCCTTAATGCCTGCTAGAAACTCACTCCGATGGCGCTTGGTTTCTGTTAACCCCCCACTGTGATATCGGAGGTCTCTGTTAACCTACCACCCAAATTTTTGTTTAATTATAGCTGATTTCCGTACGATTGGTGCTTGATTGGCAAGCAACTTCTGGACAAATAGCGCGAGAGATCCGGCTAAGGCGTCGTTAGCTTCCCCTTTATGCCTGCTAGAAACTCACCACGATGGCACTTGGCTTTTGTTAACCCACCACTATGATATCGGAGGTCTCTGTTAACCTACCACCCAAATTTTTGTTTAATTATAGTTGATTTCCGTACGATTGGTGCTTGATTTGCATGCAACTTGTAGAAAATTTACGCGAGAGATCCAACTAAGGCGTCGTTAGCTTCCCCTTTATGCCTGCTAAAAACTCACCACGAGGGCACTTGGCTTTTGTTAACCCACCACTATGATATCGGAGGTCTCTTTTTGTTTAATTATAGTTGATTTCCGTAGGACTGGTGCTTGATTTGCATGCAACTTGTAGAAAACTTACGCGAGAGATCCAACTAAGGCGTTGTTAGCTTCCCCTTTATGTCTGCTAGAAACTCACCACGATGGCACTTGGTTTCTGTTAACCCACCACTATGATATCGGAGGTCTCTGTTAACCTACCACCCAAATTTTTGTTTAATTATAGTTGATTTCCTTACGATTGGTGCTTGATTTGCATGCAACTTGTAGAAAACTTACGCGAGAGATCCGACTAAGGTGTTGTTAGCTTCCCCTTAATGCCTGCTAGAAGCTCACCACGATGGCACTTAGTTTCTGTTAACCCACCACTATGATATCGGAGGGCTCTTTTAACCTACACCCATATTTCTGTTTAATTATGGTTGATTTCCGTACGACTGGTGCTTGATTTGCATGCAACTTGTGGAAAACTTAAGCAAGGGGTGCGGCTAAGGTGTCGTTAGCTTCCGCTTGATGCCTGCTAGAAACTCGCAACGATGCACTTGGTTTCTGTTAACCCACCACTATGATATTGGAGGTCTCTTTTAACCTACCACCCAAATTTCTGTTTAATTATGGTAGATTTCCGTACGATTGGGGATTGATTTGCATGCAACTTCTGAAAAAATAGCGCGAGAGATCCGACTAAGGTGTCGTTAGCTTCCCCTTAATGCCTGCTAGAAACTCACTACGATGGCGCTTGGTTTCTGTTAACCCACCACTGTGATATCGGAGGTCTCTGTTAACCTACCACCCAAATTTTTGTTTAATTATAGCTGATTACCGTACGATTGGTGCTTGATTGGCAAGCAACTTCTGGACAAATAGCGCGAGAGATCCGGCTGTCGTTAGCTTCCCCTTTATGTCTGCTAGAAACTCACCACAATGGCACTTGGTTTCTGTTAACCCACCACTATGATATCGGAGGTCTCTTTTAACCTACACCCATATTTCTGTTTAATTATGGTTGATTTCCGTACGACTGGTGCTTGATTTGCATGCAACTTGTGGAAAACTTAAGCAAGGGGTGCGGCTAAGGTGTCGTTAGCTTCCCCTTAATGCCTGCTAGAAGCTCACCACTATGATATCGGAGGTCTCTTTTAACCTACACCCATATTTCTGTTTAATTATGGTAGATTTCCGTACGATTGGTGTTTGATTTGCATGCAACTTCTGAAAAAATAGCGCGAGAGATCCGACTAAGGTGTCGTTAGCTTCCCCTTAATGCCTGCTAGAAACTCCATACGATGGCGCTTGGTTTCTGTTAACCCACCACTGTGATATCGGAGGTCTCTGTTAACCTACCACCCAAATTTTTGTTTAATTATAGCTGATTTCCGTACGATTGGTGCTTGATTTGCATGCAACTTCTGAACAAATAGCGCGAGAGATCCGGCTAAGGAGTCGTTATTTTCCCCTTAATACCTGCTAAAAACCCACCATGATGGCCCTTTGTTTCTGTTAACCCACCACTGTGATACCGGAGGTCACTGTTAACCTACCACCCAAATTTTTGTTTAATTATGGTTGATTACCGTACGATTGGTGCTTGATTTGCATGCAACTTCTGCAAAAATAGCGCGAGAGATCCAACTAAGGTGTTGTTAGCTTCCCCTTAATGCCTGCTAGAAGCTCACCACGATGGCACTTGGTTTCTGTTAACCCACCGCTATGATATCGGAGGTCTCTGTTAACCTACACCCAAACTTCTGTTTAATTATGGTTGATCTCCGTACGACTGGTGCTTGATTTGCATGCAACTTCTGAGAAAATAGCGCGAGAGATCCGGCTAAGGTGATGTTAGCTTCCCCTTAATGCCTGCTAGAAACTCACCATGATGGCACTTGGTTTCTGTTAACCCACGACTGTGATATCGGAGGTCTCTTTCAACCTACCACCCAAATTTTTTTTGTAATTGTCGTTGATTTCCGTACGATTGGTGCTTGATTTACATGCAACTTCTGAAAAAATAGCGCGAGAGATCCGGCTAAGGTGTCGTTAGCTTCTCCTTTATGTCTGCTCGAAACTCACCACGATGGCACTTGGTTTCTGTTAACCCACCACTATGATATCGGAGGTCTCTTTTAACCTACACCCATATTTCTGTTTAATTATGGTTGATTTCCGTACGACTGGTGCTTGATTTGCATGCAACTTGTGGAAAACTTAAGCAAGGGGTGCGGCTAAGGTGTCGTTAGCTTCCGCTTGATGCCTGCTAGAAACTCGCAACGATGGCACTTGGTTTCTGTTAACCCACCACTATGATATCGGAGGTCTCTGTTAACCTTCCACCCAAATTTCTGTTTAATTATGGTAGATTTCCGTACGATTGGTGTTTGATTTGCATGCAACTTCTGAAAAAATAGCGCGAGAGATCCGACTAAGGTGTCGTTAGCTTTCCCTTAATGCCTGCTATAAACTCCATACGATGGCGCTTGGTTTCCGTTAACCCACCACTGTGATAGCGGAGGTCTCTGTTAACCTACCACCCACATTTTTGTTTAATTATAGCTGATTTCCGTACGATTGGTGCTTGATTTGCAAGCAACTTCTGGAAAAATAGCGCGAGATATCCGGCTAAGGCGTCGTTAGCTTCCCCTTTATGCCTGCAAGAAACTCACCACGATGGCACTTGGCTTTTGTTAACCCACCACTATGATATCGGAGGTCTCTGTTAACCTACCACCCAAATTTTTGTTTAATTATAGTTGATTTCCGTACGATTGGTGCTTGATTTGCATGCAACTTGTAGAAAACTTACGCGAGAGATCCGACTAAGGTGTTGTTAGCTTCCCCTTAATGCCTGCTAGAAACTCCATGCGATGGCGCTTGGTTTCTGTTAACCCACCACTGTGATATCGGAGGTCTCTGTTAACCTGCCACCCAAATTTTTGTTTAATTATAGCTGATTTCCGTACGATTGGTGCTTGATTTGCAAGCAAATTCTGGAAAAATAGCGCGAGATATCCGGCTAAGGTGTCCTTAGCTTCCCCTTTATGCCTGCTAGAAACTCACCATGATGGCACTTGGTTTCGGTTAACCGACCACTGTGATATCGGAGGTCTCTATTAACCTACACCCAAATTTTTGTTTAATTATGGTTGATTTCCGTACGATTGGTGCTTGATTTGCATGCAACGATGGCACTTGGTTTCTGTTATTCCACCACTATGATATCGGAGGTCTCTGATAACCTACACCCAAATTTTTGTTTAATTATAGTTGATTTCCGTACGATTGGTGCTTGATTTGCATGCAACTTGTAGAAAACTTACGCGAGAGATCCGGCTAAGGTGATGTTAGCTTCCCCTTAATGCCTGCTTGAAACTCAGCATGATGGCACTTGGTTTCTGTTAACCCACCACTGTGCTATCGGAGGTCTATTTTAACCTACCACCCAAATTCTTTTTGTAATTATAGTTGATTTCCGTACGATTGGTGCTTGATTTGCATGCAACTTCTGAAAAAATAGCGCGAGAGATCCGGCTAAGGTGTCGTTAGCTTCCCCTTTATGCCTGCTATAAACTCACCATGATGGCACTTGGTTTCTGTTAACCCACCACTATGATATCGGAGGTCTCTGTTAACCTACCACCCAAATTTCTGCTTAATTATAGTTGACTTCCGTACGATTGTTGTTGTATTTGCAAGCAACTGCTGGGAAAATAGCGCGAGAGATCCGGCTAAGACGTCGTTAGCTTCCCCTTTATGCCTGCTAGAAACTCACCATGATGGCACTTGGTTTTTGTTAACCCACCACTATGATATCGGAGATCCCTGTAACCTACACCCAAATCTTTGTTTAATTATAGTTGATTTCCGTACGATTGGTGTTTGATTTGCATGCAACTTGTGAAAACTTACGCGAGAGATCCGGCTAAGGTGTCGTTAGCTTCCCCTTAATGCCTGCTAGAAACTCACCACGATGGCACTTGGTTTCTGTTAACACACCACTATGATATCGTAGGTCTCTGTTAACCTACACCCAAATTTCTGTTTAATTATGGTTGATTTCCGTACTACTGGTGCTTGATTTGCATGCAACTTGCGGACAACTTAAGCAAGGGGTGCGGCTAAGGTGTCGTTAGCTTCCGCTGGATGCCTGATAGAAACTCACCATGATGACACTTGCTTTCTGTTAACCCGCCACTATGATATCGGAGGTCTCTATTAACCTACCACCCAAATTTCTGTCAAATTATGGTTGATTTCCGTACGATTGGTGCTTGATTTGCATGCAACTTCTGAACAAATAGCGCGAGAGATCCGGCTAAGGTGATGTTAGCTTCCCCTTAATGCCTGCTAGAAACTCACCATTATCGCACTTGGTTTCTGTTAACCCACTACTGTGATATCGGAGGTCTCTGTTAACCTACCACCCAAAATTTTTTGTAATTGTAGTTGATTTCCGTACGATTGGTGCTTGATTTGCATGCAACTTCTGAAAAAATAGCGCGAGAGATCCGGCTAAGGTGTCGTTAGCTTTTCCTTGAAGCTTGCTAGAAACTCAGCATGATGGCACTTGGTTTCTGTTAACCCACCACTGTGATATCAGAGGTCTCTGTTAACCTACACCCAAATTTCTGTTTAATTATGGTTGATTTCCGTACGATTGGAGCTTGATTTGCATGCAACTTCTGAAAAAATAGCGCGAGAGATCCGGCTAAGGAGTCGTTAGCTTCCCCTTTATGCCTGCTAGAAACTCACCGCGATGGCACTTGGTTTCTGTTATTCCACCACTATGATATCGGAGGTCTTTGATAACCTACACCCAAATTTTTGTTTAATTATAGTTGATTTCCGTACGATTGGTGCTTTATTTGCAAGCAACTGCGGGAAAAATAGCGCGAGAGATCCGGCTAAGGTGATGTTAGCTTCCCCTTAATGCCTGCTTGAAACTCAGCATGATGGCACTTGGTTTCTGTTAACCCACCACTGTGCTATCGGAGGTCTATTTTAACCAACCACCCAAATTCTTTTTGTAATTATAGTTGATTTCCGTACGATTGGTACTTGATTTGCATGCAACTTCTGAAAAAATAGCGCGAGAGATCCGGCTAAGGTGTCGTTAGCTTCCCCTTTATGCCTGATATAAACTCACCATGATGGCACTTGGTTTCTGTTAACCCACCACTATGATATCGGAGGTCTCTGTTAACCTACCACCCAAATTTCTGCTTAATTATAGTTGATTTCCGTACGATTGTTGTTGTATTTGCAAGCAACTGCTGGAAAAATAGCGCGAGAGATCCGGCTAAGACGTCGTTAGCTTCCTCTTTATGCCTGCTAGAAACTCACCACGATGGCACTTGGTTTTTTTAAACCCACCACTATGATATCGGAGATCTCTGTTAACCTACACCCAAATCTTTGTTTAATTATAGTTGATTTCCGTACGATTGGTGCTTGATTTGCATGCAACTTGTGAAAACTTACGCGAGAGATCCGGCTAAGGTGTCGTTAGCTTTCCCTTAATGCCTGCTAGAAACTCACCACGATGGCACTTGGTTTCTGTTAACCCACCACTATGATATCGTAGATCTCTGTTAACCTACACCCAAATTTCTGTTTAATTATGGTTGATTTCCGTACAACTGGTGCTTGATTTGCATGCAGCTTGTGGACAACTTACGCAAGGGGTCCGGCTAAGGTGTCGTTAGCTTCCGCTGGATGCCTGATAGAAACTCACCACGATGACACTTGCTTTCTGTTAACCCACCACTATGATATCGGAGGTCTCTGTTAACCTACCACCCTAATTTCTGTCAAATTATGATTGATTTCCGTACGATTGGTGCTTGATTTGCATGCAACTTCAGAAAAAATAGCGCGAGAGATCCGGCTAAGGTGTCGTTAGCTTCTCCTTGAAGCTTGCTAGAAACTCAGCATGATGGCACTTGGTTTCTGTTAACCCACCTCTGTGATATCAGAGGTCTCTGTTAACCTACACCCAAATTTCTGTTTAATTATGGTTGATTTCCGTACGATTGGAGCTTGATTTGCATGCAACTTCTGAAAAAATAGCGCGAGAGATCCGGCTAAGGTGTCGTTAGCTTCCCCTTTATGCCTGATAGAAACTCACCTCGATGGCACTTGGTTTCTGTTAACTCACCACTGTGTTATCGGAGGTCTCTGTTAACCTACCACCCAAAATTTTTTGTAATTGTAGTTGATTTCCGTACGATTGGTGCTTGATTTGCATGCAACTTCTGAAAAAATAGCGCGAGAGATCCGGCTAAGGTGTCGTTAGCTTCTCCTTGAAGCTTGCTAGAAACTCAGCATGATGGCACTTGGTTTCTGTTAACCCACCACTGTGATATCAGAGGTCTCTGTTAACCTACACCCAAATTTCTGTTTAATTATGATTGATTTCCGTACGATTGGAGCTTGATTTGCATGCAACTTCTGAAAAAATAGCGCAAGAGATCCGGCTAAGGTGTCGTTAGCTTCCCCTTTATGCCTGATAGAAACTCACCTCGATGGCACTTGGTTTCTGTTATTCCACCACTATGATATCGGAGGTCTCTGATAACCTACACCCAAATTTTTGTTTAATTATAGTTGATTTCCGTACGATTGGTGCTTGATTTGCAAGCAACTGCTGGAAAAATAGCGCGAGAGATCCGGCTAAGGTGATGTTAGCTTCCCCTTAATGCCTGCTTGAAACTCAGCATGATGGCACTTGGTTTCTGTTAACCCACCACTGTGCTATCGGAGGTCTATTTTAACCTACCACCCAAATTCTTTTTGTAATTATAGTTGATTTCCGTACGATTGGTACTTGATTTGCATGCAACTTCTGAAAAAATAGCGCGAGAGATCCGGCTAAGGTGTCGTTAGCTTCCCCTTTATGCCTGCTATAAACTCACCGTGATGGCACTTGGTTTCTGTTAACCCACCACTATGATATCGGAGGTCTCTGTTAACCTACCACCCAAATTTCTGCTTAATTATAGTTGATGTCCGTACGATTGTTGCTGTATTTGCAAGCAACTGCTGGAAAAATAGCGCGAGAGATCCGGCTAAGGTGTCGTTAGCTTCCCCTTAATGCCTGCTAGAAACTCACTACGATGGCACTTGGTTTCTGTTAACCCACCACTATGATATCGGAGGTCTCTGTTAACCTACACCCAAATTTCTGTTTAATTATGGTTGATTTCCGTACGACTGGTGCTTGATTTCCATGCAACTTGTGGAAATCTTAAGCAAGGGGTGCGGCTAAGGTGTCGTTAGCTTCCGCTTGATGCCTGCTAGAAACTCGCAATGATGGCACTTGGTTTCTGTTAACCCACCACTATGATATCGGAGGTCTCTGTTAACCTACTACCCAAATTTCTGTTTAATTATGGTTGATTTCCGTACGACTGGTGCTTGATTTGCATGCAACTTGTGGAAATCTTAAGCAAGGGGTGCGGCTAAGGTGTCGTTAGCTTCCGCTTGATGCCTGCTAGAAACTCGCAATGATGGCACTTGGTTTCTGTTAACCCACCACTATGATATCGGAGGTCTCTGTTAACCTACTACCCAAATTTGTGTTTAATTATGGTCGATTTCCGTACGATTGGTGCTTGATTTGCATGCAACTTCTGAAAAAAATAGCGGGAGAGATCCGGCTAAGGTGTCGTTAGCTTCCGCTTGATGCCTGCTAGAAACGCACAATGATCGCACTTGGTTTCTGTTAACCCACCACTATGATATCGGAGGTCTCTGTTAACCTACCACCCAAATTTTTGTTTAATTATGGTTGATTTCCTAACGATAGTTGCTTGATTTGCATGCAACTTTTGGAAAACTTAAGCAAGGGACGGGGCTAAGATGTCGTTAGCTTCCGCTTGATGCCTGCTAAAAACTCACCACCATGGCACTTGGTTTCTGTAAACCCACCACTGTGATATCGGAGGTCCCTTTTAACCTACCACCCAAATTTTTGTTTAATTATAGTTGATTTCCGTACGATTGGTGCTTGATTTGCAACAATTTCTAAAAAAAATAGCGCGAGAGATCCGGCTAAGGGGTCGTTAGCTTCCCCTTTATGCCTGCCAGCAACTCACCACGATGGCACTATGTTTCTGTTAACCCACCACTATGATATCGGAGGTCTCTGTTAACCTACCACTCAAATTTTTGTTTAATTATAGTTGATTTCCGCACGATTGGTGCTTGATTCGCATGCAACTTGTGGAAAACTTACGCGAGAGATCCGGCTAAAGTGTCGTTAGCTTCCCCTTTATGCCTGCAGGAAACTCACCACGATGGCACTTGGTTTCTGTTAACCCACCACTATGATATTGGAGGTCTCTGTTAACCTACCACCCAAATTTCTGTTTAATTATAGTTGATGTCCGTACGATTGTTGCTGTATTTGCAAGCAACTGCTGGAAAAATAGCGCGAGAGATCCGGCTAAGGTGTCGTTAGCTTCCCCTTAATGCCTGCTAGAAACTCACTACGATGGCACTTAGTTTCTGTTAACCCATCACTATGATATCGGAGGTCTCTGTTAACCTACCACCCAAATTTTTGTTTAATTATGGTTGATTTCCGTACGACTGGTGCTTGATTTGCATGCAACTTGTGGAAATCTTAAGCAAGGGGTGCGGCTAAGGTGTCGTTAGCTTCCGCTTGATGCCTGCTAGAAACTCGCAATGATGGCACTTGGTTTCTGTTAACCCACCACTATGATATCGGAGGTCTCTGTTAACCTACTACCCAAATTTCTGTTTAATTATGGTTGATTTCCGTACGACTGGTGCTTGATTTTCATGCAACTTGTGGAAATCTTAAGCAAGGGGTGCGGCTAAGGTGTCGTTAGCTTCCGCTTGATGCCTGCTAGAAACTCGCAATGATGGCACTTGGTTTCTGTTAACCCACCACTATGATATCGGAGGTCTCTGTTAACCTACTACCCAAATTTCTGTTTAATTATGGTCGATTTCCGTACGATTGGTGCTTGATTTGCATGCAACTTCTGAAAAAAATAGCGGGAGAGATCCGGCTAAGGTGTCGTTAGCTTCCGCTTGATGCCTGCTAGAAACTCACAATGATCGCACTTGGTTTCTGTTAACCCACCACTATGATATCGGAGGTCTCTGTTAACCTACCACCCAAATTTTTGTTTAATTATAGTTGATTTCCGTACGATTGGTGCTTGATTTGCATGCAACTTGTGGAAAACTTAAGCAAGAGATCCGACTAAGGTGTCGTTAGCTTCCCCTTAATGCCTGCTAGAAACTCACCATGATGGCGCTTGGTTTCTGTTAACCCACCACTGTGATATCGGAGGTCTCTGTTAACCTACACCCAACTTTCTGTTTAATTATGGTTGATTTTCGTACGACTGGTGCTTGATTTGCAAGCAACTTGTGGAAAACTTAAGCAAGGGGTGCGGCTAAAGTGTCGTTAGCTTTCGCTTGATACCTGCTAGAAACTCACCACAATGGCACTTGGTTTCTGTTAACCAACCACTATTATATCGGAGGTCTCTGTTAACCTACACCCAACTTTCTGTTTAATTATGGTTGATTTCCGTACGACTGGTGCTTGATTTGCAAGCAACTTGTGGAAAACTTAAGCAAGGGGTGCGGCTAAGGTGTCGTTAGCTTTCGCTTGATACCTGCTAGAAACTCACTACAATGGCACTTGGTTTGTGTTAACCCACCACTATGATATCGGAGGTCTCTGTTAACCTACCACCCAAATTTCTGTTTAATTATGGTTGATTTCCGTACGACTGGTGCTTGATTTTCATGCAACTTGTGGAAAACTTAAGCAAGGGGTGCGGCTAAGGTGTCCTTAGCTTCCCCTTTATGCCTGCTAGAAACTCCGTATGATGGCACTTGGTTTCGGTTAACCGACCACTGTGATATCGGAGGTCTCTATTAACCTACACCCAAATTTTTGTTTAATTATGGTTGATTTCCGTACGATTGGTGTTTGATTTGCATGCACCTTCTGAAAAAATAGCGCGAGAGATCCGACTAAGGTGTCGTGAGCTTCCCCTTAATGCCTGCTAGAAACTCCATACGATGGCGCTTGGTTTCTGTTAACCCACCACTATGATATCGGAGGTCTCTGTTAACCTACCACCCAAATTTTTGTTTAATTATAGCTGATTTCCGTACGATTGGTGCTTGATTTGCAAGCAACTTCTGGAAAAATAGCGCGAGATATCCGGCTAAGGCGTCGTTACCTTCCCCTTTATGCCTGCTAGAAACTCACCATGATGGCACTTGGCTTTTGTTAACCCACCACTATGATATCGGAAGTCTCTGTTAACCTACCACCCAAATTTTTGTTTAATTATAGTTGATTTCCGTAGGACTGGTGCTTGATTTGCATGCAACATCTGAAAAAATAGCGCGAGAGATCCGGCTAAGGTGTCGTTAGCTTCCCCTTTATGTCAGCTAGAAACTCACCACGATGGCACTTGGTTTCTGTTAACCCAGCACTATGATATCGGAGGTCTCTTTTAACCTACACCCATATTTCTGTTTAATTATGGTTGATTTCCGTACGACTGGTGCTTGATTTGCATGCAACTTGTGGAAAACTTAAGCAAGGGGTGCGGCTAAGGTGTCGTTAGCTTCCGCTTGATGCCTGCTAGAAACTCGCAACGATGGCACTTGGTTTCTGTTAACCCACCACTATGATATCGGAGGTCTCTGTTAACCTTCCACCCAAATTTCTGTTTAATTATGGTAGATTTCCGTACGATTGGTGTTTGATTTGCATGCAACTTCTGAAAAAATAGCGCGAGAGATCCGACTAAGGTGTCGTTAGCTTCCCCTTAATGCCTGCTATAAACTCCATACGATGGCGCTTGGTTTCCGTTAACCCACCACTGTGATAGCGGAGGTCTCTGTTAACCTACCACCCAAATTTTTGTTTAATTATAGCTGATTTCCGTACGATTGGAGCTTGATTTGCAAGCAACTTCTGGAAAAATAGCGCGAGATATCCGGCTAAGGCGTCGTTAGCTTCCCCTTTATGCCTGCTAGAAACTCACCACGATGGCACTTGGCTTTTGTTAACCCACCACTATGATATCGGAGGTCTCTGTTAACCTACCACCCAAATTTTTGTTTAATTATAGTTGATTTCCGTACGATTGGTGCTTGATTTGCATGCAACTTGTAGAAAACTTACGCGAGAGATCCGACTAAGGTGTTGTTAGCTTCCCCTTAATGCCTGCTAGAAACTCCATACGATGGCGCTTGGTTTCTGTTAACCCACCACTATGATATCGGAGGTCTCTGTTAACCTGCCACCCAAATTTTTGTTTAATTATAGCTGATTTCCGTACGATTGGTGCTTAATTTGCAAGCAACTTCTGGAAAAATAGCGCGAGATATCCGGCTAAGGTGTCCTTAGCTTCCCCTTTATGCCTGCTAGAAACTCACCATGATGGCACTTGGTTTCGGTTAACCGACCACTGTGATATCGGAGGTCTCTATTAACCTACACCCAAATTTTTGTTTAATTATGGTTGATTTCCGTACGATTGGTGCTTGATTTGCATGCAACGATGGCACTTGGTTTCTGTTATTCCACCACTATGATATCGGAGGTCTCTGATAACCTACACCCAAATTTTTGTTTAATTATAGTTGATTTCCGTACGATTGGTGCTTGATTTGCATGCAACTTGTAGAAAACTTACGCGAGAGATCCGGCTAAGGTGATGTTAGCTTCCCCTTAATGCCTGCTTGAAACTCAGCATGATGGCACTTGGTTTCTGTTAACCCACCACTGTGCTATCGGAGGTCTATTTTAACCTACCACCCAAATTCTTTTTGTAATTATAGTTGATTTCCGTACGATTGGTGCTTGATTTGCATGCAACTTCTGAAAAAATAGCGCGAGAGATCCGGCTAAGGTGTCGTTAGCTTCCCCTTTATGCCTGCTATAAACTCACCATGATGGCACTTGGTTTCTGTTAACCCACCACTATGATATCGGAGGTCTCTGTTAACCTACCACCCAAATTTCTGCTTAATTATAGTTGACTTCCGTACGATTGTTGTTGTATTTGCAAGCAACTGCTGGGAAAATAGCGCGAGAGATCCGGCTAAGACGTCGTTAGCTTCCCCTTTATGCCTGCTAGAAACTCACCATGATGGCACTTGGTTTTTGTTAACCCACCACTATGATATCGGAGATCCCTGTAACCTACACCCAAATCTTTGTTTAATTATAGTTGATTTCCGTACGATTGGTGTTTGATTTGCATGCAACTTGTGAAAACTTACGCGAGAGATCCGGCTAAGGTGTCGTTAGCTTCCCCTTAATGCCTGCTAGAAACTCACCACGATGGCACTTGGTTTCTGTTAACACACCACTATGATATCGTAGGTCTCTGTTAACCTACACCCAAATTTCTGTTTAATTATGGTTGATTTCCGTACTACTGGTGCTTGATTTGCATGCAACTTGCGGACAACTTAACCTTCATCTCCTCCTCAAAAAAACTTACGTTTCCTACCCTCGTGTGTGACTTTTCACACATATGGAATTTGTATGTATTTTGTGTCAATAAAATAATTATTGGTAGGAAAAAGATATTTATTTTTATTTTTTTTTATATAAGTTTATCTGCAATACATTTTAAACAAACATTGCGGTTATGAGTTCGCTGACAAACGCCATTTTGGCAGAAACAACATATAGTCTTATGAGTGTAGTTTTTATATTTTGATTTCTCATTGTAGCATATGTGGCATCTAGCATTTCCTTGAGCAGTCGGTGGAACACTTTTATATCTTATTCGAGTAGTTTCGAGCGATGGTGTTGACCTCTCGCGAGGCTCTGGAGATTCACAAGGCTGTGTCGGCGCTGCGGTCTGTGCTAACGAACTGCTAGAACAAGGCATTGAATCATTTTGTGGATCTCCCTTAATGCTGAAAAGTAAAGATACTGATGGTTTTGTTCGAGGTACGCCTTTTCTTATTATCATGTAAGGTCTCGCTAGAGATATTCCAAGCTCCCGCAAAAAAACTCGCCGCATTGTTTTTTTGTTTCTTTGCCAATTTGGATTTATATCTTTGAAGATAATGAACGCGTTCAGAGCAGAAATGTCGATCATGTTTGAGAATACAGCCATCGGCCATCGATTTGTTTTTCTTTTACAGCTGTAACAAGACAACATTTTGTCAACTGTATCCACGCCACCTAAATGAAAAAGTAAATGAATTGGCAACTAATGAAATATAAATGATTAGCTTGGACAGTAACCTTTTGTTTTGTTATAATACTGAATAATTTGCGGCAATTTTTTTCCATCCGATTGAACAGCATTCGAAGTATGCATTGTACTTTGTAGAACTACGCATTTGTCTCTTCTGCCCACGTATGATACAAGGGCTGTATTTTCGGTAAATGCAAATGTTGATTGGAACAAAGGGACCTTTTTGCATTGGAGAAGTTTTGGCGGAATGCTCCTTTTGTTTTTTCGCATTGTACCCACCATTGTCAGACCTTGAGATAACAATTTTTGACCCAGATTGTAAGAAGAGAAAAAATTGTCCATCGTAATGTTATGGCCCTTCAGCCCATGAACCAAATCAAGAACAACACGTTCACCTTGATTTTTTCCTGCTGTACCACCACTTGGTTTACCTAAGTACGGTTGAATTCTCCAAACATAGCAAGTTTCAGAGCAAACCAATAGCCAGAATTTTATACCATATCTATCAGGTTTAGAAGGCATGTATTGGCGAAACTTGCATCTTCCACGAAAACCAAGTAATTGCTCATCAATTGTAACGCAATCGGAGGGATTGAAATAATAAGCTAAAAGTCCGGACCATTTATCAAATATTTCCCGAATTGGAGCAAACTTGTCTGTAGAACTTTCCTGTCGTCGGCTCATAACATTATCAAATCGAATAACTCGGGTTAAGTATTCAAATGTCTTCCTCGACATTATCGCTCTGAAAATAGGCCGTCCATATTCACTATCAAATAAATCTAACATGGTTTCATTTTTGGATCTAAATAAAATTGGTTGTTAGAAAATCAGTACAATTATTTCAGGACATAATCATAAAAACAAATAACACACCTGTACACTCCAGCCAAAATAAGAACAGCAATACATATATGCATTTAACAAACTTGAATCAATTTCTAAGAACTTCTCACCACATTTTGCAGTTGCGTATGCGTTCGACCATTTTAAAATTACATTTTCAATTGGTGGTGGAAAGAACAATAAAAATGCATCTTTGATGCCAGCAATACGTGTTCTTGCATACCTTGTTGCAGCTGGGCGCAAATTTATGACATTTACAGTTCGTAGCCTTCCGGTTCTATTTTGCACTGGTAGCGTTTTCCACACCATACCGTCCTTTGAAACGAATAATGGATCGCCTACCCCTTCCACTGATTCAGTCCTTATTGGTCTTTCCACTTCATCAAATTCTTCACATTCAGAATCACTCCCACTTCTAATAAGATCAACACTTTCTTCCGGTGAAAAATTTTCATCATCATCCGAAAGATCATTATCGGAAAGGTCTTCATCTGAATCATTCAAAATGTTCTCCAGCTCTTCGTCGGTAAGATATTTGGGTTTATCCATGTTTCATTTTTAAATTGTTTCAAAACTTAGAAAAAATGCATTCGAACTTTAGCGCGAGCGAAATTACAAATAAAATTAAATGAATTCAGCCTGGCACACTCCAAGAAAATAGCACACTGACCAACTTTTTTATTTCTCTGGTAAACATGCTTATTGTATCAGCTTGTTTCTTTTTTCTTCTTGCCGTGACTCTTCCACTGAAACCCGCGCAAATGTTTTACAAACGTGATCAGACATGTACGCTTGTCAGTTTATATATACGCATATATACATACATATAAATGTGATCAGAAAAATTCACATACATGTACATACGTATGTACATATGTTCATACATGCATTGAAAGCACAACAAGCGAATTTCTATAGAAAAATACATACAGTCGCCTTATGTGTGAAAAGTCACACATAAGGGTAAGAAACGTAAGTTTTGAAATATTTCGCAAACGAATAATAATTTTGCATCGAATTTCAGATTTTTTATAAAGTATTGATTAGATGGGAATTGTCAAGAAGTTTTATGAAATTCGTTTAAAAAATACGTTGAAATAATTATTGACAAATTTTTTTTTGTGTGACTTTTCACACAAGGAGGGGATGAAGGTTAAGCAAGGGGTGCGGCTAAGGTGTCGTTAGCTTCCGCTGGATGCCTGATAGAAACTCACCATGATGACACTTGCTTTCTGTTAACCCGCCACTATGATATCGGAGGTCTCTATTAACCTACCACCCAAATTTCTGTCAAATTATGGTTGAGTTCCGTACGATTGGTGCTTGATTTGCATGCAACTTCTGAACAAATAGCGCGAGAGATCCGGCTAAGGTGATGTTAGCTTCCCCTTAATGCCTGCTAGAAACTCACCATTATCGCACTTGGTTTCTGTTAACTCACTACTGTGATATCGGAGGTCTCTGTTAACCTACCACCCAAAATTTTTTGTAATTGTAGTTGATTTCCGTACGATTGGTGCTTGATTTGCATGCAACTTCTGAAAAAATAGCGCGAGAGATCCGGCTAAGGTGTCGTTAGCTTTTCCTTGAAGCTTGCTAGAAACTCAGCATGATGGCACTTGGTTTCTGTTAACCCACCACTGTGATATCAGAGGTCTCTGTTAACCTACACCCAAATTTCTGTTTAATTATGGTTGATTTCCGTACGATTGGAGCTTGATTTGCATGCAACTTCTGAAAAAATAGCGCGAGAGATCCGGCTAAGGAGTCGTTAGCTTCCCCTTTATGCCTGCTAGAAACTCACCGCGATGGCACTTGGTTTCTGTTATTCCACCACTATGATATCGGAGGTCTCTGATAACCTACACCCAAATTTTTGTTTAATTATAGTTGATTTTCGTACGATTGGTGCTTTATTTGCAAGCAACTGCGGGAAAAATAGCGCGAGAGATCCGGCTAAGGTGATGTTAGCTTCCCCTTAATGCCTGCTTGAAACTCAGCATGATGGCACTTGGTTTCTGTTAACCCACCACTGTGCTATCGGAGGTCTATTTTAACCAACCACCCAAATTCTTTTTGTAATTATAGTTGATTTCCGTACGATTGGTACTTGATTTGCATGCAACTTCTGAAAAAATAGCGCGAGAGATCCGGCTAAGGTGTCGTTAGCTTCCCCTTTATGCCTGATATAAACTCACCATGATGGCACTTGGTTTCTGTTAACCCACCACTATGATATCGGAGGTCTCTGTTAACCTACCACCCAAATTTCTGCTTAATTATAGTTGATTTCCGTACGATTGTTGTTGTATTTGCAAGCAACTGCTGGAAAAATAGCGCGAGAGATCCGGCTAAGACGTCGTTAGCTTCCTCTTTATGCCTGCTAGAAACTCACCACGATGGCACTTGGTTTTTTTAAACCCACCACTATGATATCGGAGATCTCTGTTAACCTACACCCAAATCTTTGTTTAATTATAGTTGATTTCCGTACGATTGGTGCTTGATTTGCATGCAACTTGTGAAAACTTACGCGAGAGATCCGGCTAAGGTGTCGTTAGCTTTCCCTTAATGCCTGCTAGAAACTCACCACGATGGCACTTGGTTTCTGTTAACCCACCACTATGATATCGTAGATCTCTGTTAACCTACACCCAAATTTCTGTTTAATTATGGTTGATTTCCGTACAACTGGTGCTTGATTTGCATGCAGCTTGTGGACAACTTACGCAAGGGGTGCGGCTAAGGTGTCGTTAGCTTCCGCTGGATGCCTGATAGAAACTCACCACGATGACACTTGCTTTTTGTTAACCCACCACTATGATATCGGAGGTCTCTGTTAACCTACCACCCTAATTTCTGTCAAATTATGATTGATTTCCGTACGATTGGTGCTTGATTTGCATGCAACTTCAGAAAAAATAGCGCGAGAGATCCGGCTAAGGTGTCGTTAGCTTCTCCTTGAAGCTTGCTAGAAACTCAGCATGATGGCACTTGGTTTCTGTTAACCCACCTCTGTGATATCAGAGGTCTCTGTTAACCTACACCCAAATTTCTGTTTAATTATGGTTGATTTCCGTACGATTGGAGCTTGATTTGCATGCAACTTCTGAAAAAATAGCGCGAGAGATCCGGCTAAGGTGTCGTTAGCTTCCCCTTTATGCCTGATAGAAACTCACCTCGATGGCACTTGGTTTCTGTTAACTCACCACTGTGTTATCGGAGGTCTCTGTTAACCTACCACCCAAAATTTTTTGTAATTGTAGTTGATTTCCGTACGATTGGTGCTTGATTTGCATGCAACTTCTGAAAAAATAGCGCGAGAGATCCGGCTAAGGTGTCGTTAGCTTCTCCTTGAAGCTTGCTAGAAACTCAGCATGATGGCACTTGGTTTCTGTTAACCCACCACTGTGATATCAGAGGTCTCTGTTAACCTACACCCAAATTTCTGTTTAATTATGATTGATTTCCGTACGATTGGAGCTTGATTTGCATGCAACTTCTGAAAAAATAGCGCAAGAGATCCGGCTAAGGTGTCGTTAGCTTCCCCTTTATGCCTGATAGAAACTCACCTCGATGGCACTTGGTTTCTGTTATTCCACCACTATGATATCGGAGGTCTCTGATAACCTACACCCAAATTTTTGTTTAATTATAGTTGATTTCCGTACGATTGGTGCTTGATTTGCAAGCAACTGCTGGAAAAATAGCGCGAGAGATCCGGCTAAGGTGATGTTAGCTTCCCCTTAATGCCTGCTTGAAACTCAGCATGATGGCACTTGGTTTCTGTTAACCCACCACTGTGCTATCGGAGGTCTATTTTAACCTACCACCCAAATTCTTTTTGTAATTATAGTTGATTTCCGTACGATTGGTACTTGATTTGCATGCAACTTCTGAAAAAATAGCGCGAGAGATCCGGCTAAGGTGTCGTTAGCTTCCCCTTTATGCCTGCTATAAACTCACCGTGATGGCACTTGGTTTCTGTTAACCCACCACTATGATATCGGAGGTCTCTGTTAACCTACCACCCAAATTTCTGCTTAATTATAGTTGATGTCCGTACGATTGTTGCTGTATTTGCAAGCAACTGCTGGAAAAATAGCGCGAGAGATCCGGCTAAGGTGTCGTTAGCTTCCCCTTAATGCCTGCTAGAAACTCACTACGATGTCACTTGGTTTCTGTTAACCCACCACTATGATATCGGAGGTATCTGTTAACCTACACCCAAATTTCTGTTTAATTATGGTTGATTTCCGTACGACTGGTGCTTGATTTCCATGCAACTTGTGGAAATCTTAAGCAAGGGGTGCGGCTAAGGTGTCGTTAGCTTCCGCTTGATGCCTGCTAGAAACTCGCAATGATGGCACTTGGTTTCTGTTAACCCACCACTATGATATCGGAGGTCTCTGTTAACCTACTACCCAAATTTCTGTTTAATTATGGTTGATTTCCGTACGACTGGTGCTTGATTTGCATGCAACTTGTGGAAATCTTAAGCAAGGGGTGCGGCTAAGGTGTCGTTAGCTTCCGCTTGATGCCTGCTAGAAACTCGCAATGATGGCACTTGGTTTCTGTTAACCCACCACTATGATATCGGAGGTCTCTGTTAACCTACTACCCAAATTTCTGTTTAATTATGGTCGATTTCCGTACGATTGGTGCTTGATTTGCATGCAACTTCTGAAAAAAATAGCGGGAGAGATCCCGCTAAGGTGTCGTTAGCTTCCGCTTGATGCCTGCTAGAAACTCACAATGATCGCACTTGGTTTCTGTTAACCCACCACTATGATATCGGAGGTCTCTGTTAACCTACCACCCAAATTTTTGTTTAATTATGGTTGATTTCCTAACGATAGTTGCTTGATTTGCATGCAACTTTTGGAAAACTTAAGCAAGGGACGGGGCTAAGATGTCGTTAGCTTCCGCTTGATGCCTGCTAAAAACTCACCACCATGGCACTTGGTTTCTGTAAACCCACCACTGTGATATCGGAGGTCCCTTTTAACCTACCACCCAAATTTTTGTTTAATTATAGTTGATTTCCGTACGATTGGTGCTTGATTTGCAACAATTTCTGAAAAAAATAGCGCGAGAGATCCGGCTAAGGGGTCGTTAGCTTCCCCTTTATGCCTGCCAGCAACTCACCACGATGGCACTATGTTTCTGTTAACCCACCACTATGATATCGGAGGTCTCTGTTAACCTACCACTCAAATTTTTGTTTAATTATAGTTGATTTCCGCACGATTGGTGCTTGATTCGCATGCAACTTGTGGAAAACTTACGCGAGAGATCCGGCTAAAGTGTCGTTAGCTTCCCCTTTATGCCTGCAAGAAACTCACCACGATGGCACTTGGTTTCTGTTAACCCACCACTATGATATTGGAGGTCTCTGTTAACCTACCACCCAAATTTCTGTTTAATTATAGTTGATGTCCGTACGATTGTTGCTGTATTTGCAAGCAACTGCTGGAAAAATAGCGCGAGAGATCCGGCTAAGGTGTCGTTAGCTTCCCCTTAATGCCTGCTAGAAACTCACTACGATGGCACTTGGTTTCTGTTAACCCACCACTATGATATCGGAGGTCTCTGTTAACCTACCACCCAAATTTTTGTTTAATTATGGTTGATTTCCGTACGACTGGTGCTTGATTTGCATGCAACTTGTGGAAATCTTAAGCAAGGGGTGCGGCTAAAGTGTCGTTAGCTTCCGCTTGATGCCTGCTAGAAACTCGCAATGATGGCACTTGGTTTCTGTTAACCCACCACTATGATATCGGAGGTCTCTGTTAACCTACTACCCAAATTTCTGTTTAATTATGGTTGATTTCCGTACGACTGGTGCTTGATTTTCATGCAACTTGTGGAAATCTTAAGCAAGGGGTGCGGCTAAGGTGTCGTTAGCTTCCGCTTGATGCCTGCTAGAAACTCGCAATGATGGCACTTGGTTTCTGTTAACCCACCACTATGATATCGGAGGTCTCTGTTAACCTACTACCCAAATTTCTGTTTAATTATGGTCGATTTCCGTACGATTGGTGCTTGATTTGCATGCAACTTCTGAAAAAAATAGCGGCAGAGATCCGGCTAAGGTGTCGTTAGCTTCCGCTTGATGCCTGCTAGAAACTCACAATGATCGCACTTGGTTTCTGTTAACCCACCACTATGATATCGGAGGTCTCTGTTAACCTACCACCCAAATTTTTGTTTAATTATAGTTGATTTCCGTACGATTGGTGCTTGATTTGCATGCAACTTGTGGAAAACTTAAGCAAGAGATCCGACTAAGGTGTCGTTAGCTTCCCCTTAATGCCTGCTAGAAACTCACCATGATGGCGCTTGGTTTCTGTTAACCCACCACTGTGATATCGGAGGTCTCTGTTAACCTACACCCAACTTTCTGTTTAATTATGGTTGATTTTCGTACGACTGGTGCTTGATTTGCAAGCAACTTGTGGAAAACTTAAGCAAGGGGTGCGGCTAAAGTGTCGTTAGCTTTCGCTTGATACCTGCTAGAAACTCACCACAATGGCACTTGGTTTCTGTTAACCAACCACTATGATATCGGAGGTCTCTGTTAACCTACACCCAACTTTCTGTTTAATTATGGTTGATTTCCGTACGACTGGTGCTTGATTTGCAAGCAACTTGTGGAAAACTTAAGCAAGGGGTGCGGCTAAGGTGTCGTTAGCTTTCGCTTGATACCTGCTAGAAACTCACTACAATGGCACTTGGTTTGTGTTAACCCACCACTATGATATCGGAGGTCTCTGTTAACCTACCACCCAAATTTCTGTTTAATTGTGGTTGATTTCTGTACGATTGGTGCTTGACTTGCATGCAACTTGTGGAAAACTTACGCGAGAGATCCGGCTAAAGTGTCTTTAGCTTCCCCTTTATGCCTGCTAGAAACTCACCACGCTGGCACTTGGTTTCTGGTAACCCACCACTATGATATTGGAGGTCTCTGTTAACCTACCACCCAAATGTATGTTTAATTATGGTTGATTTCCGTACGATTGGTGCTTGATTTGCATGCAACTTCTGAAAAAATAGAGCGAGAGATCCGGCAAAGGTGTCGTTAGCTTCCCCTTTATGCCTGCCAGAAACTCACCACGATGGCACTATGTTTCTGTTAACCCACCACTATGATATCGGAGGTCTCTATTAACCTACCACCCAAATTTTTGTTTAATTATAGTTGATTTCCGCACGATTGGTGCTTGATTTGCATGCAACTTTTGGAAAACTTACGCAAGAGATCCGGCTAAAGTGTCGTTAGCTTCCCCTTTATGCCTGCTAGAAACTCACCACGCTGGCACTTGGTTTCTGTTAACCCACCACTATGATATTGGAGGTCTCTGTTAACCTACCACCCAAATTTCTGTTTAATTATGGTTGATTTCCGTACGATTGGTGTTTGATTTGCATGCAACTTGTGGAAAACTTACGCGAGAGATCCGGCTAAAGTGTCTTTAGCTTCCCCTTTATGCCTGCTAGAAACTCACCACGCTGGCACTTGGTTTCTGTTAACCCACCACTATGATATTGGAGGTCTCTGTTAACCTACCACCCAAATGTATGTTTAATTATGGTTGATTTCCGTACGATTTGTGCTTGATTTGCATGCAATTTCTGAAAAAATAGAGCGAGAGATCCGGCAAAGGTGTCGTTAGCTTCCCCTTTATGCCTGCCAGAAACTCACCACGATGGCACTATGTTTCTGTTAACCCACCACTATGATATCGGAGGTCTCTATTAACCTACCACCCAAATTTTTGTTTAATTATAGTTGATTTCCGCACGATTGGTGCTTGATTTGCATGCAACTTTTGGAAAACTTACGCAAGAGATCCGGCTAAAAAGTCGTTAGCTTCCCCTTTATGCCTGCTAGAAACTCACCACGCTGGCACTTGGTTTCTGTTAACCCACCACTATGATATTGGAGGTCTCTGTTAACCTACCACCCAAATTTCTGTTTAATTATGGTTGATTTCCGTACGATTGGTGTTTGATTTGCATGCAACTTGTGGAAAACTTACGCGAGAGATCCGGCTAAAGTGTCTTTAGCTTCCCCTTTATGCCTGCTAGAAACTCACCACGCTGGCACTTGGTTTTTGTTAACCCACCACTATGATATCGGAGGTCTCTGTTAACCTACCACCCAAATTTTTGTTTAATTATAGTTGATTTCCGCACGATTGGTGCTTGATTTGCATACAACTTGTGGAAAACTGAAGCAAAGGGTGCGGCAACCGTGTCGTTAGCTTCCGCTTGATGCCTGCTAGAAACTCACCACGATGGCACTTGGTTTTTGTTAACCCACCACTATGATATCGGAGGTCTCTGTTAACCTACACCCAAATTTTTGTTTATTTATAGTTGATTTCCGTACGATTGGTGCTTGATTTGCATGCAACTTGTGGAAAACTTACGCGAGAGATCCGGCTAAGGTGTCGTTAGCTTCCCCTTAATGCCTGCTAGAAACTCACCACGCTGGCACTTGGTTTCTGTTAACCCACCACTATGATATCGGAGGTCTCTGTTAACCTACCACTCAAATTTTTGTTTAATTATAGTTGATTTCCGCACGATTGGTGCTTGATTCGCATGCAACTTGTGGACAACTTACGCGAGAGATCCGGCTAAAGTGTCGTTAGCTTCCCTTTATGCCTGCAAGAAACTCACCATGATGGCACTTGGTTTCTGTTAACCCACCACTATGATATTGGAGGTCTCTGTTAACCTACCACCCAAATTTCTGTTTAATTATGGTTGATTTCCGTACGATTGGTGCTTGATTTGCAACAATTTCTGGAAAAATAGCGTGAGAGATCCGGCTAAGGTGTCGTAAGCTTCCCTTTTATGCCTGCCAGAAACTCACCACGATGGCACTGGGCTTCTGTTAACCCACCACTATGATATCGGAGGTCTCTGTTATCCTACCACCCAAATTTTTGTTTAATTATAGTTGATTTCCGTACGATTGGTGTTTGATTTGCATGCAACTTGTGGAAAACTTAAGCAAGGGGTGCGGCTAAGGTGTCGTTAGCTTACCCTTTATGCCTGCTAGAATCTAACCATGATGGCACTTGGTTTCGGTTAACCCACCACTATGATATCGGAGGTCTCTGTTAACCTACACCCAAATTTCTGTTTAATTATGGTTGATTTCCGTACGACTGGTGCTCGATTTGCATGCAACTTGTGGAAAACTCACGTGACAGATCCGGTTTAAGTGTCGTTAGCTTCCCCCTTATGCCTGCTAGAAACTCTCCACGATGGCACTTGGTTTCTGTTAACCCACCACTATGATATCGGAGGTCTCTGTTATCCTACCACCCAAATTTTTGTTTAATTATAGTTGATTTCCGTACGATTGGTGCTTGATTTGCAAGCAACTCCTGGAAAACTGAAGGAAGGGGTGCGGCTAGGGTGTCGCTAGCTTCCGCAGGATACCTGCTAGAAACTCACCACGATGACACTTGGTTTCTGTGAACCCACCACTGTGATATCGGAGGTCTCTGTTTACCTACCACCCATGCATGCAACTTCTGAAAAAATAGCGCGAGAGATCCGACTAAGGTGTCGTTAGCTTCCCCTTAATGCCTGCTAGAAACTCACCAAGATGGCACTTGGTTTCTGTTAACCCACCACTGTGATATCGGAGGTCCCTTTTAACCTACCACCCAAATTTTTGTTTAATTATAGTTGATTTCCGTACGATTGGTGCTAGATTTGCAACAATTTCTGGAAAAATAGCGCGAGAGATCCGGCTAAGGTGTCGTTAGCTTCCCCTTTATGCCTGCTAAAAACTCACCATGATGGCACTTGGCTTGGGTTAACCCACCACTATGATATCGGAGGTCTCCGTTAACCTACCACCCAAATTTTTGTTTAATTATGGTTGATTTCCGTACGATTGTTGCTTAATTTGCATGCAACTTTTGGAAAACTTAAGCAAGGGACGGGGCTAAGATGTCGTTTGCTTCCGCTTGATCCCTGCTAGAAACTCACCACCATGGCACTTGGTTTCTATGAACCCACCACTGTGATATTGGAGGCCCCTTTTAACCTACCACCCAAATTTCTGTTTAATTATGGTTGATTTCCGTACGATTGGTGCTTGATTTGCAACAATTTCTGGAAAAATAGCGCGAGAGATCCGGCTAAAGTGTCGTTAGCTTCCCCTTTATGCCTGCTAGAAACTCACCGCCATGGCACTTGGTTTCTGTGAACCCAACACTGTGATATCGGAGGTCCCTTTTAACCTACCACCCAAATTTTTGTTTAATTATAGTTGATTTCCGTACGATTGGTGCTTGATTTGCAACAATTTCTGGAAAAATAGCGCGAGAGATCCGGCTAAGGTGTCGTTAGCTTCCCCTTTATGCCTGCCAGAAACTCACCACGATGTCACTATGTTTCTGTTAACCCACCACTATGATATCGGAGGTCTCTGTTAATCTACCACCCAAATTTTTCTTTAATTATGGTTGATTTCCGTACGACTGGTGCTTGATTTGCATGCAACTTGTGGAAAACTAACGCGAGCGATCCGACTAAGGTGTTGTTTGCTTCCCCTTAATACCTGCTAGAAGCTCACCACGATGGCACTTGGTTTCTGTTAACCCACCACTATGATATCGGAGATCTCTGTTAACCTACACCCATATTTCTGTTTAATTATGGTTGATTTCCGTACGACTGGTGCTTGATTTGCAAGGAACTTGTGGAAAACTTAAGCAAGGGGTGCGGCTAAGGTGTCGTTAGCTTCCGCTTGATACCTGCTAGAAACTCACCACGATGGCACTTGGTTTGTGTTAACCCACCACTGTGATATCGGAGGTCCCTTTTAACCTACCACCCAAATTTTTGTTTAATTATAGTTGATTTCCGTACGATTGGTGCTTGATTTGCAACAATTTCTGAAAAAATAGCGCGAGAGATCCGGCTAAGGTGTCGTTAGCTTTCCCTTTATGCCTGCTAGAAACTCACCATGATGGCACTTGGTTTGTGTTAACCC
This sequence comes from Anomoia purmunda, assembly GCA_951828415.1. Classification (NCBI taxonomy): domain Eukaryota; kingdom Metazoa; phylum Arthropoda; class Insecta; order Diptera; family Tephritidae; genus Anomoia; species Anomoia purmunda. The sequence goes on along the minus strand of OX639993.1, from coordinate 105,002,259 downwards.
ACCACTATGATATCGGAGGTCTCTGTTAACCTACCACCCAAATTTCTGTTTAATTATGGTTGATTTCCGAACGATTGGTGCTTGATTTGCATGCAACTTCTGAAAAAATAGAGCGAGAGATCCGGCTAAGGTGTCGTTAGCTTTCCCTTTATGCCTGCTAGAAACTCACCATGATGGCACTATGTTTCTGTTAACCCACCACTATGATATCGGAGCTCTCTTAAAACCTACCACCCAAATTTTTGTTTAATTATGGTAGATTTCCTAACGATTGGTGCTTGATTTGCATGCAACTTTTGGAAAACTTAAGCAAGGGACGGGGCTAAGATGTCGTTTGCTTCCGCTTGATGCCTGCTAAAAACTCACCACCATGGCACGTGGTTTCTGTGAACCCACCACTGTGATATCGGAGGTCCCTTTTAACCTACCACCCAAATTTCTGTTTAATTATGGTTGAAGATCCGTACGATTGGTGCTTGATTTGCATGCAACTTCTGAAAAAATAGAGCGAGAGATCCGGCTAAGGTGTCGTTAGCTTTCCCTTTATGCCTGCTAGAAACTCACCATGATGGCACTATGTTTCTGTTAACCCACCACTATGATATCGGAGCTCTCTTAAAACCTACCACCCAAATTTTTGTTTAATTATAGTTGATTTCCGTACGATTGATGCTTGATTTGCAACAATTTCTGAAAAAATAGCGCGAGAGATCCGGCTAAGGTGTCGTTAGCTTCCCCTTTATGCCTGCTAGAAACTCGCCACGATGGCACTTGGCTTTTGTTAACCCACCACTATGATATCGGCGGTTTCTGTTAACCTACCACCCAAATTTTTGTTTAATTATAGTTGATTTCCGCACGATTGGTGCTCGATTTGCATGCAACTTTTGGAAAACTTAAGCAAGGGACGGGGCTAAGATGTCGTTTGCTTCCGCTTGATCCCTGCTAGAAACTCACCACCATGGCACTTGGTTTCTATGAACCCACCACTGTGATATCGGAGGTCCCTTTTAACCTACCACCCAAATTTCTGTTTAATTATGGTTGATTTCCGTACGATTGGTGCTTGATTTGCAACAATTTCTGGAAAAATAGCGCGAGAGATCCGGCTAAAGTGTCGTTAGCTTCCCCTTTATGCCTGCTAGAAACTCACCGCCATGGCACTTGGTTTCTGTGAACCCAACACTGTGATATCGGAGGTCCCTTTTAACCTACCACCCAAATTTTTGTTTAATTATAGTTGATTTCCGTACGATTGGTGCTTGATTTGCAACAATTTCTGGAAAAATAGCGCGAGAGATCCGGCTAAGGTGTCGTTAGCTTCCCCTTTATGCCTGCCAGAAACTCACCACGATGTCACTATGTTTCTGTTAACCCACCACTATGATATCGGAGGTCTCTGTTAATCTACCACCCAAATTTTTGTTTAATTATGGTTGATTTCCGTACGATTGGTGCTTGATTTGCATGCAACTTGTGGAAAACTAACGCGAGCGATCCGACTAAGGTGTTGTTTGCTTCCCCTTAATACCTGCTAGAAGCTCACCACGATGGCACTTGGTTTCTGTTAACCCACCACTATGATATCGGAGATCTCTGTTAACCTACACCCATATTTCTGTTTAATTATGGTTGATTTCCGTACGACTGGTGCTTGATTTGCAAGGAACTTGTGGAAAACTTAAGCAAGGGGTGCGGCTAAGGTGTCGTTAGCTTCCGCTTGATACCTGCTAGAAACTCACCACGATGGCACTTGGTTTGTGTTAACCCACCACTATGATATCGGAGGTCTCTGTTAACCTACCACCCAAATTTCTGTTTAATTATGGTTGATTTCCGTACGATTGGTGCTTTATTTGCATGCAACTTCTGAAAAAATAGAGCGAGAGATCCGGCTAAGGTGTCGTTAGCTTTCCCTTTATGCCTGCTAGAAACTCACCATGATGGCACTATGTTTCTGTTAACCCACCACTATGATATCGGAGCTCTCTTAAAACCTACCACCCAAATTTTTGTTTAATTATAGTTGATTTCCGTACGATTGATGCTTGATTTGCAACAATTTCTGAAAAAATAGCGCGAGAGATCCGGCTAAGGTGTCGTTAGCTTCCCCTTTATGCCTGCTAGAAACTCGCAACGATGGCACTTGGTTTCTGTTAACCCACCACTATGATATCGGAGGTCTCTGTTAACCTACCACCCAAATTTCTGTTTAATTATGGTTGATTTCCGTACTATTGGTGCTTGATTTGCATGCAACTTCTGAAAAAAAGAGCGAGAGATCCGGCTAAGGTGTCGTTAGCTTTCCCTTTATGCCTGCTGGAAACTCACCACGATGGCACTATGTTTCTGTTAACCCACCACTATGATATCGGAGGTCTCTGTTAACCTACAACCCAAATGTTTGTTTAATTATAGTTGATTTCCGCACGATTGGTGCTTGATTTGCAACAATTTCTGAAAAAATAGCGCGAGAGATCCGGCTAAGGTGTCGTTTGCTTCCCCTTTATGCCTGCTGGAAACTCATCACGATGGCAGTATGTTTCTGTTAACCCACCACTATGATATCGGAGGTCTCAGTTAACCTACCACCAAAATTTTTGTTTAATTATGGTTGATTTCCTAACGATTGGTGCTTGATTTGCATGCAACTTTTGGAAAACTTAAGCAAGGGACGGGGCTAAGATGTCATTTGCTTCCGCTTGATGCCTGCTAAAAACTCATTACCATGGCACTTGGTTTCTGTGAACCCACCACTGTGATATCGGAGGTCCCTTTTAACCTACCACCCAAATTTTTGTTTAATTATAGTTGATTTCCGTACGATTGGTGCTTGATTTGCAACAATTTCTGAAAAAATAGCGCGAGAGATCCGGCTAAGGTGTCGTTAGCTTCCCCGTTATGCCTGCCAGAAACTCACCACGATGGCACTATGTTTCTGTTAACCCACCACTATGATATCGGAGGTCTCTGTTAACCTACCACCCAAATTTTTGTTTAATTATAGTTGATTTCCGCACGATTGGTGCTTGATTTGCATGCAACTTGTGGAAAACTTACGCGAGAGATCCGGCCAAAGTGTCGTTAGCTTCCCCTTTATACCTGCCAAAAACTCACCACGATGGCACTATGTTTCTGTTAACCCACCACTATGATATGGGAGGTCTCTGTTAACCTACCACCCAAATTTCTGTTTAATTATGGTTGATTTCCGTACGATTGGTGCTTGATTTGCATGCAACTTTTGGAAAACTTAAGCAAGGGACGGGGCTAAGATGTCGTTTGCTTCCGCTTGATGCCTGCTAAAAACTCACCACCATGGCACTTGGTTTCTGTAAACCACCACTGTGATATCGGAGGTCCCTTTTAACCTACCACCCAAATTTTTGTTTAATTATAGTTGATTTCCGTACGATTGGTGCTTGATACGCAACAATTTCTGAAAAAAATAGCGTGAGAGATCCGGCTAAGGTGTCGTTAGCTTCCCCTTTATGCCTGCCAGCAACTCACCACGATGGCACTATGTTTCTGTTAACCCACCACTATGATATCGGAGGTCTCTGTTAACCTACCACTCAAATTTTTGTTTAATTATAGTTGATTTCCGCACGATTGGTGCTTGATTCGCATGCAACTTGTGGAAAACTTACGCGAGAGATCCGGCTAAAGTGTCGTTAGCTTCCCCTTTATGCCTGCTAGAAACTCACCACGATGGCACTTGGTTTCTGTTAACCCACCACTATGATATCGGAGGTCTCTGTTAACCTACCACCCAAATTTCTGTTTAATTATGGTTGATTTCCGTACGATTGGTGTTTGATTTGCAACAATTTCTGGAAAAATAGCGTGAGAGATCCGGCTAAGGTGTCGTTAGCTTCCCTTTTATGCCTGCCAGAAACTCACCACGATGGCACTGGGCTTCTGTTAACCCACCACTATGATATCGGAGGTCTCTGTTAACCTACCACCCAAATTTTTGTTTAATTATAGTTGATTTCCGTACGAATGGTGTTTGATTTGCATGCAACTTGTGGAAAACTTAAGCAAGGGGTGCGGCTAAGGTGTCGTTAGCTTCCCCTTTATGCCTGCTAGAATCTCACCATGATGGCACTTGGTTTCGGTTAACCCACCACTATGATGTCGGAGGTCTCTGTTAACCTACACCCAAATTTCTGTTTAATTATGGTTGATTTCCGTACGACTGGTGCTCGATTTGCATGCAACTTGTGGAAAACTCACGCGAGAGATCCGGTTTAAGTGTCGTTAGCTTCCCCCTTATGCCTGCTAGAAACTCTCCACGATGGAACTTGGTTTCTGTTAACCCACCACTATGATATCGGAGGTCTCTGTTAACCTACCACCCAAATTTTTGTTTAATTATAGTTGATTTCCGTACGATTGGTGCTTGATTTGCAAGCAACTTCTGGAAAACTGAAGGAAGGGGTGCGGCTAAGGTGTCGTTAGCTTCCGCTTGATACCTGCTAGAAACTCACCACGATGACACTTGGTTTCTGTGAACCCACCACTGTGATATCGGAGATCTCTGTTTACCTACCACCCATGCATGCAACTTCTGAAAAAATAGCGCGAGAGATCCGACTAAGGTGTCATTAGCTTCCCCTTAATGCCTGCTAGAAACTCACCAAGATGGCACTTGGTTTCTGTTAACCCACCACTGTGGTATCGGAGGTCCCTTTTAACCTACCACCCAAATTTTTGTTTAATTATAGTTGATTTCCGTACGATTGGTGCTTGATTTGCATGCAACTTCTGAAAAAATAGCGCGAGAGATCCGGCTAAGGTGTCGTTAGCTTCCCCTTTATGCCTGCTAGAAACTCACCATGATGGCACTTGGTTTCGGTTAACCCACCACTATGATATCGGAGGTCTCCGTTAACCTACCACCCAAATTTTTGTTTAATTATGGTTGATTTCCTAACGATTGGTGCTTAATTTGCGTGCAACTTTTGGAAAACTTAAGCAAGGGATGGGGCTAAGATGTCGTTTGCTTCCGCTTGATCCCTGCTAGAAACTCACCACCATGGCACTTGGTTTCTATAAACCCACCACTGTGATATCGGAGGTCCCTTTTAACCTACCACCCAAATTTCTGTTTAATTATGGTTGATTTCCGTACGATTGGTGCTTGATTTGCAACAATTTCTGGAAAAATAGCGCGAGAGATCCGGCTAAAGTGTCTTTAGCTTCCCCTTTATAACTGCTAGAAACTCACCGCCATGGCACTTGGTTTCTGTGAACCCACCACTGTGATATCGGAGGTCCCTTTTAACCTACCACCCAAATATTTGTTTAATTATAGTTGATTTCCGTACGATTGGTGCTTGATTTGCAACAATTTCTGGAAAAATAGCCCGAGAGATCCGGCTAAGGTGTCGTTAGCTTCCCCTTTATGCCTGCCAGAAACTCACCACGATGGCACTATGTTTCTGTTAACCCACCACTATGATATCGGAGGTCTCTGTTAATCTACCACTCAAATTTTTGTTTAATTATATCTAGTTGATTTCCGCACGATTGGTGCTTGATTTGCATGCAACTTGTGGAAAACTTACGCGAGAGATCCGGCTAAAGTGTCGTTAGCTTCCCCTTTATGCCTGCCAGAAACTCACCACGATGGCACTATGATTCTGTTAACCCACCACTATGATATCCGAGGTCTCTGTTAATCTACCACCCAAATTTTTGTTTAATTATAGTTGATTTCCGCACGATTGGTGCTTGATTTGCATGCAACTTGTGGAAAACTTACGCGAGAGATCCGGCTAAAGTGTCGTTAGCTTCCCCTTTATGCCTGCTAGAAACTCACAACGATGGCACTTGGTTTCTGTTAACCCACCACTATGATATTGGAGGTCTCTGTTAACTTACCACCCAAATTTCTGTTTAATTATGGTTGATTTCCGTACGATTGGTGCTTGATTTGCAACAATTTCTGGAAAAATAGCGTGAGAGATCCGGCTAAGGTGTCGTTAGCTTCCCTTTTATGCATGCCAGAAACTCACCACGATGGCACTTGGTTTCTGTTAACCCACCACTATGATATCGGAGGTCTCTGTTAACCTACCACCTAAATTTTTGTTTAATTATGGTTGATTTCCTAACGATTGGTGCTTGATTTGCAACAATTTCTGGAAAAATAGCGCGAGAGATCCGGCTAAGGTGTCGTTAGCTTCCCCTTTATGCCTGCCAGAAACTCACCACGATGTCACTATGTTTCTGTTAACCCACCACTATGATATCGGAGGTCTCTGTTAATCTACCACCCAAATTTTTGTTTAATTATGGTTGATTTCCGTACGATTGGTGCTTGATTTGCATGCAACTTGTGGAAAACTAACGCGAGCGATCCGACTAAGGTGTTGTTTGCTTCCCCTTAATACCTGCTAGAAGCTCACCACGATGGCACTTGGTTTCTGTTAACCCACCACTATGATATCGGAGATCTCTGTTAACCTACACCCATATTTCTGTTTAATTATGGTTGATTTCCGTACGACTGGTGCTTGATTTGCAAGGAACTTGTGGAAAACTTAAGCAAGGGGTGCGGCTAAGGTGTCGTTAGCTTCCGCTTGATACCTGCTAGAAACTCACCACGATGGCACTTGGTTTGTGTTAACCCACCACTATGATATCGGAGGTCTCTGTTAACCTACCACCCAAATTTCTGTTTAATTATGGTTGATTTCCGTACGATTGGTGCTTTATTTGCATGCAACTTCTGAAAAAATAGAGCGAGAGATCCGGCTAAGGTGTCGTTAGCTTTCCCTTTATGCCTGCTAGAAACTCACCATGATGGCACTATGTTTCTGTTAACCCACCACTATGATATCGGAGCTCTCTTAAAACCTACCACCCAAATTTTTGTTTAATTATAGTTGATTTCCGTACGATTGATGCTTGATTTGCAACAATTTCTGAAAAAATAGCGCGAGAGAACCGGCTAAGGTGTCGTTAGCTTCCCCTTTATGCCTGCTAGAAACTCGCAACGATGGCACTTGGTTTCTGTTAACCCACCACTATGATATCGGAGGTCTCTGTTAACCTACCACCCAAATTTCTGTTTAATTATGGTTGATTTCCGTACTATTGGTGCTTGATTTGCATGCAACTTCTGAAAAAAAGAGCGAGAGATCCGGCTAAGGTGTCGTTAGCTTTCCCTTTATGCCTGCTGGAAACTCACCACGATGGCACTATGTTTCTGTTAACCCACCACTATGATATCGGAGGTCTCTGTTAACCTACAACCCAAATGTTTGTTTAATTATAGTTGATTTCCGCACGATTGGTGCTTGATTTGCAACAATTTCTGAAAAAATAGCGCGAGAGATCCGGCTAAGGTGTCGTTTGCTTCCCCTTTATGCCTGCTGGAAACTCATCACGATGGCAGTATGTTTCTGTTAACCCACCACTATGATATCGGAGGTCTCAGTTAACCTACCACCAAAATTTTTGTTTAATTATGGTTGATTTCCTAACGATTGGTGCTTGATTTGCATGCAACTTTTGGAAAACTTAAGCAAGGGACGGGGCTAAGATGTCATTTGCTTCCGCTTGATGCCTGCTAAAAACTCATTACCATGGCACTTGGTTTCTGTGAACCCACCACTGTGATATCGGAGGTCCCTTTTAACCTACCACCCAAATTTTTGTTTAATTATAGTTGATTTCCGTACGATTGGTGCTTGATTTGCAACAATTTCTGAAAAAATAGCGCGAGAGATCCGGCTAAGGTGTCGTTAGCTTCCCCGTTATGCCTGCCAGAAACTCACCACGATGGCACTATGTTTCTGTTAACCCACCACTATGATATCGGAGGTCTCTGTTAACCTACCACCCAAATTTTTGTTTAATTATAGTTGATTTCCGCACGATTGGTGCTTGATTTGCATGCAACTTGTGGAAAACTTACGCGAGAGATCCGGCCAAAGTGTCGTTAGCTTCCCCTTTATACCTGCCAAAAACTCACCACGATGGCACTATGTTTCTGTTAACCCACCACTATGATATGGGAGGTCTCTGTTAACCTACCACCCAAATTTCTGTTTAATTATGGTTGATTTCCGTACGATTGGTGCTTGATTTGCATGCAACTTTTGGAAAACTTAAGCAAGGGACGGGGCTAAGATGTCGTTTGCTTCCGCTTGATGCCTGCTAAAAACTCACCACCATGGCACTTGGTTTCTGTAAACCACCACTGTGATATCGGAGGTCCCTTTTAACCTACCACCCAAATTTTTGTTTAATTATAGTTGATTTCCGTACGATTGGTGCTTGATACGCAATAATTTCTGAAAAAAATAGCGTGAGAGATCCGGCTAAGGTGTCGTTAGCTTCCCCTTTATGCCTGCCAGCAACTCACCACGATGGCACTATGTTTCTGTTAACCCACCACTATGATATCGGAGGTCTCTGTTAACCTACCACTCAAATTTTTGTTTAATTATAGTTGATTTCCGCACGATTGGTGCTTGATTCGCATGCAACTTGTGGAAAACTTACGCGAGAGATCCGGCTAAAGTGTCGTTAGCTTCCCCTTTATGCCTGCTAGAAACTCACCACGATGGCACTTGGTTTCTGTTAACCCACCACTATGATATCGGAGGTCTCTGTTAACCTACCACCCAAATTTCTGTTTAATTATGGTTGATTTCCGTACGATTGGTGCTTGATTTGCAACAATTTCTGGAAAAATAGCGTGAGAGATCCGGCTAAGGTGTCGTTAGCTTCCCTTTTATGCCTGCCAGAAACTCACCACGATGGCACTGGGCTTCTGTTAACCCACCACTATGATATCGGAGGTCTCTGTTAACCTACCACCCAAATTTTTGTTTAATTATAGTTGATTTCCGTACGAATGGTGTTTGATTTGCATGCAACTTGTGGAAAACTTAAGCAAGGGGTGCGGCTAAGGTGTCGTTAGCTTCCCCTTTATGCCTGCTAGAATCTCACCATGATGGCACTTGGTTTCGGTTAACCCACCACTATGATGTCGGAGGTCTCTGTTAACCTACACCCCAATTTCTGTTTAATTATGGTTGATTTCCGTACGACTGGTGCTCGATTTGCATGCAACTTGTGGAAAACTCACGCGAGAGATCCGGTTTAAGTGTCGTTAGCTTCCCCCTTATGCCTGCTAGAAACTCTCCACGATGGAACTTGGTTTCTGTTAACCCACCACTATGATATCGGAGGTCTCTGTTAACCTACCACCCAAATTTTTGTTTAATTATAGTTGATTTCCGTACGATTGGTGCTTGATTTGCAAGCAACTTCTGGAAAACTGAAGGAAGGGGTGCAGCTAAGGTGTCGTTAGCTTCCGCTTGATACCTGCTAGAAACTCACCACGATGACACTTGGTTTCTGTGAACCCACCACTGTGATATCGGAGATCTCTGTTTACCTACCACCCATGCATGCAACTTCTGAAAAAATAGCGCGAGAGATCCGACTAAGGTGTCATTAGCTTCCCCTTAATGCCTGCTAGAAACTCACCAAGATGGCACTTGGTTTCTGTTAACCCACCACTGTGGTATCGGAGGTCCCTTTTAACCTACGACCCAAATTTTTGTTTAATTATAGTTGATTTCCGTACGATTGGTGCTTGGTTTGCATGCAACTTCTGAAAAAATAGCGCGAGAGATCCGGCTAAGGTGTCGTTAGCTTCCCCTTTATGCCTGCTAGAAACTCACCATGATGGCACTTGGTTTCGGTTAACCCACCACTATGATATCGGAGGTCTCCGTTAACCTACCACCCAAATTTTTGTTTAATTATGGTTGATTTCCTAACGATTGGTGCTTAATTTGCGTGCAACTTTTGGAAAACTTAAGCAAGGGATGGGGCTAAGATGTCGTTTGCTTCCGCTTGATCCCTGCTAGAAACTCACCACCATGGCACTTGGTTTCTATGAACCCACCACTGTGATATCGGAGGTCCCTTTTAACCTACCACCCAAATTTCTGTTTAATTATGGTTGATTTCCGTACGATTGGTGCTTGATTTGCAACAATTTCTGGAAAAATAGCGCGAGAGATCCGGCTAAAGTGTCTTTAGCTTCCCCTTTATAACTGCTAGAAACTCACCGCCATGGCACTTGGTTTCTGTGAACCCACCACTGTGATATCGGAGGTCCCTTTTAACCTACCACCCAAATATTTGTTTAATTATAGTTGATTTCCGTACGATTGGTGCTTGATTTGCAACAATTTCTGGAAAAATAGCCCGAGAGATCCGGCTAAGGTGTCGTTAGCTTCCCCTTTATGCCTGCCAGAAACTCACCACGATGGCACTATGTTTCTGTTAACCCACCACTATGATATCGGAGGTCTCTGTTAATCTACCACTCAAATTTTTGTTTAATTATATCTAGTTGATTTCCGCACGATTGGTGCTTGATTTGCATGCAACTTGTGGAAAACTTACGCGAGAGATCCGGCTAAAGTGTCGTTAGCTTCCCCTTTATGCCTGCCAGAAACTCACCACGATGGCACTATGATTCTGTTAACCCACCACTATGATATCCGAGGTCTCTGTTAATCTACCACCCAAATTTTTGTTTAATTATAGTTGATTTCCGCACGATTGGTGCTTGATTTGCATGCAACTTGTGGAAAACTTACGCGAGAGATCCGGCTAAAGTGTCGTTAGCTTCCCCTTTATGCCTGCTAGAAACTCACAACGATGGCACTTGGTTTCTGTTAACCCACCACTATGATATTGGAGGTCTCTGTTAACTTACCACCCAAATTTCTGTTTAATTATGGTTGATTTCCGTACGATTGGTGCTTGATTTGCAACAATTTCTGGAAAAATAGCGTGAGAGATCCGGCTAAGGTGTCGTTAGCTTCCCTTTTATGCATGCCAGAAACTCACCACGATGGCACTTGGTTTCTGTTAACCCACCACTATGATATCGGAGGTCTCTGTTAACCTACCACCTAAATTTTTGTTTAATTATGGTTGATTTCCTAACGATTGGTGCTTGATTTGCATGCAACTTTTGGAAAACTTAAGCAAGGGACGGGGCTAAGATGTCGTTTGCTTCCGCTTGATGCCTGCTAAAAACTCACCACCATGGCACTTGGTTTCTGTGAACCCACCACTGTGATATCGGAGGTCCCTTTTAACCTACCACCCAAATTTTTGTTTAATTATAGTTGATTTCCGTACGATTGGTGCTTGTTTTGCAACAATTTCTGAAAAAATAGCGCGAGAGATCCGGCTAAGGTGTCGTTAGCTTCCCCTTTATGCCTGCTAGAAACTCACCACGATGGCACTTGGTTTCGGTTAACCCACCACTATGATATCGGAGGTCTCTGTTTACCTACCACCCATGCATGCAACTTCTGAAAAAATAGCGCGAGAGATCCGACTAAGGTGTCATTAGCTTCCCCTTAATGCCTGCTAGAAACTCACCAAGATGGCACTTGGTTTCTGTTAACCCACCACTGTGGTATCGGAGGTCCCTTTTAACCTACCACCCAAATTTTTGTTTAATTATAGTTGATTTCCGTACGATTGGTGCTTGATTTGCAACAATTTCTGGAAAAATAGCGTGAGAGATCCGGCTAAGGTGTCGTTAGCTTCCCTTTTATGCATGCCAGAATCTCACCATGATGGCACTTGGTTTCGGTTAACCCACCACTATGATGTCGGAGGTCTCTGTTAACCTACACCCAAATTTCTGTTTAATTATGGTTGATTTCCGTACGACTGGTGCTCGATTTGCATGCAACTTGTGGAAAACTCACGCGAGAGATCCGGTTTAAGTGTCGTTAGCTTCCCCCTTATGCCTGCTAGAAACTCTCCACGATGGAACTTGGTTTCTGTTAACCCACCACTATGATATCGGAGGTCTCTGTTAACCTACCACCCAAATTTTTGTTTAATTATAGTTGATTTCCGTACGATTGGTGCTTGATTTGCAAGCAACTTCTGGAAAACTGAAGGAAGGGGTGCGGCTAAGGTGTCGTTAGCTTCCGCTTGATACCTGCTAGAAACTCACCACGACGACACTTGGTTTCTGTGAACCCACCACTGTGATATCGGAGATCTCTGTTTACCTACCACCCATGCATGCAACTTCTGAAAAAATAGCGCGAGAGATCCGACTAAGGTGTCATTAGCTTCCCCTTAATGCCTGCCAGAATCTCACCATGATGGCACTTGGTTTCGGTTAACCCACCACTATGATGTCGGAGGTCTCTGTTAACCTACACCCAAATTTCTGTTTAATTATGGTTGATTTCCGTACGACTGGTGCTCGATTTGCATGCAACTTGTGGAAAACTCACGCGAGAGATCCGGTTTAAGTGTCGTTAGCTTCCCCCTTATGCCTGCTAGAAACTCTCCACGATGGAACTTGGTTTCTGTTAACCCACCACTATGATATCGGAGGTCTCTGTTAACCTACCACCCAAATTTTTGTTTAATTATAGTTGATTTCCGTACGATTGGTGCTTGATTTGCAAGCAACTTCTGGAAAACTGAAGGAAGGGGTGCGGCTAAGGTGTCGTTAGCTTCCGCTTGATACCTGCTAGAAACTCACCACGACGACACTTGGTTTCTGTTAACCCACCACTGTGGTATCGGAGGTCCCTTTTAACCTACCACCCAAATTTTTGTTTAATTATAGTTGATTTCCGTACGATTGGTGCTTGATTTGCATGCAACTTCTGAAAAAATAGCGCGAGAGATCCGGCTAAGGTGTCGTTAGCTTCCCCTTTATGCCTGCTAGAAACTCACCATGATGGCACTTGGTTTCGGTTAACCCACCACTATGATATCGGAGGTCTCCGTTAACCTACCACCCAAATTTTTGTTTAATTATGGTTGATTTCCTAACGATTGGTGCTTAATTTGCGTGCAACTTTTGGAAAACTTAAGCAAGGGATGGGGCTAAGATGTCGTTTGCTTCCGCTTGATCCCTGCTAGAAACTCACCACCATGGCACTTGGTTTCTATGAACCCACCACTGTGATATCGGAGGTCCCTTTTAACCTACCACCCAAATTTCTGTTTAATTATGTTTGATTTCCGTACGATTGGTGCTTGATTTGCAACAATTTCTGGAAAAATAGCGCGAGAGATCCGGCTAAAGTGTCTTTAGCTTCCCCTTTATAACTGCTAGAAACTCACCGCCATGGCACTTGGTTTCTGTGAACCCACCACTGTGATATCGGAGGTCCCTTTTAACCTACCACCCAAATATTTGTTTAATTATAGTTGATTTCCGTACGATTGGTGCTTGATTTGCAACAATTTCTGGAAAAATAGCCCGAGAGATCCGGCTAAGGTGTCGTTAGCTTCCCCTTTATGCCTGCCAGAAACTCACCACGATGGCACTATGTTTCTGTTAACCCACCACTATGATATCGGAGGTGTCTGTTAATCTACCACTCAAATTTTTGTTTAATTATATCTAGTTGATTTCCGCACGATTGGTGCTTGATTTGCATGCAACTTGTGGAAAACTTACGCGAGAGATCCGGCTAAAGTGTCGTTAGCTTCCCCTTTATGCCTGCCAGAAACTCACCACGATGGCACTATGATTCTGTTAACCCACCACTATGATATCCGAGGTCTCTGTTAATCTACCACCCAAATTTTTGTTTAATTATAGTTGATTTCCGCACGATTGGTGCTTGATTTGCATGCAACTTGTGGAAAACTTACGCGAGAGATCCGGCTAAAGTGTCGTTAGCTTCCCCTTTATGCCTGCTAGAAACTCACAACGATGGCACTTGGTTTCTGTTAACCCACCACTATGATATTGGAGGTCTCTGTTAACTTACCACCCAAATTTCTGTTTAATTATGGTTGATTTCCGTACGATTGGTGCTTGATTTGCAACAATTTCTGGAAAAATAGCGTGAGAGATCCGGCTAAGGTGTCGTTAGCTTCCCTTTTATGCATGCCAGAAACTCACCACGATGGCACTTGGTTTCTGTTAACCCACCACTATGATATCGGAGGTCTCTGTTAACCTACCACCTAAATTTTTGTTTAATTATGGTTGATTTCCTAACGATTGGTGCTTGATTTGCATGCAACTTTTGGAAAACTTAAGCAAGGGACGGGGCTAAGATGTCGTTTGCTTCCGCTTGATGCCTGCTAAAAACTCACCACCATGGCACTTGGTTTCTGTGAACCCACCACTGTGATATCGGAGGTCCCTTTTAACCTACCACCCAAATTTTTGTTTAATTATAGTTGATTTCCGTACGATTGGTGCTTGTTTTGCAACAATTTCTGAAAAAATAGCGCGAGAGATCCGGCTAAGGTGTCGTTAGCTTCCCCTTTATGCCTGCTAGAAACTCACCACGATGGCACTTGGCTTTTGTTAACCCACCACTATGATATCGGAGGTCTCTGTTAACCTACCACCCCAAATTTTTGTTAAATGCTAGTTGATTTCCTTACGATTGGTGCTTGATTTGCATGCAACTTGTGGAAAACTTACTCGAGAGATCCGGCTAAGGTGTCGTTAGCTTCCCCTTAATGCCTGCTAGAAACTCAGCACGATGGCACTTGGTTTCTGTTAACCCACCACTATGATATCGGAGGTCTCTGTTATCCTACACCCAAATTTCTGTTTAATTATGGTTGATTTCCGTATGACTGGTACTTGAGTTGCATGCAACTTGTGTAAAACTTAAGCAAGGGGTGCTGCTAAGGTGTCGTTAGCTTCCGCTTGATGCCTGCTAGAAACTCACCATGGTGGCACTTGGTTTCTGTTAACCCACCACTATGATATCGGAGGTCTCTGTTAACCTACCACCCAAATTTTTGTTTAATTATAGTTGATTTCCGTACGATTGGTGCTTGATTTGCAAGCAACTTCTGGAAAACTGAAGGAAGGGGTGCGGCTAAGGTGTCGTTAACTTCCGCTTGATGCCTGCTGGAAACTCACCACGATGGCACTTGGTTTCTGTTAACCCACCACTGTGATATCGGAGGTCTCTGTTAACCTACCACCCAAATTTTTGTTTAACTATAGTTGATTTTCGTACGACTGCTACTTGATTTGCATGCAACTTGTGGAAAACTTAGGCAAAGGGTGCGGCTAAGGTGTCGTTAGCTTTTGCTTGAGGCCTGCTAGAAACTCGCAGTGATGGCACTTGGTTTCTGTTAACCCACCACTATGATATCGGAGGTCTCTGTTAACCTACCACCCAAATTTTTGTTTAATTATAGTTGATTTCCGTACGATTGGTGCTTGATTTGCAAGCAACTTCTGGAAAACTGAACAAAGGGGTGCGGCTAAGGTGTCGTTAACTTCCGCTTGATGCCTGCTAGAAGCTCACTACGATGGCGCTTGGTTTCTGTTAACCCACCACTGTGATATCGGAGGTCTCTGTTAACCTACCACCCAAATTTTTGTGTAATTATAGTTGATTTCCGTACGATTGGTGCTTGATTTGCAAGCAACTTCTGGAAAAATAGCGCGAGAGATCCGGCTAAGGTGTCGTTAGCTTCCCCTTTATGCCTGCTAGAATCTCACCACGATGGCACTTGGTTTTTGTTAACCCACCACTATGATATCGGAGGTCTCTGTTAACCTACACCCAAATTTTTGTTTAATTATAGTTGATTTCCGTACGATTGGTGCTTTATTTGCATGCATCTTGTGGAAAGCTTACGCGAGAGATCCGGCTAAGTGTCGTTAGCTTCCCCTTGATGCGTGCTAGATACTCACCATGATGGCACTTGGTTTCTGTTAACCCACCACTATGATATCGGAGGTCTCTGTTAACCTACACCCAAATTTCTGTTTAATTATGGCTGATTACGGTACGGCCGGTGCTTGATTTGCATGCAACTTTTGGAAAACTTAAGTAAGGGGTGCGGCTAAAGTGTCGTTAGCTTCCGCTTGATGCCTGCTAGAAACTCACCACGATGGCACTTGGTTTCTGTTAACTCACCACTATGATATCGGAGGTCTCTGTTAACCTACCACCCAAATTTCTGCTTAATTATGGTTGATTTCCGTACGATTGGTGCTTGATTTGCATGCAACTTCTGAAAAAATGGCGCCAGAGATCCGGCTAAGGTGTCGTTAGCTTCCCCCTAATACCTGCTAGAAACTCACCACGATAGCACTTGGTTTCTGTTAACCCACCACTATAATATCGGAGGTCTTTGTTAACCTACACCCAAATTTATGTTTAATTATGGTTGATTTTGGTACGACTGGTGCTTGATTTGCATGCAACTTGTGGAAAACTGAAGCAAGGGGTGCGGCTACGGTGTCGTTAGCTTCCGCTTGATGCCTGCTAGAAACTCACTACGATGGCACTTGGTTTTTGTTAACCCACCACTATGATATCGGAGGTCTCTGTTAACCTACTACCCAAATTTTTGTTTAATTATGGTTGATTTCCGTACGGTTGGTGCTTGATTTGCATGCAACTTCTGAAAAAATAGCGCGAGAGATCCGGCTAAGGTGTCGTTAGTTTCCCCTTAATACCTGCTAGAAACTCACCACGATGGCACTTGGTTTCTGTGAACCCACCACTGTGATATCGGAGGTCTCTGTTAACCTACCACCCAAATTTTTGTTTAATTATAGTTGATTTCCGTACGATTGGTGCTTGATTTGCATGCAACTTGTGGAAAACTTACGCGAGAGATCCGGCTAAGGTGTCGTTAGCTTCCGCTTTATGCCTGCTAGAAACTCGAAATGATGGCACTTGGTTTCGGTTAACCCACCACTATGATATCGGAGGTCTCTGTTAACCTACTACCCAAATTTCTGTTTAATTATGGTTGATTTCCGTACGGTTGGTGCTTGATTTGCATGCAACTTCTGAAAAAATAGCGCGAGAGATCCGGCTAAGGTGTCGTTAGTTTCCCCTTAATACCTGCTAGAAACTCACCACGATGGCACTTGGTTTCTGTGAACCCACCACTGTGATATCGGAGGTCTCTGTTAACCTACCACCCAAATTTTTGTTTAATTATAGTTGATTTCCGTACGATTGGTGCTTGATTTGCATGCAACTTCTGAAAAAATAGCGCGAGAGATCCGGCTAAGGTGTCGTTAGCTTCCCCTTTATGCCTGCTAGAATCTCACCACGATAGCACTTGGAGTTTGTTAACCCACCCTATGATATCGGAGGTCTCTGTTAACCTACACCCAAATTTTTGTTTATTTATAGTTGATTTCGGTACGATTGGTGTTTGATTTGCATGCAACCTGTGGAAAACTTAAGCAAGGGGTGCGGCTAAGGTGTCGTTAGCTTCCGCTTGATGCCTGCTAGAAACTCACCACGATGGCACTTGGTTTCTGTTAACCCACCACTATGATATCGGAGGTCTCTGTTAACCTACACCCACTATGATATCGGAGATCTCTGTAACCTACCACCCAAATTTCTATTTAATTATGGTTGATTTCCGTACGATTGATGCTTGATTTGCATGGAACTTCTGAAAAGATAGCGCGAGAGATCCGGGTAAGGTGTCGTTAGCTTCCCCTTAATACCCGCTAGAAACTCACCACGATGGCACTTGGTTTCTGTGAACCCACCACTGTGATATCGGAGGTCTCTGTTAACCTACCACCCAAATTTTTGTTTAATTATAGTTGATTTCCGCACGATTGGTGCTTGATTTGCATGCAACTTGTGGAAAACTCACGCCAGAGATCCGGTTAAGGTGTCGTTAGCTTCAACTTTATGCCTGCTAGAAAACTCTCCACGATGGCACTTGGCTTCTGTTAACCCACCACTATGATATCGGAGGTCTCTGTTAACCTACCACCCAAATTTTTGTTTAATTATAGTTGATTTCCGTACGATTGGTGCTTGATTTGCAAGCAACTTCTGGAAAACTGAAGGAAGGGGTGCGGCTAAGGTGTGGTTAACTTCCGCTTGATGCCTGCTAGAAACTCACCACGATGGCACTTGGTTTCTGTGAACCCACCACTGTGATATCGGAGGTCTCTGTTAACCTACCACCCAAATTTTTTTTTAATTATAGTTGATTTCCGTACGACTGGTACTTGATTTGCATGCAACTTGTGGAAAACTTAAGCAAGGGGTGCGGCTAAGGTGTCGTTAGCTTCCGCTTGATGCCTGCTAGAAACTCGCAATGATGGCACTTGGTTTCTGTTAACCCACCACTATGATATCGGAGGTCTCTGTTAACCTACCACCCAAATTTCTGTTTAATTATGGTTGATTTCCGTACGATTGGTGCTTGATTTGCATGCAACTTCTGAAAAAATAGCGCGAGAGATCCGGCTGAGGTGTCGTTAGCTTCCCCTTGATGCCTGCTAGAAGCTCACCACGATGGCGCTTGGTTTCTGTTAACCCACCACTGTGATATCGGAGGTCTCTGTTAACCTACCACCCAAATTTTTGTTTAATTATAGTTGATTTCCGTACGATTGGTGCTTGACCACTATGATATCGGAGGTCTCTGTTAACCTACATCCAAATTTTTGTTTAACTATAGTTGATTTCCGTACGATTGGTGCTTGATTTGCATGCATCTTGTGGAAAGCTTACGCGAGAGATCCGGCTAAGGTGTCGTTAGCTTCCCCTTGATGCGTGCTAGATACTCACCATGATGGCACTTGGTTTCTGTTAACCCCACCACTATGATATCGGAGGTCTCTGTTAACCTACACCCAAATTTCTGTTTAATTATGGCTGATTACGGTACGGCTGGTGCATGATTTGCATGCAACTTTTGGAAAACTTAAGTAAGGGGTGCGGCTAAAGTGTCGTTAGCTTCCGCTTGATGCCTGCTAGAAACTCACCACGATGGCACTTGGTTTCTGTTAACCCACCACTATGATATCGGAGGTCTCTGTTAACCTACCACCCAAATTTCTGCTTAATTATGGTTGATTTCCGTACGATTGGTGCTTGATTTGCATGCAACTTCTGAAAAAATAGCGCGAGAGATCCGGCTAAGGTGTCGTTAGCTTCCCCTTGATGCCTGCTAGAAACTCACCACGATGGCACTTGGTTTCTGTTAACCCACCACTATGATACCGGAGGTCTCTGTTAACCTACACCCAAATTTTTGTTTAACTATAGTTGATTTCCGTACGATTGGTGCTTGATTTGCATGCATCTTGTGGAAAGCTTACGCGAGAGATCCGGCTAAGGTGTCGTTAGCTTCCCCTTGATGCGTGCTAGATACTTACCATGATGGCACTTGGTTTCTGTTAACCCACCACTATGATATCGGAGGTCTCTGTTAACCTACACCCAAATTTTTGTTTAATTATAGTTGATTTCCGTACGATTGGTGTTTGATTTGCATGCAACTTGTGGAAAACTCAAGCAAGGGGTGCGGCTAAGGTGTCGTTAGCTTCCGATTGATGCGTGCTAGAAACTCACCACGATGGCACTTGGTTTCTGTTAACCCACCACTATGATATCGGAGGTCTCTGTTAACCTACCACCCAAATTTTTGTTGAATTATAGTTGATTTCCGTACGATTGGTGCTTGATTTGCATGCAACTTGTGGAAAACTCACGCGAGAGATCCGGTTTAGGTGTCGTTAGCTTCCCCTTTATGCCTGCTAGAAACTCCCCACGATGGCACTTGGCTTCTGTTAACCCACCACTATGATATCGGAGGTCTCTGTTAACCTACCACCCAAATTTTTGTTTAATTATAGTTGATTTCCGTACGATTGGTGCTTGATTTGCAAGCAACTTCTGGAAAACTGAAGGAAGGGGTGCGGCTAAGGTGTGGTTAACTTCCGCTTGATACCTGCTAGAAACTGACCACGATGGCACTTGGTTTCTGTGAACCCACCACTGTGATATCGGAGGTCTCTGTTAACCTACCACCCAAATTTTTGTTTAATTATAGTTGATTTCCGTACGGCTGGTGCATGATTTGCATGCAACTTTTGGAAAACTTAAGTAAGGGGTGCGGCTAAAGTGTCGTTAGCTTCCGCTTGATGCCTGCTAGAAACTCACCATGATGGCACTTGGTTTCTGTTAACCCACCACTATGATATCGGAGGTCTCTGTTAACCTACCACCCAAATTTCTGCTTAATTATGGTTGATTTCCGTACGATTGGTGCTTGATTTGCATGCAACTTCTGAAAAAATAGCGCGAGAGATCCGGCTAAGGTGTCGTTAGCTTCCCCTTGATGCCTGCTAGAAACTCACCACGATGGCACTTGGTTTCTGTTAACCCACCACTATGATATCGGAGGTCTCTGTTAACCTACACCCAAATTTTTGTTTAACTATAGTTGATTTCCGTACGATTGGTGCTTGATTTGCATGCATCTTGTGGAAAGCTTACGCGAGAGATCCGGCTAAGGTGTCGTTAGCTTCCCCTTGATGCGTGCTAGATACTCACCATGATGGCACTTGGTTTCTGTTAACCCACCACTATGACATCGGAGTTCTTTGTTAACCTACACCCAAATTTATGTTTAATTATGGTTGATTTTCGTACGACTGGTGCTTGATTTGCATGCAACTTGTGGAAAACTGAAGCAAGGAGTGCGGCTACGGTGTCATTAGCTTCCGCTTGATGCCTGCTAGAAACTCACCACGATGGCACTTGGTTTTTGTTAACCCACCACTATGATATCGGAGGTCTCTGTTAACCTACCACCCAAATTTCTGCTTAATTATGGTTGATTTCCGTACGATTGGTGCTTGATTTGCATGCAACTTCTGAAAAAATAGCGCGAGAGCACCGGCTAAGGTGTCGTTAGCTTCCCCTTGATGCCTGCTAGAAACTTACCACGATGGCACTTGGTTTCTGTTAACCCACCACTATGATATCGGAGGTCTCTGTTAACCTACACCCAAATTTTTGTTTAACTATAGTTGATTTCCGTACGATTGGTGCTTGATTTGCATGCATCTTGTGGAAAACTGAAGCAAGGGGTGCGGCTACGGTGTCGTTAGCTTCCGCTTGATGCCTGCTAGAAACTCACCACGATGGCACTTGGTTTCTGTGAACCCACCACTGTGATATCGGAGGTCTCTGTTAACCTACCGCCCAAATTTCTGCTTAATTATGGTTGATTTCCGTACGATTGGTGCTTGATTTGCATGCAACTTCTGAAAAAATAGCGCGAGAGATCCGGCTAAGGTGTCGTTAGCTTCCCCTTGATGCCTGCTAGAAACTCACCACGATGGCACTTGGTTTTTGTTAACCCACCACTATGATATCGGAGGTCTCTGTTAACCTACACCCAAATTTTTGTTTATTTATAGTTGATTTCCGTACGATTGGTGCTTGATTTGCATGCAACTTGTGAAAAACTTACGCGAGAGATCCGGCTAAGGTGTCGTTAGCTTCCCCTTAATGCCTGCTAGAAACTCAGCACGATGGCACTTGGTTTCTGTTAACCCACCACTGTGATATCGGAGGTCTCTGTTAACCTACCACCCAAATTTTTGTTTAATTATAGTTGATTTCCGTACGATTGGTGCTTGATTTGCATGCAACGTCTGAAAAAATAGCGCGAGAGATCCGGCTAAGGTGTCGTTACCTTCCCCTTTATACCTGCTAGAATCTCACCACGATAGCACTTGGATTTTGTTAACCCACCACTATGATATCGGAGGTCTCTGTTAACCTACACCCAAATTTTTGTTTATTTATAGTTGATATCCGTACGATTGGTGTTTGATTTGCATGCAACCTGTGGAAAACTTAAGCAAGGGGTGCGGCTAAGGTGTCGTTAGCTTCCGCTTGATGCCTGCTAGAAACTCACCACGATGGCACTTGGTTTCTGTTAACCCACCACTATGATATCGGAGGTCTCTGTTAACCTACACCCACTATGATATCGTAGGTCTCTGTTAACCTACCACCCGAATTTCTATTTAATTATGGTTGATTTCCGTACGATTGGTGCTTGATTTGCATGCAACTTGTGGAAAACTGAAGCAAGGAGTGCGGATACGGTGTCATTAGCTTCCGCTTGATGCCTGCTAGAAACTCACCATGATGGCACTTGGTTTCTGTTAACCCACCACTATGACATCGGAGTTCTTTGTTAACCTACACCCAAATTTCTGTTTAATTATGGCTGATTACGGTACGGCTGGTGCATGATTTGCATGCAACTTTTGGAAAACTTAAGTGAGGGGTGCGGCTAAAGTGTCGTTAGCTTCCGCTTGATGCCTGCTAGAAACTCACCACGATGGCACTTGGTTTCTGTTAACCCACCACTATGATATCGGAGGTCTCTGTTAACCTACCACCCAAATTTCTGCTTAATTATGGTTGATTTCCGTACGATTGGTGCTTGATTTGCATGCAACTTCTGAAAAAATAGCGCGAGAGAACCGGCTAAGGTGTCGTTAGCTTCCCCTTGATGCCTGCTAGAAACTCACCACGATGGCACTTGGTTTCTGTTAACCCACCACTATGATATCGGAGGTCTCTGTTAACCTACACCCAAATTTTTGTTTAACTATAGTTGATTTCCGTACGATTGGTGCTTGATTTGCATGCATCTTGTGGAAAACTGAAGCAAGGGGTGTGGCTACGGTGTCGTTAGCTTCCGCTTGATGCCTGCTAGAAACTCACCACGATGGCACTTGGTTTCTGTGAACCCACCACTGTGATATCGGAGGTCTCTGTTAACCTACCACCCAAATTTCTGCTTAATTATGGTTGATTTCCGTACGATTGGTGCTTGATTTGCATGCAACGTCTGAAAAAATAGCGCGAGAGATCCGGCTAAGGTGTCGTTACCTTCCCCTTTATACCTGCTAGAATCTCACCACGATAGCACTTGGATTTTGTTAACCCACCACTATGATATCGGAGGTCTCTGTTAACCTACACCCAAATTTTTGTTTATTTATAGTTGATATCCGTACGATTGGTGTTTGATTTGCATGCAACCTGTGGAAAACTTAAGCAAGGGGTGCGGCTAAGGTGTCGTTAGCTTCCGCTTGATGCCTGCTAGAAACTCACCACGATGGCACTTGGTTTCTGTTAACCCACCACTATGATATCGGAGGTCTCTGTTAACCTACACCCACTATGATATCGTAGGTCTCTGTTAACCTACCACCCAAATTTCTATTTAATTATGGTTGATTTCCGTACGATTGGTGCTTGATTTGCATGCAACTTGTGGAAAACTGAAGCAAGGAGTGCGGCTACGGTGTCATTAGCTTCCGCTTGATGCCTGCTAGAAACTCACCATGATGGCACTTGGTTTCTGTTAACCCACCACTATGACATCGGAGTTCTTTGTTAACCTACACCCAAATTTATGTTTAATTATGGTTGATTTTCGTACGACTGGTGCTTGATTTGCATGCAACTTGTGGAAAACTGAAGCAAGGAGTGCGGCTACGGTGTCATTAGCTTCCGCTTGATGCCTGCTAGAAACTCACCACGATGGCACTTGGTTTTTGTTAACCCACCACTATGATATCGGAGGTCTCTGTTAACCTACACCCAAATTTTTGTTTAACTATAGTTGATTTCCGAACGATTGGTGCTTGATTTGCATGCATCTTGTGGAAAGCTTACGCGAGAGATCCGGCTAAGGTGTCGTTAGCTTCCCCTTGATGCGTGCTAGATACTCACCATGATGGCACTTGGTTTCTGTTAACCCACCACTATGACATCGGAGTTCTTTGTTAACCTACACCCAAATTTATGTTTAATTATGGTTGATTTTCGTACGACTGGTGCTTGATTTGCATGCAACTTGTGGAAAACTGAAGCAAGGAGTGCGGCTACGGTGTCATTAGCTTCCGCTTGATGCCTGCTAGAAACTCACCACGATGGCACTTGGTTTTTGTTAACCCACCACTATGATATCGGAGGTCTCTGTTAACCTACACCCAAATTTTTGTTTAACTATAGTTGATTTCCGAACGATTGGTGCTTGATTTGCATGCATCTTGTGGAAAGCTTACGCGAGAGATCCGGCTAAGGTGTCGTTAGCTTCCCCTTGACGCGTGCTAGATACTCACCATGATGGCACTTGGTTTCTGTTAACCCACCACTATGATATCGGAGGTCTCTGTTAACCTACACCCAAATTTTTGTTTAACTATAGTTGATTTCCGTACGATTGGTGCTTGATTTGCATGCATCTTGTGGAAAGCTTACGCGAGAGATCCGGCTAAGGTGTCGTTAGCTTCCCCTTGATGCGTGCTAGATACTCACCATGATGGCACTTGGTTTCTGTTAACCCACCACTATGATATCGGAGGTCTCTGTTAACCTACACCCAAATTTCTGTTTAATTATGGCTGATTACGGTACGGCTGGTGCATGATTTGCATGCAACTTTTGGAAAACTTAAGTGAGGGGTGCGGCTAAAGTGTCGTTAGCTTCCGCTTGATGCCTGCTAGAAACTCACCACGATGGCACTTGGTTTCTGTTAACCCACCACTATGATATCGGAGGTCTCTGTTAACCTACCACCCAAATTTCTGCTTAATTATGGTTGATTTCCGTACGATTGGTGCTTGATTTGCATGCAACTTCTGAAAAAATAGCGCGAGAGATCCGGCTAAGGTGTCGTTAGCTTCCCCTTGATGCCTGCTAGAAACTCACCACGATGGCACTTGGTTTCTGTTAACCCACCACTATGATATCGGAGGTCTCTGTTAACCTACACCCAAATTTTTGTTTAACTATAGTTGATTTCCGTACGATTGGTGCTTGATTTGCATGCATCTTGTGGAAAACTGAAGCAAGGGGTGCGGCTACGGTGTCGTTAGCTTCCGCTTGATGCCTGCTAGAAACTCACCATGATGGCACTTGGTTTCTGTGAACCCACCACTGTGATATCGGAGGTCTCTGTTAACCTACCACCCAAATTTCTGCTTAATTATGGTTGATTTCCGTACGATTGGTGCTTGATTTGCATGCAACTTCTGAAAAAATAGCGCGAGAGATCCGGCTAAGGTGTCGTTAGCTTCCCCTTGATGCCTGCTAGAAACTCACCACGATGGCACTTGGTTTTTGTTAACCCACCACTATGATATCGGAGGTCTCTGTTAACCTACACCAAAATTTTTGTTTATTTATAGTTGATTTCCGTACGATTGGTGCTTGATTTGCATGCAACTTGTGAAAAACTTACGCGAGAGATCCGGCTAAGGTGTCGTTAGCTTCCCCTTAATGCCTGCTAGAAACTCAGCACGATGGCACTTGGTTTCTGTTAACCCACCACTGTGATATCGGAGGTCTCTGTTAACCTACCACCCAAATTTTTGTTTAATTATAGTTGATTTCCGTACGATTGGTGCTTGATTTGCATGCAACGTCTGAAAAAATAGCGCGAGAGATCCGGCTAAGGTGTCGTTACCTTCCCCTTTATACCTGCTAGAATCTCACCACGATAGCACTTGGATTTTGTTAACCCACCACTATGATATCGGAGGTCTCTGTTAACCTACACCCAAATTTTTGTTTATTTATAGTTGATATCCGTACGATTGGTGTTTGATTTGCATGCAACCTGTGGAAAACTTAAGCAAGGGGTGCGGCTAAGGTGTCGTTAGCTTCCGCTTGATGCCTGCTAGAAACTCACCACGATGGCACTTGGTTTCTGTTAACCCACCACTATGATATCGGAGGTCTCTGTTAACCTACACCCACTATGATATCGTAGGTCTCTGTTAACCTACCACCCAAATTTCTATTTAATTATGGTTGATTTCCGTACGATTGGTGCTTGATTTGCATGGAACTTCTGAAAAAATAGCGCGAGAGATCCGGGTAAGGTGTCGTTAGCTTCCCCTTAATACCTGCTAGAAACTCACCACGATGGCACTTGGTTTCTGTGAACCCACCACTGTGATATCGGAGGTCTCTGTTAACCTACCACCCAAATTTTTGTTTAATTATAGTTGATTTCCGCACGATTGGTGCTTGATTTGCATGCAACTTGTGGAAAACTTACGCGAGAGATCCGGCTAAAGTGTCGTTAGCTTCCCCTTTATGCCTGCTAGAAACTCACCACGATGGCACTTAGTTTCTGTGAACCCACCACTGTGATATCGGAGGTCTCTGTTAACCTACCACCCAAATTTTTGTTTAATTATAGTTGATTTCCGTACGATTGGTGTTTGATTTGCATGCAACTTGTGGAAAACTCAAGCAAGGGGTGCGGCTAAGGTGTCGTTAGCTTCCGCTTGATGCCTGCTAGAAACTCACCACGATGGCACTTGATTTCTGTTAACCCACCACTATGATATCGGAGGTCTCTGTTAACCTACCACCCAAATTTTTGTTTAATTATAGTTGATTTCCGTACGATTGGTGCTTGATTTGCATGCAACTTGTGGAAAACTCACGCGAGAGATCCGGTTTAGGTGTCGTTAGCTTCCCCTTTATGCCTGCTAGAAACTCCCCACGATGGCACTTGGCTTCTGTTAACCCACCACTATGATATCGGAGGTCTCTGTTAACCTACCACCCAAATTTTTGTTTAATTATAGTTGATTTCCGTACGACTGGTACTTGATTTGCATGCAGCTTGTGGAAAACTTAAGCAAGGGGTGCGGCTAAGGTGTCGTTAGCTTCCGCTTGATGCCTGCTAGAAACTCGCAATGATGGCACTTGGTTTCTGTTAACCCACCACTATGATATCGGAGGTCTCTGTTAACCTACCACCCAAATTTCTGTTTAATTATGGTTGATTTCCGTACGATTGGTGCTTGATTTGCATGCAACTTCTGAAAAAATAGCGCGAGAGATCCGGCTGAGGTGTCGTTAGCTTCCCCTTGATGCCTGCTAGAAGCTCACCACGATGGCGCTTGGTTTCTGTTAACCCACCGCTGTGATATCGGAGGTCTCTGTTAACCTACCACCCAAATTTTTGTTTAATTATAGTTGATTCCCGTACGATTGGTGCTTGATTTGCAAGCAACTTCTGGAAAACTCACGCGAGAGATCCGGTTTAGGTGTCGTTAGCTTCCCCTTTATGCCTGCTAGAAACTCCCCACGATGGCACTTGACTTCTGTTAACCCACCACTATGATATCGGAGGTCTCTGTTAACCTACCACCCAAATTTTTGTTTAATTATAGTTGATTTCCGTACGATTGGTGCTTGATTTGCAAGCAACTTCTGGAAAACTAAAGGAAGGGGTGCGGCTAAGGTGTGGTTAACTTCCGCTTGATGCCTGCTAGAAACTCACCACGATGGCACTTGGTTTCTGTGAACCCACCACTGTGATATCGGAGGTCTCTGTTAACCTACCACCCAAATTTTTGTATAATTATAGTTGATTTCCGTACGATTGGTGTTTGATTTGCATGCAACTTGTGGAAAACTCAAGCAAGGGGTACGGCTAAGGTGTCGTTAGCTTCCGCTTGATGCCTGCTAGAAACTCACCACGATGGCACTTGATTTCTGTTAACCCACCACTATGATATCGGAGGTCTCTGTTAACCTACCACCCAAATTTTTGTTTAATTATAGTTGATTTCCGTACGATTGGTGCTTGATTTGCATGCAACTTGTGGAAAACTCACGCGAGAGATCCGGTTTAGGTGTCGTTAGCTTCCCCTTTATGCCTGCTAGAAACTCCCCACGATGGCACTTGGCTTCTGTTAACCCACCACTATGATATCGGAGGACTCTGTTAACCTACCACCCAAATTTTTGTTTAATTATAGTTGATTTCCGTACGATTGGTGCTTGATTTGCAAGCAACTTCTGGAAAACTGAAGGAAGGGGTGCGGCTAAGGTGTGGTTAACTTCCGCTTGATGCCTGCTAGAAACTCACCACGATGGCACTTGGTTTCTGTGAACCCACCACTGTGATATCGGAGGTCTCTGTTAACCTACCACCCAAATTTTTGTTTAATTATAGTTGATTTCCGTACGACTGGTACTTGATTTGCATGCAACTTGTGGAAAACTTAAGCAAGGGGTGCGGCTAAGGTGTCGTTAGCTTCCGCTTGATGCCTGCTAGAAACTCGCAATGATGGCACTTGGTTTCTGTTAACCCACCACTATGATATCGGAGGTCTCTGTTAACCTACCACCCAAATTTCTGTTTAATTATGGTTGATTTCCGTACGATTGGTGCTTGATTTGCATGCATCTTGTGGAAAGCTTACGCGAGAGATCCGGCTAATGTGTCGTTAGCTTCCCCTTGATGCGTGCTAGATACTCACCATGATGGCACTTGGTTTCTGTTAACCCACCACTATGATATCGGAGGTCTCTGTTAACCTACACCCAAATTTTTGTTTAACTATAGTTGATTTCCGTACGATTGGTGCTTGATTTGCATGCATCTTGTGGAAAGCTTACGCGAGAGATCCGGCTAAGGTGTCGTTAGCTTCCCCTTGATGCGTGCTAGATACTCACCATGATGGCACTTGGTTTCTGTTAACCCACCACTATGATATCGGAGGTCTCTGTTAACCTACACCCAAATTTTTGTTTAACTATAGTTGATTTCCGTACGATTGGTGCTTGATTTGCATGCATCTTGTGGAAAGCTTACGCGAGAGATCCGGCTAAGGTGTCGTTAGCTTCCCCTTGATGCGTGCTAGATACTCACCATGATGGCACTTGGTTTCTGTTAACCCACCACTATGATATCGGAGGTCTCTGTTAACCTACACCCAAATTTCTGTTTAATTATGGCTGATTACGGTACGGCTGGTGCATGATTTGCATGCAACTTTTGGAAAACTTAAGTAAGGGGTGCGGCTAAAGTGTCGTTAGCTTCCGCTTGATGCCTGCTAGAAACTCACCACGATGGCACTTGGTTTCTGTTAACCCACCACTATGATATCGGAGGTCTCTGTTAACCTACCACCCAAATTTCTGCTTAATTATGGTTGATTTCCGTACGATTGGTGCTTGATTTGCATGCAACTTCTGAAAAAATAGCGCGAGAGATCCGGCTAAGGTGTCGTTAGCTTCCCCTTGATGCCTGCTAGAAACTCACCACGATGGCACTTGGTTTCTGTTAACCCACCACTATGATATCGGAGGTCTCTGTTAACCTACACCCAAATTTTTGTTTAACTATAGTTGATTTCCGTACGATTGGTGCTTGATTTGCATGCATCTTGTGGAAAGCTTACGCGAGAGATCCGGCTAAGGTGTCGTTAGCTTCCCCTTGATGCGTGCTAGATACTCACCATGATGGCACTTGGTTTCTGTTAACCCACCACTATGATATCGGAGGTCTCTGTTAACCTACACCCAAATTTTTGTTTATTTATAGTTGATTTCCGTACGATTGGTGCTTGATTTGCATGCAACTTGTGAAAAACTTACGCGAGAGATCCGGCTAAGGTGTCGTTAGCTTCCCCTTAATGCCTGCTAGAAACTCAGCACGATGGCACTTGGTTTCTGTTAACCCACCACTGTGATATCGGAGGTCTCTGTTAACCTACCACCCAAATTTTTGTTTAATTATAGTTGATTTCCGTACGATTGGTGCTTGATTTGCATGCAACGTCTGAAAAAATAGCGCGAGAGATCCGGCTAAGGTGTCGTTACCTTCCCCTTTATACCTGCTAGAATCTCACCACGATAGCACTTGGATTTTGTTAACCCACCACTATGATATCGGAGGTCTCTGTTAACCTACACCCAAATTTTTGTTTATTTATAGTTGATATCCGTACGATTGGTGTTTGATTTGCATGCAACCTGTGGAAAACTTAAGCAAGGGGTGCGGCTAAGGTGTCGTTAGCTTCCGCTTGATGCCTGCTAGAAACTCACCACGATGGCACTTGGTTTCTGTTAACCCACCACTATGATATCGGAGGTCTCTGTTAACCTACACCCACTATGATATCGTAGGTCTCTTTTAACCTACCACCCAAATTTCTATTTAATTATGGTTGATTTCCGTACGATTGGTGCTTGATTTGCATGGAACTTCTGAAAAAATAGCGCGAGAGATCCGGGTAAGGTGTCGTTAGCTTCCCCTTAATACCTGCTAGAAACTCACCACGATGGCACTTGGTTTCTGTGAACCCACCACTGTGATATCGGAGGTCTCTGTTAACCTACCACCCAAATTTATGTTTAATTATAGTTGATTTCCGCACGATTGGTGCTTGATTTGCATGCAACTTGTGGAAAACTTACGCGAGAGATCCGGCTAAAGTGTCGTTAGCTTCCCCTTTATGCCTGCTAGAAACTCACCACGATGGCACTTAGTTTCTGTGAACCCACCACTGTGATATCGGAGGTCTCTGTTAACCTACCACCCAAATTTTTGTTTAATTATAGTTGATTTCCGTACGATTGGTGTTTGATTTGCATGCAACTTGTGGAAAACTCAAGCAAGGGGTGCGGCTAAGGTGTCGTTAGCTTCCGCTTGATGCCTGCTAGAAATTTACCACGATGGCACTTGATTTCTGTTAACCCACCACTATGATATCGGAGGTCTCTGTTAACCTACCACCCAAATTTTTGTTTAATTATAGTTGATTTCCGTACGATTGGTGCTTGATTTGCATGCAACTTGTGGAAAACTCACGCGAGAGATCCGGTTTAGGTGTCGTTAGCTTCCCCTTTATGCCTGCTAGAAACTCCCCACGATGGCACTTGGCTTCTGTTAACCCACCACTATGATATCGGAGGTCTCTGTTAACCTACCACCCAAATTTTTGTTTAATTATAGTTGATTTCCGTACGACTGGTACTTGATTTGCATGCAACTTGTGGAAAACTTAAGCAAGGGGTGCGGCTAAGGTGTCGTTAGCTTCCGCTTGATGCCTGCTAGAAACTCGCAATGATGGCACTTGGTTTCTGTTAACCCACCACTATGATATCGGAGGTCTCTGTTAACCTACCACCCAAATTTCTGTTTAATTATGGTTGATTTCCGTACGATTGGTGCTTGATTTGCATGCAACTTCTGAAAAAATAGCGCGAGAGATCCGGCTGAGGTGTCGTTAGCTTCCCCTTGATGCCTGCTAGAAGCTCACCACGATGGCGCTTGGTTTCTGTAAACCCACCGCTGTGATATCGGAGGTCTCTGTTAACCTACCACCCAAATTTTTGTTTAATTATAGTTGATTCCCGTACGATTGGTGCTTGATTTGCAAGCAACTTCTGGAAAACTCACGCGAGAGATCCGGTTTAGGTGTCGTTAGCTTCCCTTTATGCCTGCTAGAAACTCCCCACGATGGCACTTGACTTCTGTTAACCCACCACTATGATATCGGAGGTCTCTGTTAACCTACCACCCAAATTTTTGTTTAATTATAGTTGATTTCCGTACGATTGGTGCTTGATTTGCAAGCAACTTCTGGAAAACTAAAGGAAGGGGTGCGGCTAAGGTGTGGTTAACTTCCGCTTGATGCCTGCTAGAAGCTCACCACGATGGCACTTGGTTTCTGTGAACCCACCACTGTGATATCGGAGGTCTCTGTTAACCTACCACCCAAATTTTTGTTTAATTATAGTTGATTTCCGTACGATTGGTGTTTGATTTGCATGCAACTTGTGGAAAACTCAAGCAAGGGGTGCGGCTAAGGTGTCGCTAGCTTCCGCTTGATGCCTGCTAGAAACTCACCACGATGGCACTTGATTTCTGTTAACCCACCACTATGATATCGGAGGTCTCTGTTAACCTACCACCCAAATTTTTGTTTAATTATAGTTGATTTCCGTACGATTGGTGCTTGATTTGCATGCAACTTGTGGAAAACTCACGCGAGAGATCCGGTTTAGGTGTCGTTAGCTTCCCCTTTATGCCTGCTAGAAACTCCCCACGATGGCACTTGTCTTCTGTTAACCCACCACTATGATATCGGAGGTCTCTGTTAACCTACCACCCAAATTTTTGTTTAATTATAGTTGATTTCCGAACGATTGGTGCTTGATTTGCAAGCAACTTCTGGAAAACTGAAGGAAGGGGTGCGGCGAAGGTGTGGTTAACTTCCGCTTGATGCCTGCTAGAAACTCGCAATGATGGCACTTGGTTTCTGTTAACCCACCACTATGATATCGGAGGTCTCTGTTAACCTACCACCCAAATTTCTGTTTAATTATGGTTGATTTCCGTACGATTGGTGCTTGATTTGCATGCAACTTCTGAAAAAATAGCGCGAGAGATCCGGCTGAGGTGTCGTTAGCTTCCCCTTGATGCCTGCTAGAAGCTCACCACGATGGCGCTTGGTTTCTGTTAACCCACCACTGTGATATCGGAGGTCTCTGTTAACCTACCACCCAAATTTTTGTTTAATTATAGTTGATTTCCGTACGATTGGTGCTTGATTTGCAAGCAACTTCTGGAAAAATAGCGCGAGAGATCCGGATAAGGTGTCGTTAGCTTCCCCTTTATGCCTGCTAGAATCTCACCATGATGGCACTTGGTTTTTGTTAACCCACCACTATGATATCGGAGGTCTCTGTTAACCTACACCCAAATTTTTGTTTAACTATAGTTGATTTCCGTACGATTGGTGCTTGATTTGCATGCATCTTGTGGAAAGCTTACGCGAGAGATCCGGCTAAGGTGTCGTTAGCTTCCCCTTGATGCGTGCTAGATACTCACCATGATGGCACTTGGTTTCTGTTAACCCACCACTATGATATCGGAGGTCTCTTTTAACCTACACCCAAATTTCTGTTTAATTATGGCTGATTACGGTACGGCTGGTGCATGATTTGCATGCAACTTTTGGAAAACTTAAGTAAGGGGTGCGGCTAAAGTGTCGTTAGCTTCCGCTTGATGACTGCTAGAAACTCACCACGATGGCACTTGGTTTCTGTTAACCCACCACTATGATATCGGAGTTCTCTGTTAACCTACCACCCAAATTTCTGCTTAATTATGGTTGATTTCCGTACGATTGGTGCTTGATTTGCATGCAACTTCTGAAAAAATAGCGCGAGAGATCCGGCTAAGGTGTCGTTAGCTTCCCCTTTATGCCTGCTAGAAACTCACCACGATGGCACTTGGTTTCTGTTAACCCACCACTATGATATCGGAGGTCTCTGTTAACCTACACCCAAATTTTTGTTTAACTATAGGTGATTTCCGTACGATTGGTGCTTGATTTGCATGCATCTTGTGGAAAGCTTACGCGAGAGATCCGGCTAAGGTGTCGTTAGCTTCCCCTTGATGCGTGCTAGATACTCACCATGATGGCACTTGGTTTCTGTTAACCCACCACTATGACATCGGAGTTCTTTGTTAACCTACACCCAAATTTATGTTTAATTATGGTTGATTTTCGTACGACTGGTGCTTGATTTGCATGCAACTTGTGGAAAACTGAAGCAAGGGGTGCGGCTACGGTGTCGTTATCTTCCGCTTGATGCCTGATAGAAACTCACCACGATGGCACTTGGTTTTTGTTAACCCACCACTATGATATCGGAGGTCTCTGTTAACCTGCACCCAAATTTTTGTTTATTTATAGTTGATTTCCGTACGATTGGTGCTTGATTTGCATGCAACTTGTGGAAAACTTACGCGAGAGAACCGGCTAAGGTGTCGTTAGCTTTCCCTTAATGCCTGCTAGAAACTCAGCACGATGGTACTTGGTTTCTGTTAACCCACCACTATGATATCGGAGGTCTCTGTTAACCTACACCCAAATTTCTGTTTAATTATGGTTGATTTCCGTACGACTGGTACTTGATTTGCATGCAACTTGTGGAAAACTTAAGCAAGGGTTGCGGCTAAGGTGTCGTTAGCTTCCGCTTGATGCCTGCTAGAAACTCGCAACGATGGCACTTGGTTTCTGTTAACCCACCACTATGATATCGGAGGTCTCTGTTAACCTACCACCCAAATTTCTGTTTAATTATGGTTGATTTCCGTACGACTGGTACTTGATTTGCATGCAACTTGTGGAAAACTTAAGCAAGGGGTGCGGCTAAGGTGTCGTTAGCTTCCGCGTGATGCCTGCTAGAAGCTCGCAACGATGCCACTTGGTTTCTGTTAACCCACCACTATGATATCGGAGGTCTCTGTTAACCTACCACCCAAATTTCTGTTCAATTATGGTTGATTTCCGTACGATTGGTGCTTGATTTGCATGCAACTTCTGAAAAAATAGCGCGAGAGATCCGGCTAAAGTGTCGTTAGCTTCCGCTTGATGCCTGCTAGAAAGTCGCAATGATGGCACTTGGTTTCTGTTAACCCACCACTATGATATCGGAGGTCTCTGTTAACCTACCACCCAGAATTCTGTTTAATTATGGTTGATTTCCGTACGATTGGTGCTTGATTTGCATGCAACTTCTGAAAAAATAGCGCGAGAGATCCGGCTAAAGTGTCGTTAGCTTCCGCTTGATGCCTGCTAGAAACTCGCAACGATGGCACTTGGTTTCTGTTAACCCACCACTATGATATCGGAGGTCTCTGTTAACCTACCACCCAAATTTCTGTTTAATTATGGTTGATTTCCGTACGACTGGTACTTGATTTGCATGCAACTTGTGTAAAACTTAAGCAAGAGGTGCGGCTAAGGTGTCGTTAGCTTCCGCTTGATGCCTGCTAGAAGCTCGCAACGATGCCACTTGGTTTCTGTTAACCCACCACTATGATATCGGAGGTCTCTGTTAACCTACCACCCAAACTTCTGAAAAAATAGCGCGAGAGATCCGGCTAAGGTGTCGTAAGCTTCCCCTTTATGCCTGCTAGAATCTCACCACGATAGCACTTGGATTTTGTTAACCCACCACTATGATTTCCGTCACTCAAATTTTTGTTTAATAATAGTTGATTTCCGTACGATCGGTGCTTGATTTGCATGCAACTTCTGAACAAATAGCGCGAGAGATCCGGCTAGGGTGTCGTTAGCTTCCCCTTTATGTCTGCTAGAAACTCACCACGATGGCACTTGGTTTCTGTTAATCCACCACTACGATATCGGAGGTCTCTGTTAACCTACACCCAAATTTCTGTTTAATTATGGTTGATTTCCGTACGATTGGTGCTTGATTTGCAAGCAACTTCTGGAAAACTGAGGCAAGGGGTGCGGCTAAGGTGTCGTTAGCTTCCCCTTTATGCCTGCTAGAAACTCACCACGATGTCACTTTGTTTTTGTTAACCCACCACTATGATATCGGAGGTCTCTGTTAACCTACACCCAAATTTTTGTTTATTTGTGGTTGATTTCCGTACGATTGGTGCTTGATTTGCATGCAACTTGTGAAAAACTTAAGCAAGGGGTGCGGCTAAGGTGTCGTTAGCTTCCGCCTGATGCCTGCTAGAAACTCACCACGATGGCACTTGGTTTCTGTGAACCCACCACTATGATATCGGAGGTCTCTGTTAACCTACACCCACTATGATATCGGAGGTCTCTGTTAACCAACCACCCAAATTTCTGTTTAATTATGGTTGATTTCCGTACGATTGGTGCTTGA
Organism: Anomoia purmunda; assembly: GCA_951828415.1. Classification (NCBI taxonomy): domain Eukaryota; kingdom Metazoa; phylum Arthropoda; class Insecta; order Diptera; family Tephritidae; genus Anomoia; species Anomoia purmunda. The sequence continues at coordinate 104,966,938 of OX639993.1, read as the reverse complement.
TTTGCATGCAACTTCTGAAAAAATAGCGCGAGAGATCCGGGTAAGCTGTCGTTAGCTTCCCCTTAATACCTGCTAGAAACTCACCACGATGGCACTTGGTTTCTGTGAACCCACCACTATGATATCGGAGGTCTCTGTTAACCTACCACCCAAATTTCTGTTTAATTATGGTTGATTTCCGTACGATTGGTGCTTGATTTGCATGCAACTTCTGAAAAAATAGCGCGAGAGATCCGGCTGAGGTGTCGTTACCTTCCCCTTTATACCTGCTAGAATCTCACCACGATAGCACTTGGATTTTGTTAACCCACCACTATGATATCGGAGGTCTCTATTAACCTACACCCAAATTTTTGTTTATTTATAGTTGATATCCGTACGATTGGTGTTTGATTTGCATGCAACCTGTGGAAAACTTAAGCAAGGGGTGCGGCTAAGGTGTCGTTAGCTTCCGCTTGATGCCTGCTAGAAACTCACCACGATGGCACTTGGTTTCTGTTAACCCACCACTATGATATCGGAGGTCTCTGTTAACCTACACCCACTATGATATCGTAGGTCTCTGTTAACCTACCACCCAAATTTCTATTTAATTATGGTTGATTTCCGTACGATTGGTGCTTGATTTGCATGGAACTTCTGAAAAAATAGCGCGAGAGATCCGGGTAAGGTGTCGTTAGCTTCCCCTTAATACCTGCTAGAAACTCACCACGATGGCACTTGGTTTCTGTGAACCTACCACTGTGATATCGGAGGTCTCTGTTAACCTACCACCCAAATTTTTGTTTAATTATAGTTGATTTCCGCACGATTGGTGCTTGATTTGCATGCAACTTGTGGAAAACTTACGCGAGAGATCTGGCTAAAGTGTCGTTAGCTTCCCCTTTATGCCTGCTAGAAACTCACCACGATGGCACTTAGTTTCTGTGAACCCACCACTGTGATATCGGAGGTCTCTGTTAACCTACCACCCAAATTTTTGTTTAATTATAGTTGATTTCCGTACGATTGGTGTTTGATTTGCATGCAACTTGTGGAAAACTCAAGCAAGGGGTGCGGCTAAGGTGTCGTTAGCTTCCGCTTGATGCCTGCTAGAAACTCACTACGATGGCACTTGACTTCTGTTAACCCACCACTATGATATCGGAGGTCTCTGTTAACCTACCACCCAAATTTTTGTTTAATTATAGTTGATTTCCGTACGATTGGTGCTTGATTTGCATGCAACTTGTGGAAAACTCACGCGAGAGATCCGGTTTAGGTGTCGTTAGCTTCCCCTTTATGCCTGCTAGAAACTCCCCACGATGGCACTTGGCTTCTGTTAACCCACCACTATGATATCGGAGGTCTCTGTTAACCTACCACCCAAATTTTTGTTTAATTATAGTTGATTTCCGTACGACTGGTACTTGATTTGCATGCAACTTGTGGAAAACTTAAGCAAGGGGTGCGGCTAAGGTGTCGTTAGCTTCCGCTTGATGCCTGCTAGAAACTCGCAATGATGGCACTTGGTTTCTGTTAACCCACCACTATGATATCGGAGGTCTCTGTTAACCTACCACCCAAATTTCTGTTTAATTATGGTTGATTTCCGTACGATTGGTGCTTGATTTGCATGCAACTTCTGAAAAAATAGCGCGAGAGATCCGGCTGAGGTGTCGTTAGCTTCCCCTTGATGCCTGCTAGAAGCTCACCACGATGGCGCTTGGTTTCTGTTAACCCACCGCTGTGATATCGGAGGTCTCTGTTAACCTACCACCCAAATTTTTGTTTAATTATAGTTGATTCCCGTACGATTGGTGCTTGATTTGCAAGCAACTTCTGGAAAACTCACGCGAGAGATCCGGTTTAGGTGTCGTTAGCTTCCCCTTTATGCCTGCTAGAAACTCCCCACGATGGCACTTGACTTCTGTTAACCCACCACTATGATATCGGAGGTCTCTGTTAACCTACCACCCAAATTTTTGTTTAATTATAGTTGATTTCCGTACGATTGGTGCTTGATTTGCAAGCAACTTCTGGAAAACTAAAGGAAGGGGTGCGGCTAAGGTGTGGTTAACTTCCGCTTGATGCCTGCTAGAAACTCACCACGATGGCACTTGGTTTCTGTGAACCCACCACTGTGATATCGGAGGTCTCTGTTAACCTACCACCCAAATTTTTGTTTAATTATAGTTGATTTCCGTACGATTGGTGTTTGATTTGCATGCAACTTGTGGAAAACTCAAGCAAGGGGTGCGGCTAAGGTGTCGTTAGCTTCCGCTTGATGCCTGCTAGAAACTCACCACGATGGCACTTGATTTCTGTTAACCCACCACTATGATATCGGAGGTCTCTGTTAACCTACCACCCAAATTTTTGTTTAATTATAGTTGATTTCCGTACGATTGGTGCTTGATTTGCATGCAACTTGTGGAAAACTCACGCGAGAGATCCGGTTTAGGTGTCGTTAGCTTCCCCTTTATGCCTGCTAGAAACTCCCCACGATGGCACTTGGCTTCTGTTAACCCACCACTATGATATCGGAGGTCTCTGTTAACCTACCACCCAAATTTTTGTTTAATTATAGTTGATTTCCGTACGATTGGTGCTTGATTTGCAAGCAACTTCTGGAAAACTGAAGGAAGGGGTGCGGCTAAGGTGTGGTTAACTTCCGCTTGATGCCTGCTAGAAACTCACCACGATGGCACTTGGTTTCTGTGAACCCACCACTGTGATATCGGAGGTCTCTGTTAACCTACCACCCAAATTTTTGTTTAATTATAGTTGATTTCCGTACGACTGGTACTTCATTTGCATGCAACTTGTGGAAAACTTAAGCAAGGGGTGCGGCTAAGGTGTCGTTAGCTTCCGCTTGATGCCTGCTAGAAACTCGCAATGATGGCACTTGGTTTCTGTTAACTCACCACTATGATATCGGAGGTCTCTGTTAACCTACCACCCAAATTTCTGTTTAATTATGGTTGATTTCCGTACGATTGGTGCTTGATTTGCATGCAACTTCTGAAAAAATAGCGCGAGAGATCCGGCTGAGGTGTCGTTAGCGTCCCCTTGATGCCTGCTAGAAGCTCACCACGATGGCGCTTGGTTTCTGTTAACCCATCACTGTGATATCGGAGGTCTCTGTTAACCTACCACCCAAATTTTTGTTTAATTATAGTTGATTTCCGTACGATTGGTGCTTGATTTGCAAGCAACTTCTGGAAAAATAGCGCGAGAGATCCGGATAAGGTGTCGTTAGCTTCCCCTTTATGCCTGCTAGAATCTCACCATGATGGCACTTGGTTTTTGTTAACCCACCACTATGATATCGGAGGTCTCTGTTAACCTACACCCAAATTTTTGTTTAACTATAGTTGATTTCCGTACGATTGGTGCTTGATTTGCATGCATCTTGTGGAAAGCTTACGCGAGAGATCCGGCTAAGGTGTCGTTAGCTTCCCCTTGATGCGTGCTAGATACTCACCATGATGGCACTTGGTTTCTGTTAACCCACCACTATGATATCGGAGGTCTCTGTTAACCTACACCCAAATTTCTGTTTAATTATGGCTGATTACGGTACGGCTGGTGAATGATTTGCATGGAACTTCTGAAAAAATAGCGCGAGAGATCCGGGTAAGGTGTCGTTAGCTTCCCCTTAATACCTGCTAGAAACTCACCACGATGGCACTTGGTTTCTGTGAACCCACCACTGTGATATCGGAGGTCTCTGTTAACCTACCACCCAAATTTTTGTTTAACTATAGTTGATTTCCGTACGATTGGTGCTTGATTTGCATGCATCTTGTGGAAAGCTTACGCGAGAGATCCGGCTAAGGTGTCGTTAGCTTCCCCTTGATGCGTGCTAGATACTCACCATGATGGCACTTGGTTTCTGTTAACCCACCACTATGATATCGGAGGTCTCTGTTAACCTACACCCAAATTTCTGTTTAATTATGGCTGATTACGGTACGGCTGGTGAATGATTTGCATGGAACTTCTGAAAAAATAGCGCGAGAGATCCGGATAAGGTGTCGTTAGCTTCCCCTTTATGCCTGCTAGAATCTCACCATGATGGCACTTGACTTCTGTTAACCCACCACTATGATATCGGAGGTCTCTGTTAACCTACCACCCAAATTTTTGTTTAATTATAGTTGATTTCCGTACGATTGGTGCTTGATTTGCAAGCAACTTCTGGAAAACTAAAGGAAGGGGTGCGGCTAAGGTGTGGTTAACTTCCGCTTGATGCCTGCTAGAAACTCACCACGATGGCACTTGGTTTCTGTGAACCCACCACTGTGATATCGGAGGTCTCTGTTAACCTACCACCCAAATTTTTGTTTAATTATAGTTGATTTCCGTACGATTGGTGTTTGATTTGCATGCAACTTGTGGAAAACTCAAGCAAGGGGTGCGGCTAAGGTGTCGTTAGCTTCCGCTTGATGCCTGCTAGAAACTCACCTCGATGGCACTTGATTTCTGTTAACCCACCACTATGATATCGGAGGTCTCTGTTAACCTACACCCAAATTTCTGTTTAATTATGGTTGATTTCCGTACGATTGGTGCTTGATTTGCATGCAACTTCTGAAAAAATAGCGCGAGAGATCAGGCTAAGGTGTCGTTAGCTTCCGCTTGATGCCTGCTAGAAACTTGCAACGATTGCACTTGGTTTCTGTTAACCCACCACTATGATATCGGAGGTCTCTGTTAACCGACACCCAAATTTTTGTTTAATTATAGTTGATGTCCGTACGATTGGTGATTGATTTGCATGCATCTTGTGGAAAGCTTACGCGAGAGATCCGGCTAAGGTGTCGTTAGCTTCCCCTTTATGTCTGCTAGAAACTCACCACGATGGCACTTGGTTTCTGTTAACCCACCACTATGATATCGGAGGTCTCTGTTAACCTACACCCAAATTTTTGTTTAACTATAGTTGATTTCCGTACGATTGGTGCTTGATTTGCATGCATCTTGTGGAAAGCTTACGCGAGAGATCCGGTAAGGTGTCGTTAGCTTCCCCTTGATGCGTGCTAGATACTCACCATGATGGCACTTGGTTTCTGTTAACCCACCACTATGACATCGGAGTTCTTTGTTAACCTACACCCAAATTTATGTTTAATTATGGTTGATTTTCGTACGATTGGTGCTTGATTTGCATGCAACTTGTGGAAAACTGAAGCAAGGGGTGCGGCTACGGTGTCGTTAGCTTCCGCTTGATGCCTGCTAGAAACTCACCACGATGGCACTTGGTTTTTGTTAACCCACCACTATGATATCGGAGGTCTCTGTTAACCTACACCCAAATTTTTGTTTATTTATAGTTGATTTCCGTACGATTGGTGCTTGATTTGCATGCAACTTGTGAAAAACTTACGCGAGAGATCCGGCTAAGGTGTCGTTAGCTTCCCCTTAATGCCTGCTAGAAACTCAGCAAGATGGCACTTGGTTTCTGTTAACCCACCACTGTGATATCGGAGGTCTCTGTTAACCTACCACCCAAATTTTTGTTTAATTATAGTTGATTTCCGTACGATTGGTGCTTGATTTGCATGCAACGTCTGAAAAAATAGCGCGAGAGATCCGGCTAAGGTGTCGTTACCTTCCCCTTTATACCTGCTAGAATCTCACCACGATAGCACTTGGATTTTGTTAACCCACCACTATGATATCGGAGGTCTCTATTAACCTACACCCAAATTTTTGTTTATTTATAGTTGATATCCGTACGATTGGTGTTTGATTTGCATGCAACCTGTGGAAAACTTAAGCAAGGGGTGCGGCTAAGGTGTCGTTAGCTTCCGCTTGATGCCTGCTAGAAACTCACCACGATGGCACTTGGTTTCTGTTAACCCACCACTATGATATCGGAGGTCTCTGTTAACCTACACCCACTATGATATCGTAGGTCTCTGTTAACCTACCACCCAAATTTCTATTTAATTATGGTTGATTTCCGTACGATTGGTGCTTGATTTGCATGGAACTTCTGAAAAAATAGCGCGAGAGATCCGGGTAAGGTGTCGTTAGCTTCCCCTTAATACCTGCTAGAAACTCACCACGATGGCACTTGGTTTCTGTGAACCCACCACTGTGATATCGGAGGTCTCTGTTAACCTACCACCCAAATTTTTGTTTAATTATAGTTGATTTCCGCACGATTGGTGCTTGATTTGCATGCAACTTGTGGAAAACTTACGTGAGAGATCCGGCTAAAGTGTCGTTAGCTTCCCCTTTATGCCTGCTAGAAACTCACCACGATGGCACTTAGTTTCTGTGAACCCACCACTGTGATATCGGAGGTCTCTGTTAACCTACCACCCAAATTTTTGTTTAATTATAGTTGATTTCCGTACGATTGGTGTTTGATTTGCATGCAACTTGTGGAAAACTCAAGCAAGGGGTGCGGCTAAGGTGTCGTTAGCTTCCGCTTGATGCCTGCTAGAAACTCACCACGATGGCACTTGATTTCTGTTAACCCACCACTATGATATCGGAGGTCTCTGTTAACCTACCACCCAAATTTTTGTTTAATTATAGTTGATTTCCGTACGATTGGTGCTTGATTTGCATGCAACTTGTGGAAAAGTCACGCGAGAGATCCGGTTTAGGTGTCGTTAGCTTCCCCTTTATGCCTGCTAGAAACTCCCCACGATGGGACTTGGCTTCTGTTAACCCAACACTATGATATCGGAGGTCTCTGTTAACCTACCACCCAAATTTTTGTTTAATTATAGTTGATTTCCGTACGACTGGTACTTGATTTGCATGCAACTTGTGGAAAACTTAAGCAAGGGGTGCGGCTAAGGTGTCGTTAGCTTCCCCTTGATGCGTGCTAGAAACTCGCAATGATGGCACTTGGTTTCTGTTAACCCACCACTATGATATCGGAGGTCTCTGTTAACCTACCACCCAAATTTCTGTTTAATTATGGTTGATTTCCGTACGATTGGTGCTTGATTTGCATGCAACTTCTGAAAAAATAGCGCGAGAGATCCGGCTGAGGTGTCGTTAGCTTCCCCTTGATGCCTGCTAGAAGCTCACCACGATGGCGCTTGGTTTCTGTTAACCCACCGCTGTGATATCGGAGGTCTCTGTTAACCTACCACCCAAATTTTTGTTTAATTATAGTTGATTCCCGTACGATTGGTGCTTGATTTGCAAGCAACTTCTGGAAAACTCACGCGAGAGATCCGGTTTAGGTGTCGTTAGCTTCCCCTTTATGCCTGCTAGAAACTCCCCACGATGGCACTTGACTTCTGTTAACCCACCACTATGATATCGGAGGTCTCTGTTAACCTACCACCCAAATTTTTGTTTAATTATAGTTGATTTCCGTACGATTGGTGCTTGATTTGCAAGCAACTTCTGGAAAACTAAAGGAAGGGGTGCAGCTAAGGTGTGGTTAACTTCCGCTTGATGCCTGCTAGAAACTCACCACGATGGCACTTGGTTTCTGTGAACCCACCACTGTGATATCGGAGGTCTCTGTTAACCTACCACCCAAATTTTTGTTTAATTATAGTTGATTTCCGTACGATTGGTGTTTGATTTGCATGCAACTTGTGGAAAACTCAAGCAAGGGGTGCGGCTAAGGTGTCGTTAGCTTCCGCTTGATGCCTGCTAGAAACTCACCACGATGGCACTTGATTTCTGTTAACCCACCACTATGATATCGGAGGTCTCTGTTAACCTACCACCCAAATTTTTGTTTAATTATAGTTGATTTCCGTACGATTGGTGCTTGATTTGCATGCAACTTGTGGAAAACTCACGCGAGAGATCCGGTTTAGGTGTCGTTAGCTTCCCCTTTATGCCTGCTAGAAACTCCCCACGATGGCACTTGGCTTCTGTTAACCCACCACTGTGATATCGGAGGTCTCTGTTAACCTACCACCCAAATTTTTGTTTAATTATAGTTGATTTCCGTACGATTGGTGCTTGATTTGCAAGCAACTTCTGGAAAACTGAAGGAAGGGGTGCGGCTAAGGTGTGGTTAACTTCCGCTTGATGCCTGCTAGAATCTCACCATGATGGCACTTGGTTTTTGTTAACCCACCACTATGATATGGGAGGTCTCTGTTAACCTACACCCAAATTTTTGTTTAACTATAGTTGATTTCCGTACGATTGGTGATTGATTTGCATGCATCTTGTGGAAAGCTTACGCGAGAGATCCGGCTAAGGTGTCGTTAGCTTCCCCTTGATGCGTGCTAGATACTCACCATGATGCCACTTGGTTTCTGTTAACCCACCACTATGATATCGGAGGTCTCTGTTAACCTACACCCAAATTTCTGTTTAATTATGGCTGATTACGGTACGGCTGGTGCATGATTTGCATGCAACTTTTGGAAAACTTAAGTAAGGGGTGCGGCTAAAGTGTCGTTAGCTTCCGCTTGATGCCTGCTAGAAACTCACCACGATGGCACTTGGTTTCTGTTAACCCACCACTATGATATCGGAGGTCTCTGTTAACCTACACCCACTATGATATCGTAGGTCTCTGTTAACCTACCACCCAAATTTCTATTTAATTATGGTTGATTTCCGTACGATTGGTGCTTGATTTGCATGGAACTTCTGAAAAAATAGCGCGAGAGATCCGGGTAAGGTGTCGTTAGCTTCCCCTTAATACCTGCTAGAAACTCACTACGATGGCACTTGGTTTCTGTGAACCCACCACTGTGATATCGGAGGTCTCTGTTAACCTACCACCCAAATTTTTGTTTAATTATAGTTGATTTCCGCACGATTGGTGTTTGATTTGCATGCAACTTGTGGAAAACTCAAACAAGGGGTGCGGCTAAGGTGTCGTTAGCTTCCGCTTGATGCCTGCTAGAAACTCACCACGATGGCACTTGATTTCTGTTAACCCACCACTATGATATCGGAGGTCTCTGTTAACCTACCACCCAAATTTTTGTTTAATTATAGTTGATTTCCGTACGATTGGTGCTTGATTTGCATGCAACTTGTGGAAAACTCACGCGAGAGATCCGGTTTAGGTGTCGTTAGCTTCCCCTTTATGCCTGCTGAAACTCCCCACGATGGCACTTGGCTTCTGTTAACCCACCACTATGATATCGGAGGTCTCTGTTAACCTACCACCCAAATTTTTGTTTAATTATAGTTGATTTCCGAACGATTGGTGCTTGATTTGCAAGCAACTTCTGGAAAACTGAAGGAAGGGGTGCGGCTAAGGTGTGGTTAACTTCCGCTTGATGCCTGCTAGAAACTCACCACGATGGCACTTGGTTTCTGTGAACCCACCACTGTGATATCGGAGGTCTCTGTTAACCTACCACCCAAATTTTTGTTTAATTATAGTTGATTTCCGTACGACTGGTACTTGATTTGCATGCAACTTGTGGAAAACTTAAGCAAGGGGTGCGGCTAAGGTGTCGTTAGCTTCCGCTTGATGCCTGCTAGAAACTCGCAATGATGGCACTTGGTTTCTGTTAACCCACCACTATGATATCGGAGGTCTCTGTTAACCTACCACCCAAATTTCTGTTTAATTATGGTTGATTTCCGTACGATTGGTGCTTGATTTGCATGCAACTTCTGAAAAAATAGCGCGAGAGATCCGGCTGAGGTGTCGTTAGCTTCCCCTTGATGCCTGCTAGAAGCTCACCACGATGGCGCTTGGTTTCTGTTAACCCACCACTGTGATATCGGAGGTCTCTGTTAACCTACCACCCAAATTTTTGTTTAATTATAGTTGATTTCCGTACGATTGGTGCTTGATTTGCAAGCAACTTCTGGAAAAATAGCGCGAGAGATCCGGATAAGGTGTCGTTAGCTTCCCCTTTATGCCTGCTAGAATCTCACCATGATGGCACTTGGTTTTTGTTAACCCACCACTATGATATCGGAGGTCTCTGTTAACCTACACCCAAATTTTTGTTTAACTATAGTTGATTTCCGTACGATTGGTGCTTGATTTGCATGCATCTTGTGGAAAGCTTACGCGAGAGATCCGGCTAAGGTGTCGTTAGCTTCCCCTTGATGCGTGCTAGATACTCACCATGATGGCACTTGGTTTCTGTTAACCCACCACTATGATATCGGAGGTCTCTTTTAACCTACACCCAAATTTCTGTTTAATTATGGCTGATTACGGTACGGCTGGTGCATGATTTGCATGCAACTTTTGGAAAACTTAAGTAAGGGGTGCGGCTAAAGTGTCGTTAGCTTCCGCTTGATGCCTGCTAGAAACTCACCACGATGGCACTTGGTTTCTGTTAACCCACCACTATGATATCGGAGTTCTCTGTTAACCTACCACCCAAATTTCTGCTTAATTATGGTTGATTTCCGTACGATTGGTGCTTGATTTGCATGCAACTTCTGAAAAAATAGCGCGAGAGATCCGGCTAAGGTGTCGTTAGCTTCCCCTTGATGCCTGCTAGAAACTCACCACGATGGCACTTGGTTTCTGTTAACCCACCACTATGATATCGGAGGGCTCTGTTAACCTACACCCAAATTTTTGTTTAACTATAGGTGATTTCCGTACGATTGGTGCTTGATTTGCATGCATCTTGTGGAAAGCTTACGCGAGAGATCCGGCTAAGGTGTCGTTAGCTTCCCCTTGATGCGTGCTAGATACTCACCATGATGGCACTTGGTTTCTGTTAACCCACCACTATGACATCGGAGTTCTTTGTTAACCTACACCCAAATTTATGTTTAATTATGGTTGATTTTCGTACGACTGGTGCTTGATTTGCATGCAACTTGTGGAAAACTGAAGCAAGGGGTGCGGCTACGGTGTCGTTAGCTTCCGCTTGATGCCTGCTAGAAACTCACCACGATGGCACTTGGTTTTTGTTAACCCACCACTATGATATCGGAGGTCTCTGTTAACCTGCACCCAAATTTTTGTTTATTTATAGTTGATTTCCGTACGATTGGTGCTTGATTTGCATGCAACTTGTGGAAAACTTACGCGAGAGATCCGGCTAAGGTGTCGTTAGCTTTCCCTTAATGCCTGCTAGAAACTCAGCACGATGGCACTTGGTTTCTGTTAACCCACCACTATGATATCGGAGGTCTCTGTTAACCTACACCCAAATTTCTGTTTAATTATGGTTGATTTCCGTACGACTGGTACTTGATTTGCATGCAACTTGTGGAAAACTTAAGCAAGGGTTGCGGCTAAGGTGTCGTTAGCTTCCGCTTGATGCCTGCTAGAAACTCGCAACGATGGCACTTGGTTTCTGTTAACCCACCACTATGATATCGGAGGTCTCTGTTAACCTACCACCCAAATTTCTGTTTAATTATGGTTGATTTCCGTACGACTGGTACTTGATTTGCATGCAACTTGTGGAAAACTTAAGCAAGGGGTGCGGCTAAGGTGTCGTTAGCTTCCGCTTGATGCCTGCTAGAAGCTCGCAACGATGCCACTTGGTTTCTGTTAACCCACCACTATGATATCGGAGGTCTCTGTTAACCTACCACCCAAATTTCTGTTTAATTATGGTTGATTTCCGTACGATTGGTGCTTGATTTGCATGCAACTTCTGAAAAAATAGCGCGAGAGATCCGGCTAAAGTGTCATTAGCTTCCGCTTGATGCCTGCTAGAAACTCGCAACGATGGCACTTGGTTTCTGTTAACCCACCACTATGATATCGGAGGTCTCTGCTAACCTACCACCCAAAATTCTGTTTAATTACGGTTGATTTCCGTACGATTGGTGCTTGATTTGCATGCAACTTCTGAAAAAATAGCGCGAGAGATCCGGCTAAAGTGTCGTTAGCTTCCGCTTGATGCCTGCTAGAAACTCGCAACGATGGCACTTGGTTTCTGTTAACCCACCACTATGATATCGGAGGTCTCTGTTAACCTACCACCCAAATTTCTGTTTAATTATGGTTGATTTCCGTACGACTGGTACTTGATTTGCATGCAACTTGTGTAAAACTTAAGCAAGAGGTGCGGCTAAGGTGTCGTTAGCTTCCGCTTGATGCCTGCTAGAAGCTCGCAACGATGCCACTTGGTTTCTGTTAACCCACCACTATGATATCGGAGGTCTCTGTTAACCTACCACCCAAACTTCGGAAAAAATAGCGCGAGAGATCCGGCTAAGGTGTCGTTAGCTTCCCCTTTATGCCTGCTAGAATCTCACCACGATAGCACTTGGATTTTGTTAACCCACCACTATGATATCGGAGGTCTCTGTTAACCTACACCCAAATTTTTGTTTATTTATAGTTGATTTCCGTACGATTGGTGTTTGATTTGCATGCAACTTGTGGAAAACTTAAGCAAGGGGTGCGGCTAAGGTGTCGTTAGCTTCCGCTTGATGCCTGCTAGAAACTCACCATGATGGCACTTGGTTTCTGTTAACCCACCACTACGATATCGGAGGTCTCTGTTAACCTACACCCACTATAATATCGGAGGTCTCTGTTAACCTACACCCACTATAATATCGGAGGTCTCTGTTAACCTACCACCCAAATTTCTGTTTAATTATGGTTGATTTCCGTACGATTGGTGCTTGATTTGCATGGAACTTCTGAAAAAATAGCGCGAGAGATCCGGGTAAGGTGTCGTTAGCTTCCCCTTAATACCTGCTAGAAACTCACCACAATGACACTTGGTTTCTGTGAACCCACCACTGTGATATCGGAGGTCTCTGTTAACCTACCACTCAAATTTTTGTTTAATAATAGTTGATTTCCGTAGGATCGGTGCTTGATTTGCATGCAACTTCTGAACAAATAGCGCGAGAGATCCGGCTAGGGTGTCGTTAGCTTCCCCTTTATGTCTGCTAGAAACTCACCGCGATGGCACTTGGTTTCTGTTAACCCACCACTACGATATCGGAGGTCTCTGTTAACCTACACCCAAATTTCTGTTTAATTATGGTTGATTTCCGTACGATTGGTGCTTGATTTGCAAGCAACTTCTGGAAAACTGAGGCAAGGGGTGCGGGTAAGGTGTCGTAAGCTTCCCCTTTATGCCTGCTAGAAACTCACCACGATGTCACTTTGTTTTTGTTAACCCACCACTATGATATCGGAGGTCTCTGTTAACCTACACCCAAATTTTTGTTTATTTGTAGTTGATTTCCGTACGATTGGTGCTTGATTTGCATGCAATTTGTGAAAAACTTAAGCAAGGGGTGCGGCTAAGGTGTCGTTAGCTTCCGCCTGATGCCTGCTAGAAACTCACCATGATGGCACTTGGTTTCTGTTAACCCACCACTATGATATCGGAGGTCTCTGTTAACCTACACCCACTATGATATCGGAGGTCTCTGTTAACCAACCACCCAAATTTCTGTTTAATTATGGTTGATTTCCGTACGATTGGTGCTTGATTTGCATGCAACTTCTGAAAAAATAGCGCGAGAGATCCGGGTAAGGTGTCGTTAGCTTCCCCTTAATACCTGCTAGAAACTCACCACGATGGCACTTGGTTTCTGTGAACCCACCACTATGATATCGGAGGTCTCTGTTAACCTACACCCACTATGATATCGGAGGTCTCTGTTAACCAACCACCCAAATTTCTGTTTAATTATGGTTGATTTCCGTACGATTGGTGCTTGATTTGCATGCAACTTCTGAAAAAATAGCGCGAGAGATCCGGGTAAGGTGTCGTTAGCTTCCCCTTAATACCTGCTAGAAACTCACCACGATGGCACTTGGTTTCTGTTAACCCACCACTATGATAGCGGAGGTCTCTGTTAACCTACACCCACTATGATATCGGAGGTCTCTGTTAACCTACCACCCAAATTTTTGTTTAATTATAGTTGATTTCCGTACGATTGGTGCTTGATTTGCAAGCAACTTCTGGAAAACTGAAGGAAGGGGTGCGGCTAAGGTGTGGTTAACTTCCGCTTGATGCCTGCTAGAAACTCACCACGATGGCACTTGGTTTCTGTGAAGCCACCACTGTGATATCGGAGGTCTCTGTTAACCTACCACCCGAATTTTTGTTTTATTATAGTTGATTTCCGTACGACTGGTACTTGATTTGCATGCAACTTGTGGAAAACTTAAGCAAGGGGTGCGGCTAAGGTGTCGTTAGCTTCCGCTTGATGCCTGCTACAAACTCGCAATGATGGCACTTGGTTTCTGTTAACCCACCACTATGATATCGGAGGTCTCTGTTAACCGACACCCAAATTTTTGTTTAATTATAGTTGATGTCCGTACGATTGGTGATTGATTTGCATGCATCTTGTGGAAAGCTTACGCGAGAGATCCGGCTAAGGTGTCATTAGCTTCCCCTTTATGTCTGCTAGAAACTCACCACGATGGCACTTGGTTTCTGTTAACCCACCACTATGATATCGGAGGTCTCTGTTAACCTACACCCATATTTCTGTTTAATTATGGTTGATTTCCGTACGACTGGTGTTTGATTTGCATGCAACTTGTGGAAAACTTAAGCAAGGGGTGCGGCTAAGGCGTCGTTAGCTTCCGCTTGATGCCTGCTAGAAACTCACCACGATGGCACTTGGTTTCTGTTAACCCACCACTGTGTTATCGGAGGTCTCTGTTAACCTACACCCAAATTTCTGTTTAATTATGGTTGATTTCCGTACGACTGGTATTTGATTTGCATGCAACTTGTGGAAAACTTAAGCAAGGGGTGCGGCTAAGGTGTCGTTAGCTTCCGCTTGATGCCTGCTAGAAATTCGCAACGATGGCACTTGGTTTCTGTTAACCCACCACTATGATATCGGAGGTCTCTGTTAACCTACCACCCAAATTTCTGTTTAATTATGGTTGATTTCCGTACGACTGGTACTTGATTTGCATGCAACTTGTGGAAAACTTAAGCAAGGGGTGCGGCTAAGGTGTCGTTAGCTTCCGCTTGATGCCTGCTAGAAGCTCGCAACGATGCCACTTGGTTTCTGTTAACCCACCACTATGATATCGGAGGTCTCTGTTAACCTACCACCCAAACTTCTGAAAAAATAGCGCGAGAGATCCGGCTAAGGTGTCGTTAGCTTCCCCTTTATGCCTGCTAGAATCTCACCACGATAGCACTTGGATTTTGTTAACCCACCACTATGATATCGGAGGTCTCTATTAACATACACCCAAATTTTTGTTTATTTATAGTTGATTTCCGTACCATTGGTGTTTGATTTGCATGCAACTTGTGGAAAACTTAAGCAAGGGGTGCGGCTAAGGTGTCGTTAGCTTCCGCTTGATGCCTGCTAGAAACTCACCATGATGGCACTTGGTTTCTGTTAACCCACCACTATGATATCGGAGGTCTCTGTTAACCTACACCGACTATAATATCGGAGGTCTCTGTTAACCTACCACCCAAATTTCTGTTTAATTATGGTTGATTTCCGTACGATTGGTGCTTGATTTGCATGGAACTTCTGAAAAAATAGCGCGAGAGATCCGGGTAAGGTGTCGTTAGCTTCTCTTAATACCTGCTAGAAACTCACCACAATGGCACTTGGTTTCTGTGAACCCACCACTATGATATCGGAGGTCTCTCTTAACCTACCACTCAAATTTTTGTTTAATAATAGTTGATTTCCGTACAATCGGTGCTTGATTTGCATGCAACTTCTGAACAAATAGCGCGAGAGATCCGGCTAGGGTGTCGTTAGCTTCCCCTTTATGTCTGCTAGAAACTCACCACGATGGCACTTGGTTTCTGTTAACCCACCACTATGATATCGGAGGTCTCTGTTAACCTACACCCAAATTTCTGTTTAATTATGGTTGATTTCCGTACGATTGGTGCTTGATTTGCAAGCAACTTCTGGAAAACTGAGGCAAGGGGTGCGGCTAAGGTGTCGTTAGCTTCCCCTTTATGCCTGCTAGAAACTCACCACGATGTCACTTTGTTTTTGTTAACCCACCACTATGATATCGGAGGTCTCTGTTAACCTACACCCAAATTTTTGTTTATTTGTAGTTGATTTCCGTACGATTGGTGCTTGATTTGCATGCAACTTGTGAAAAACTTAAGCAAGGGGTGCGGCTAAGGTGTCGTTAGCTTCCGCCTGATGCCTGCTAGAAACTCACCATGATGGCACTTGGTTTCTGTTAACCCACCACTATGATATCGGAGGTCTCTGTTAACCTACACCCACTATGATATCGGAGGTCTCTGTTAACCAACCACCCAAATTTCTGTTTAATTATGGTTGATTTCCGTACGATTGGTGCTTGATTTGCATGCAACTCCTGAAAAAATAGCGCGAGAGATCCGGGTAAGGTGTCGTTAGCTTCCCCTTAATACCTGCTAGAAACTCACCACGATGGCACTTGTGAACCCACCACTATGATATCGGAGGTCTCTGTTAACCTACCACCCAAATTTCTGTTTAATTATGGTTGATTTCCGTACGATTGGTGCTTGATTTGCATGCAACTTGTGGAAAACTTACACGAGAGATCCGGCTAAGGTGTCGTTAGCTTCCGCTTGATGCCTGCTAGAAACTCACCACGATGGCACTTGGTTTCTGTTAACCCACCACTATGATATCGGAGGTCTCTGTTAACCTACACCCAAATTTTTGTTTAATTATAGTTGATGTCCGTACGATTGGTGCTTGATTTGCATGCATCTTGTGGAAAGCTTACGCGAGAGATCCGGCTAAGGTGTCGTTAGCGTCCCCTTTATGTCCGCTAGAAAATCACCACGATGGCACTTGGTTTCTGTTAACCCACCACTATGATATCGGAGGTCTCTGTTAACCTACACCCAAATTTTTGTTTATTTATAGTTGATTTCCGTACGATTGGTGCTTGATTTGCATGCAACTTGTGGAAAACTTAAGCACGGGGTGCGGCTAAGGTGTCGTTAGCTTCCGCTTGATGCCTGCTAGAAACTCACCATGATGGCACTTGGTTTCTGTTAACCCACCACTATGATATCGGAGGTCTCTGTTAACCTACACCCACTATGATATCGGAGGTCTCTGTTAACCAACCACCCAAATTTCTGTTTAATTATGGTTGATTTCCGTACGATTGGTGCTTGATTTGCATGCAACTTCTGAAAAAATAGCGCGAGAGATCCGGGTAAGGTGTCGTTAGCTTCCCCTTAATACCTGCTAGAAACTCACCACGATGGCACTTGGTTTCTGTGAACCCACCACTATGATATCGGAGGTCTCTGTTAACCTACCACCCAAATTTCTGTTTAATTATGGTTGATTTCCGTACGATTGGTGCTTGATTTGCATGCAACTTCTGAAAAAATAGCGCGAGAGATCCGGCTAAGGTGTCGTTAGCTTCCGCTTGATGCCTGCTAGAAACTCGCAACGATTGCACTTGGTTTCTGTTAACCCACCACTATGATATCGGAGGTCTCTGTTAACCTACACCCAAATTTTTGTTTAATTATAGTTGATGTCCGTACGATTGGTGCTTGATTTGCATGCATCTTGTGGAAAGCTTACGCGAGAGATCCGGCTAAGGTGTCGTTAGCTTCCCCTTTATGTCCGCTAGAAAATCACCACGATGGCACTTGGTTTCTGTTAACCCACCACTATGATATCGGAGGTCTCTGTTAACCTACAACCATATTTCTGTTTAATTATGGTTGATTTCCGTACGACTGGTGCTTGATTTGCATGCAACTTGTGGAAAACTTAAGCAAGGGGTGCGGCTAAGGTGTTGTTAGCTTCCGCTTGATGCCTGCTAGAAACTCACCACGATGGCACTTGGGTTTTGTTAACCCACCACTATGATATCGGAGGTCTCTGTTAACCTACGCCCAAATTTCTGTTTAATTATGGTTGATTTCCTTACGACTGGTACTTGATTTGCATGCAACTTGTGGAAAACTTAAGCAAGGGGTGCGGCTAAGGTGTCGTTAGCTTCCGCTTGATGCCTGCTAGAAATTCGCAACGATGGCACTTGGTTTCTGTTAACCCACCACTATGATATCGGAGGTCTCTTTTAACCTACCACCCAAATTTCTGTTTAATTATGGTTGATTTCCGTACGACTGGTACTTGATTTGCATGCAACTTGTGGAAAACTTAAGCAAGGGGTGCGGCTAAGGTGTCGTTAGCTTCCGCTTGATGCCTGCTAGAAGCTCGCAATGATGCCACTTGGTTACTGTTAACCCACCACTATGATATCGGAGGTCTCTGTTAACCTACCACCCAAATTTCTGTTTAATTATGGTTGATTTCCGTACGATTGGTGCTTGATTTGCATGCAACTTCTGAAAAAATAGCGCGAGAGATCCGGCTAAGGTGTCGTTAGCTTCCGCTTGATGCCTGCTAGAAACTCTCAACGATGGCACTTGGTTTCTGTTAACCCACCACTATGATATCGGAGGTCTCTGTTAACCTACCACCCAAATTTCTGTTTAAATATGGTTGATTTCCGTACGATTGGTGCTTTATTTGCATGCAACTTCTGAAAAAATAGCGCGAGAGATGCGGCTAAGGTGTGGTTAGCTTCCCCTTTATGCCTGCTAGAAACTCAACACGATGGCACTTGGTTTCTGTTAACCCACCACTGTGATACCGGAGGTCTCTGTTAACCTACCACCCAAATTTTTGTTTAATTATAGTTGATTTCCGTACGATTGGTGCTTGATTTGCATGCAACTTCTGAAAAAATAACGCGAGAGATCCGGCTAAGGTGTCGTTAGCTTCCCCTTTATGCCTGCTAGAATCTCACCACGATAGCACTTGGATTTTGTGAACCCACCACTATGATATCGGAGGTCTCTGTTAACCTACACCCAAATTTTTGTTTATTTATAGTTGATTTCCGTACGATTGGTGTTTGATTTGCAAGCAACTTGTGGAAAACTTAAGCAAGGGGTGCGGCTAAGGTGTCGTTAGCTTCCGCTTGATGCCTGCTAGAAACTTACCATGATGGCACTTGGTTTCTGTTAACCCACCACTATGATATCGGAGGTCTCTGTTAACCTACACCCACTATGATATCGGAGGTCTCTGTTAACCTACCACCCAAATTTCTGTTTAATTATGGTTGATTTCCGTACGATTGGTGCTTGATTTGCATGGAACTTCTGAAAAAATAGCGCGAGAGATCCGGGTAAGGTGTCGTTAGCTTCCCCTTAATACCTGCTAGAAACTCACCACAATGGCACTTGGTTTCTGTGAACCCACCACTGTGATATCGGAGGTCTCTGTTAACCTACCACCCAAATTTTTGTTTAATAATAGTTGATTTCCGTACGATCGGTGCTTGATTTGCATGCAACTTCTGAACAAATAGAGCGAGAGATCCGGCTAGGGTGTCGTTAGCTTCCCTTTTATGTCTGCTAGAAACTCACCACGATGGCACTTGGTTTCTGTTAACCCACCACTATGATATCGGAGGTCTCTGTTAACCTACACCCAAATTTTTGTTTATTTATAGTTGATTTCCGTACGATTGGTGATTGATTTGCATGCAACTTGTGGAAAACTTAAGCACGGGGAGCGGCTAAGGTGTCTTTAGCTTCCGCTTGATGCCTGCTAGAAACTCACCATGATGGCACTTGGTTTCTGTTAACCCACCACTATGATATCGGAGGTCTCTGTTAACCTACACCCACTATGATATCGGAGGTCTCTGTTAACCAACCACCCAAATTTCTGTTTAATTATGGTTGATTTCCGTACGATTGGTGCTTGATTTGCATGCAACTTCTGAAAAAATAGCGCGAGAGATCCGGGTAAGGTGTCGTTAGCTTCCCCTTAATACCTGCTAGAAACTCACCACGATGGCACTTGGTTTCTGTGAACCCACCACTATGATATCGGAGGTCTCTGTTAACCTACCACCCAAATTTCTGTTTAATTATGGTTGATTTCCTTACGACTGGTACTTGATTTGCATGCAACTTGTGGAAAACTTAAGCAAGGGGTGCGGCTAAGGTGTCGTTAGCTTCCGCTTGATGCCTGCTAGAAATTCGCAACGATGGCACTTGGTTTCTGTGAACCCACCACTGTGATATCGGAGGTCTCTGTTAACCTACCACCCAAATTTTTGTTTAATTATAGTTGATTTCCGTACGATTGGTGCTTGATTTGCATGCAACTTGTGGAAAACTTACGCGAGAGATCCGGCTAAAGTGTCGTTAGCTTCCCCTTTATGCCTGCTAGAAACTCACCACGATGGCACTTAGTTTCTGTGAACCCACCACTGTGATATCGGAGGTCTCTGTTAACCTACCACCCAAATTTTTGTTTAATTATAGTTGATTTCCGTACGATTGGTGTTTGATTTGCATGCAACTTGTGGAAAACTCAAGCAAGGGGTGCGGCTAAGGTGTCGTTAGCTTCCGCTTGATGCCTGCTAGAAACTCACTACGATGGCACTTGGTTTCTGTTAACCCACCACTATGATATCGGAGGTCTCTGTTAACCTACCACCCAAATTTTTGTTTAATTATAGTTGATTTCCGTACGATTGGTGCTTGATTTGCACGCAACTTGTGGAAAACTCACGCGAGAGATCCGGTTTAGGTGTCGTTAGCTTCCCCTTTATGCCTGCTAGAAACTCCCCACGATGGCACTTGGCTTCTGTTAACCCACCACTATGATAGCGGAGGTCTCTGTTAACCTACCACCCAAATTTTTGTTTAATTATAGTTGATTTCCGTACGATTGGTGCTTGATTTGCAAGCAACTTCTGGAAAACTGAAGGAAGGGGTGCGGCTAAGGTGTGGTTAACTTCCGCTTGATGCCTGCTAGAAACTCACCACGATGGCACTTGGTTTCTGTGAACCCACCACTGTGATATCGGAGGTCTCTGTTAACCTACCACCCAAATTTTTGTTTAATTGTAGTTGATTTCCGTACGACTGGTACTTGATTTGCATGCAACTTGTGGAAAACTTAAGCAAGGGGTGCGGCTAAGGTGTCGTTAGCTTTCGCTTGATGCCTGCTACAAACTCGCAATGATGGCACTTGGTTTCTGTTAACCCACCACTATGATATCGGAGGTCTCTGTTAACCTACCACCCAAATTTCTGTTTAATTATGGTTGATTTCCGTACGATTGGTGCTTGATTTGCATGCAACTTCTGAAAAAATAGCGCGAGAGATCCGGCTGAGGTGTCGTTAGCTTCCCCTTGATGCCTGCTAGAAGCTCACTACGATGGCGCTTGGTTTCTGTTAACCCACCACTGTGATATCGGAGGTCTCTGTTAACCTACCACCCAAATTTTTGTTTAATTATAGTTGATTTCCGTACGATTGGTGCTTGATTTGCATGCAACTTCTGAAAAAATAGCGCGAGTGATCCGGATAAGGTGTCGTTAGCTTCCACTTTATGCCTGATAGAATCTCACCACGATAGCACTTGGATTTTGTTAACCCACCACTATGATATCGGAGGTCTCTGTTAACCTACACCCAAATTTTTGTTTATTTATAGTTTATTTCCGTACGATTGGTGTTTGATTTGCATGCAACCTGTGGAAAACTTAAGCAAGGGGTGCGGCTAAGGTGTCGTTAGCTTCCGCTTGATGCCTGCTAGAAACTCACCACGATGGCACTTGGTTTCTGTTAACCCACCACTATGATATCGGAGGTCTCTGTTAACCTACCACCCAAATTTCTGTTTAATTATGGTTGATTTCCGTACGATTGGTGCTTGATTTGCATGGAACTTCTGAAAAAATAGCGCGAGAGATCCGGGTAAGGTGTCGTTAGCTTCCCCTTAATACCTGCTAGAAACTCACCACGATGGCACTTGGTTTCTGTGAACCCACCACTGTGATATCGGAGGTCTCTGTTAACCTACCACCCAAATTTTTGTTTAATTATAGTTGATTTCCGCACGATTGGTGCTTGATTTGCATGCAACTTGTGGAAAACTTACGCGAGAGATCCGGCTAAAGTGTCGTTAGCTTCCCCTTTATGCCTGCTAGAAACTCACCATGATGGCACTTAGTTTCTGTGAACCCACCACTGTGATATCGGAGGTCTCTGTTAACCTACCACCCAAATTTTTGTTTAATTATAGTTGATTTCCGTACGATTGGTGTTTGATTTGCATGCAACTTGTGGAAAACTCAAGCAAGGGGTGCGGCTAAGGTGTCGTTAGCTTCCGCTTGATGCCTGCTAGAAACTCAGCACGATGGCACTTGGTTTCTGTTAACCCACCACTATGATATCGGAGGTCTCTGTTAACCTACCACCCAAATTTCTGTTTAATTATGGTTGATTTCCGTACGATTGGTGCTTGATTTGCATGCAACTTCTGAAAAAATAGCGCGAGAGATCCGGCTAAGGTGTCGTTAGCTTCCGCTTGATGCCTGCTAGAAACTCTCAACGATGGCACTTGGTTTCTGTTAACCCACCACTATGATATCGGAGGTCTCTGTTAACCTACCACCCAAATTTCTGTTTAAATATGGTTGATTTCCGTACGATTGGTGCTTTATTTGCATGCAACTTCTGAAAAAATAGCGCGAGAGATGCGGCTAAGGTGTGGTTAGCTTCCCCTTTATGCCTGCTAGAAACTCAACACGATGGCACTTGGTTTCTGTTAACCCACCACTGTGATACCGGAGGTCTCTGTTAACCTACCACCCAAATTTTTGTTTAATTATAGTTGATTTCCGTACGATTGGTGCTTGATTTGCATGCAACTTCTGAAAAAATAACGCGAGAGATCCGGCTAAGGTGTCGTTAGCTTCCCCTTTATGCCTGCTAGAATCTCACCACGATAGCACTTGGATTTTGTTAACCCACCACTATGATATCGGAGGTCTCTGTTAACCTACACCCAAATTTTTGTTTATTTATAGTTGATTTCCGTACGATTGGTGTTTGATTTGCAAGCAACTTGTGGAAAACTTAAGCAAGGGGTGCGGCTAAGGTGTCGTTAGCTTCCGCTTGATGCCTGCTAGAAACTTACCATGATGGCACTTGGTTTCTGTTAACCCACCACTATGATATCGGAGGTCTCTGTTAACCTACACCCACTATGATATCGGAGGTCTCTGTTAACCTACCACCCAAATTTCTGTTTAATTATGGTTGATTTCCGTACGATTGGTGCTTGATTTGCATGGAACTTCTGAAAAAATAGCGCGAGAGATCCGGGTAAGGTGTCGTTAGCTTCCCCTTAATACCTGCTAGAAACTCACCACAATGGCACTTGGTTTCTGTGAACCCACCACTGTGATATCGGAGGTCTCTGTTAACCTACCACCCAAATTTTTGTTTAATAATAGTTGATTTCCGTACGATCGGTGCTTGATTTGCATGCAACTTCTGAACAAATAGAGCGAGAGATCCGGCTAGGGTGTCGTTAGCTTCCCTTTTATGTCTGCTAGAAACTCACCACGATGGCACTTGGTTTCTGTTAACCCACCACTATGATATCGGAGGTCTCTGTTAACCTACACCCAAATTTTTGTTTATTTATAGTTGATTTCCGTACGATTGGTGCTTGATTTGCATGCAACTTGTGGAAAACTTAAGCACGGGGAGCGGCTAAGGTGTCTTTAGCTTCCGCTTGATGCCTGCTAGAAACTCACCATGATGGCACTTGGTTTCTGTTAACCCACCACTATGATATCGGAGGTCTCTGTTAACCTACCACCCAAATTTCTGTTTAATTATGGTTGATTTCCTTACGACTGGTACTTGATTTGCATGCAACTTGTGGAAAACTTAAGCAAGGGGTGCGGCTAAGGTGTCGTTAGCTTCCGCTTGATGCCTGCTAGAAATTCGCAACGATGGCACTTGGTTTCTGTGAACCCACCACTGTGATATCGGAGGTCTCTGTTAACCTACCACCCAAATTTTTGTTTAATTATAGTTGATTTCCGTACGATTGGTGCTTGATTTGCATGCAACTTGTGGAAAACTTACGCGAGAGATCCGGCTAAAGTGTCGTTAGCTTCCCCTTTATGCCTGCTAGAAACTCACCACGATGGCACTTAGTTTCTGTGAACCCACCACTGTGATATCGGAGGTCTCTGTTAACCTACCACCCAAATTTTTGTTTAATTATAGTTGATTTCCGTACGATTGGTGTTTGATTTGCATGCAACTTGTGGAAAACTCAAGCAAGGGGTGCGGCTAAGGTGTCGTTAGCTTCCGCTTGATGCCTGCTAGAAACTCACTACGATGGCACTTGGTTTCTGTTAACCCACCACTATGATATCGGAGGTCTCTGTTAACCTACCACCCAAATTTTTGTTTAATTATAGTTGATTTCCGTACGATTGGTGCTTGATTTGCACGCAACTTGTGGAAAACTCACGCGAGAGATCTGGTTTAGGTGTCGTTAGCTTCCCCTTTATGCCTGCTAGAAACTCCCCACGATGGCACTTGGCTTCTGTTAACCCACCACTATGATAGCGGAGGTCTCTGTTAACCTACCACCCAAATTTTTGTTTAATTATAGTTGATTTCCGTACGATTGGTGCTTGATTTGCAAGCAACTTCTGGAAAACTGAAGGGAAGGGGTGCGGCTAAGGTGTGGTTAACTTCCGCTTGATGCCTGCTAGAAACTCACCACGATGGCACTTGGTTTCTGTGAACCCACCACTGTGATATCGGAGGTCTCTGTTAACCTACCACCCAAATTTTTGTTTAATTGTAGTTGATTTCCGTACGACTGGTACTTGATTTGCATGCAACTTGTGGAAAACTTAAGCAAGGGGTGCGGCTAAGGTGTCGTTAGCTTTCGCTTGATGCCTGCTACAAACTCGCAATGATGGCACTTGGTTTCTGTTAACCCACCACTATGATATCGGAGGTCTCTGTTAACCTACCACCCAAATTTCTGTTTAATTATGGTTGATTTCCGTACGATTGGTGCTTGATTTGCATGCAACTTCTGAAAAAATAGCGCGAGAGATCCGGCTGAGGTGTCGTTAGCTTCCCCTTGATGCCTGCTAGAAGCTCACCACGATGGCGCTTGGTTTCTGTTAACCCACCACTGTGATATCGGAGGTCTCTGTTAACCTACCACCCAAATTTTTGTTTAATTATAGTTGATTTCCGTACGATTGGTGCTTGATTTGCATGCAACTTCTGAAAAAATAGCGCGAGTGATCCGGATAAGGTGTCGTTAGCTTCCACTTTATGCCTGATAGAATCTCACCACGATAGCACTTGGATTTTGTTAACCCACCACTATGATATCGGAGGTCTCTGTTAACCTACACCCAAATTTTTGTTTATTTATAGTTTATTTCCGTACGATTGGTGTTTGATTTGCATGCAACCTGTGGAAAACTTAAGCAAGGGGTGCGGCTAAGGTGTCGTTAGCTTCCGCTTGATGCCTGCTAGAAACTCACCACGATGGCACTTGGTTTCTGTTAACCCACCACTATGATATCGGAGGTCTCTGTTAACCTACACCCACTATGATATCGGAGGTCTCTGTTAACCTACCACCCAAATTTCTGTTTAATTATGGTTGATTTCCGTACGATTGGTGCTTGATTTGCATGGAACTTCTGAAAAAATAGCGCGAGAGATCCGGGTAAGGTGTCGTTAGCTTCCCCTTAATACCTGCTAGAAACTCACCACGATGGCACTTGGTTTCTGTGAACCCACCACTGTGATATCGGAGGTCTCTGTTAACCTACCACCCAAATTTTTGTTTAATTATAGTTGATTTCCGCACGATTGGTGCTTGATTTGCATGCAACTTGTGGAAAACTTACGCGAGAGATCCGGCTAAAGTGTTGTTAGCTTCCCCTTTATGCCTGCTAGAAACTCACCATGATGGCACTTAGTTTCTGTGAACCCACCACTGTGATATCGGAGGTCTCTGTTAACCTACCACCCAAATTTTTGTTTAATTATAGTTGATTTCCGTACGATTGGTGTTTGATTTGCATGCAACTTGTGGAAAACTCAAGCAAGGGGTGCGGCTAAGGTGTCGTTAGCTTCCGCTTGATGCCTGCTAGAAACTCACCACGATGGCACTTGGTTTCTGTTAACCCACCACTATGATATCGGAGGTCTCTGTTAACCTACCACCCAAATTTTTGTTTAATTATAGTTGATTTCCGTACGATTGGTGCTTGATTTGCATGCAACTTGTGGAAAACTCACGCGAGAGATCCGGTTTAGGTGTCGTTAGCTTCCCCTTTATGCCTGCTAGAAACTCCCCACGATGGCACTTGGCTTCTGTTAACCCACCACTATGATATCGGAGGTCTCTGTTAACCTACCACCCAAATTTTTGTTTAATTATAGTTGATTTCCGTACGATTGGTGCTTGATTTGCAAGCAACTTCTGGAAAACTGAAGGAAGGGGTGCGGCTAAGGTGTGGTTAACTTCCGCTTGATGCCTGCTAGAAACTCACCACGATGGCACTTGGTTTCTGTGAACCCACCACTGTGATATCGGAGGTCTCTGTTA
The DNA here is from genome assembly GCA_951828415.1 of Anomoia purmunda. NCBI lineage: Eukaryota > Metazoa > Arthropoda > Insecta > Diptera > Tephritidae > Anomoia > Anomoia purmunda. Next base: position 104,940,621 of record OX639993.1, on the reverse strand, counting down.
ACCTACCACCCAAATTTTTGTTTAATTATAGTTGATTTCCGTACGACTGGTACTTGATTTGCATGCAACTTGTGGAAAACTTAAGCAAGGGGTGCGGCTAAGGTGTCGTTAGCTTCCCCTTAATACCTGCTAGAAACTCACCACGATGGCACTTGGTTTCTGTTAACCCACCACTATGATATCGGAGGTCTCTGTTAACCTACCACCCAAATTTCTGTTTAATTATGGTTGATTTCCGTACGATTGGTGCTTGATTTGCATGCAACTTCTGAAAAAATAGCGCGAGAGATCCGGCTGAGGCGTCGTTAGCTTCCCCTTGATGCCTGCTAGAAGCTCACCACGATGGCGCTTGGTTTCTGTTAACCCAACACTGTGATATCGGAGGTCTCTGTTAACCTACCACCCAAATTTTTGTTTAATTATAGTTGATTTCCGTACGATTGGTGCTTGATTTGCATGCAACTTCTGAAAAAA